>OX451739.1:1096755276-1097234883 GCA_948472305.1 Vicia faba
GGTTAGAGGACTTAAATACCTTTCCAAGATGTCCAAGAACATGTTCATAGCTTCAAAATTGAGCAAGATATGCATTGGAGAAGTTGGGAAATTTTTGTGAACTTTCAAAAGTCAACTTTGCCTAAAACACTTCATTTTTGCTAATGGGCCTCAAATTCCTTCTTGAATCTTTACCCAAGGCTTATGCACGACCCATTGAACTTTATTTGATTTATTTTCTTATTTTTAATTAATTAATTGAATTTATATTAATATTAATTCATTTAATTGGTTTTAATTGTAGGAAAATATCAAAACATGGTTGTCAAATCTTTTTATGAAGCAAATACACTCCATATATGCTGAAGATCTCGTACATCACTCAAGGGGACAAGATCTCCCAATTTGGCAAGGTTTTCATTGAAAAAAGATTGGAAATTATATGATTGAAAATCAAAGATTGAAACATTATTTTATGGACTTTTGGGCCAAGGTTTTAACCTAATTCTCTTCACATACATATGCTGAAGCCAACCCTATTGCTAAAAAAGGTGAAAGCTGCCATAGAACTCCATAACCATATTGCAAAAATTCAAGAAATATTGTGAAACTGAATTCTTATTTGCAGCATGATTCAAAGCCTAAAAAAGGTTCAAACACCTTGCCTGAGTCTCCAGGAATCCATTGCCATCAAGAACAAGTCCAAATACGCAAAGAATCAAAGCCAACAAGTCACTCGGTTTGCATATATTTCCAAATTTGCATATCATATTTCATGCGCTTTTAATCCATTTTTTGATTGGTTTGTGTTGTTAGGAACCTTCTGAAGCTAATGAAACAGTTTAATTGAACTAACGCGCACTGAATCCAAAATCACCATGAACAAGTTCTAGGGTTCTTCAGTTTCAAATTTGGGGCTTTCTAAACCCAGAACAATTAGGACTAGTGATGCATATGACTGGATTCGTTGCAACAAGACGAAATCATTGACACTATCGCGCCCTTTTTATATTGCTTGTGTTCCTAATCGCTATTCTTGGCACTTTTGTTTTGTGGGGGTTTAAAACCCCCGCTATCTTGTTTATATTTACAGGTGAAACGAAGATGGAGAAGGCATGGCAACGTGTGACTGGGTGATTCAAACCCAGCGCGCGTTATTTTTGGTTTCATGTCATAATTTTTGTTTTTTTAATATAATATTCATCATCCATTATGTTTACAAATGCGCATCATAGCTCAGATGGTTGGAGACGTGGATGGAAAACACTGGGACCTGGGTTCGATTCCCAGGTCCCCCCATATAATTGTTAATTTTTGTTCTAACGTATTCCAGTGCAGCGTGTGATTCAAAGTTCCACCATGAGCCTCACGCGTCAGTTTGCCAAGTGGCTTTGATCAATAATCTAAAGGTCAGGAGATGAAGTCCATGATACTCCCTAGTCAGCCAGCAAGCACGTGATGCCAAAAAGTCAACGAGGCTTTGTGTTTCTTGGGCCAGAATTTCTCAACTTTACCTCCACTATGGGCCATCTTACCCCCCTTGGTTTGCATTTGTAATTTTATTTTCTTCTCTTTTAAATTCTTTTAATTCTTTTAATTATTATTATTAATTCACCACAAATTAATTTTTCCTAATAAAAATCAGAAAATCAAAATTGTAAATATATTTTAATTATTTATTAATTTCACCATTAACTTATTTTTGTAAATAAATATTAACAATTAACTTAGTTTAATTTAGGTTTTAATTTTAATCCTTTTTCTTAATAAATAAAATTGCATAGAATTAGGTTTTAACATTTTTTAATCATTTTCTTATTATCATCATTATTGATTATTATTATTTTGTAAATAACATGTAAATTAATTAATTAGTTTAAATTAGTTTAACTTTAACATTTTCATTAATAATTAAAATAAACTTAGAACTAGGGTTTTCTTTTGATTTTAATTTCTTTATTTTTATTAAATACAAAAAAACACAAAAAATATCTTTCTTGTAAATAATTAATTAAATTAGTATTAGGTTTAATTTTAATTTAATGCAAAAGGACCAAAAACTCTTAATTTCGCAAAAGGGTCAAAACCCTAAAAGGACGTCCAGTTTAATTTCTGTTTGCGCGTTATTTTTGTATTTTGATGTAACTGCTTCCAAGGATGTAATAGTAATTAGGTTTACCGCTTTTTTTACTTTCCGCATCTTTATCAAAAACGGGTCTTTGTTTTTTTGGCGATGTATAGACCCGCGCCTTGTAATAGCGTAGCTTTTACCTTTCCGTATTTTATTTTCCGCACTCCTAACTGCTAAATTGCATGAAAGAATTTATGATAATTAAAAACAACTCGTAGCTCACAATTACATGATCCAAGATAAATGTTAACATGAAAACAACACACAATGCACATGCCACTTCTAGGGTACGCCTCACTCGTTGCCTTCGAACGTGGTCGTCAAGTATAGGGTGTTTTAGCGGTCGCCCTTATGTCTAAGATCCAGTCGCCTCGAAACGGTTTCCTCGGATTAAAAAGGATTTAGGACATTAGGGTTACTTCTAAGGTGTCCTACTATTGCTTCGGTGACCACACTGTCCCTACAATCGAATTGACCCGAACACCTCCAACGGTGGTGCTACCTATCTCTCAATGGTGGGATGGCACTACCTTAAGGACTCTTACACAGCCTAATTCCTTAGGGTAGATAGATGACTCATGGGTACTTGCTCTCTTCAAAAACAAACAAAACAGTCTTTTCACACTGACACTTTCAAAAGTTTTCAAAACAAATTTTTCAAACACTCTTGAGGACTGATACAAGAGTCACTTAGAAATATTTCAAAAATGAAACTTTTTTCAAACCCACTCACATTTGAAAAGCAAAAATTTTGAAAATATAAGAGCAAGTACCTAAGAGCCCGTCGATAACCACGGATAGAAAGGGTGCTAACACCTTCCCTTTCTATAAATCTACCTCCCGAACCGAGAGACATTCTCAATAAGGAATTTTGCTGTGCTTTTGTCCTTTCCATGTTGGAGAACATAAAAGACGGTGGCGACTCTTGCTTACCGCGACATTTCGCGAAACCAGCTTTAAACAGTCAGTTCTATTTCCACCGATCACAGAACTGGCGACTCTGCTGGGGAAATAAACTTTATAGTGAGGTGTACCTTAGGATAGATCATACTTATGTTTTCAATTGAATGTTTTGCTTGCTTTATATTTGTGGGCTTTGCATCGGAGTTTCATAGATCCTAACCCGGATCTGGGGATACCCTTTTAGGTAGCATAAGCTGTGAGGGACCTGTCCGGCGTAGACCGACACGGGTGAAGCAGTGGCTACGTTGGTGTGACACCTTGGTCTGTACCGATATCCCTTGTGTCGCAACGAGGAGAATATGGGTCTTTTGAGGAGTCATTAAGCACCAACCGACCTTAGAACCCTAATTTGACCCAACTTGGCCATAGAACAGTAGCAGTATGCTACACCCATTGAGGCTAAACTCTCGCGATGGTTCTGGCTGCAAGAAAAGATTGCGACGCTGGAGTTATGACCGATTGAGGGTAGTCAGTGATATTGGGATCCTCTAGAACCCAGTTACTTTTGATAGGACAAGTCTTAACCAACAAACTGAAAGAGGGTAGTACCTAAACTTCATGCTGGCCTAAACTCTAAGGGCTGTCTTGTGTGACTTGTGTGCCTTATCATGTTTGCCTTTGTGAATATTTGTGGTGTGCTTTATCATGACATCATGCCATCATAGACATTGCATGCATCCTGCATAAGGACTGACCTATTTCAAAGACAAGAGGGTTTCACCTTTGCTCTGTTTTGTAGGACATCATGATGCCTGTGCGAAGGAACACTATCCGGCTTAATTTTGTTCACCCACCTGAGTTGCTTGAAGAATTGGTTAGCAGAATTCCAAACACCACTTCCTTCATCCAGAGGCATGGTTCTCTTCTCGGTTTAGTCACTGCAAAGTGGGACCAACAATTGATGAGTCTCTTGACTAAGTTTTATGATCCCTTGTACAACTGCTTCACCTTTCAAGACTTCCAGCTGGTCCCTACCCTGGAAGAATTCTCTGATTTTCTTGGTATCCCTATCTTGGATCATACTCCCTTCACTGGTTGGGAAAAGACTCTTAGGCTCGAGGAGATTGCTGCAGCCCTCCCTTTGAGCACCAAGGAGGTAATGGACAACTGGGTGACTAGAAGCAGAGTTAAGGGCTTCTTGGCCAAATTTCTGGTTGGTAAAGCTAACAGTTTCTGGAATGACTTAGACTTCAGGGCGTATGAAGACATTCTGGCTCTCTTAATCTATGGTCTAGTATTGTTTCCAAATCCTGATAACTTTGTCAATATCAATGCCATAAGGATCTTCATGTCTCGGAACCCTGTGCCCACTCTCTTGGGTGATATCCTGCAACAACTCTATGCTCGTACTGCCCGAAGACGAGGAACTCTGTGGTGTTGTATTCCTTTGTTAGTGAGGTGGTTTATTTCGCACCTCCCTAAGTTCGTGTTGAAGAGCAAAGAAGGAAGAGGCTGGGCTCATAGGTTAATGTCTCTCACTGATAATGACATCATTTGGACTCTCAGAGGTTTGGATGAGGTAGCTGTCATTGATCGTTACGGAGAATATCCTAATGTTCCTTTGATTGGTACCCAAGGAGGAATCTCTTATAATCCATGTCTAGCTCTCCGTCAGTTTGGAAGAGCCAGAAGAGCAGGGCCTCATGAGATGTTGGTGCCTCACATCAGTTTTGAGTTTCAGGTAGATAGTGACGAGCTGCGTCGTAGATTCATCAAGGCTTGGGACAGAATTCACAAAGCTGACCCACATGAATTGGGACCGAAGACTTCTCTACCTATGGAATCCTACTACAGATGGGTCTGCATCCGTGCTCAGAAGTTAGGTATGCCATACGAAGCTGTCAGACCCATCATTCTTGAATATCCTGATAGAGACGGGGTTCCCCCAACTGTTCTCCCTCTTCAGATACCTACTGATGTTGATACACTAAAGAGGTCTTGGGCGCAACTACGGGAAGAACGGGATTCTTATCGGGAAAAGTTCAATGAGCAGGAATTGAAGATCCAGAAGCTGGCAAAGCAGTTGGAGAACGAGCGGACCTTGAATGACTACATCCGTACTGAGAAAAAGAGACCCTGGGATCACTGATGAGCTTTGGATGTTCTTTTACAGTTCTTATTTCCCTTTTCAGTCTTTCCATTTTTATGTAACGCCTAAGGGCAATCTGTTGAACAATTTAAATTTCAAAGTTGAATCTAATAAAGTGCGCTTCCTTTTTATTTACAAAGTTGAATCCCGATTGTCTTTGAAAACATAAATCATACGCATTTCATTCATCATATGCATCACAAGTACTCTTCTTTTCAGGTTGCTTAATGTTCTTCGCTGTTTATTTCAGCAATCATCATGAATCCTGAATCATCTACTAAGTAATCCATCAAGGCCCTCCAGGCCCAGAATGCCCAGTTCCAAGAGTTGATCATGAGTTTAGCACAAGGTCAAGAGGAATTGAAGGCTCTGCTGGTAAAAAAGAAGAAGAAGAGAACTGTACTATTCAACACTGGACGGAGGTTTGGCAATACACTGCAAAATGAGGCTGACCAAGCTGCTTCCTCTGTAGGCAAAGGCAGTCCCCAAGGGGGAAGGGTTCCTAGTCCTGTGGTCTCTGACAACGAGACTTATTTCAATGAAGAGCAGTTCCCTCCCGCTGAAGACAGGTACAAGCAGTTAGAGGATCGTCTGAACGCCATGGAAATTCAACAGGTGCCTGGGTTGGATTTTGGAGATCTGGGTTTATCTTCTGGGGTGGTGATCCCACACAAGTTCAAGGCACCATCTTTTGGGAAGTATGACGGGGCTTCCTGCCCTAAGCTACATCTCAGATCTTATATGCGGAAGATCCAACCGTATACTATGGACAAGAACTTATGGATCCATTTCTTCCAGGATAGCCTTTCAGGGGCTCAACTCGAGTGGTTCTATCAGCTGGATGGAGCCAGTATTCGAAACTGGGAGGACTTGGCTACTGCTTTTTATAAGCATTATCAGTACAATGCCAACCTCGCTCCTACACGTACCCAACTCCAGGGTATGTTGCTAGGATCGGGAGAAGGTTTTAAAGAGTACGCACAAAAGTGGAGGGACCTGGCTGGCAGGGTGCAGCCACCGTTGACCGACCGTGAACTCGTGGACATGTTCTTGGGGACCCTGTCTGGGCCGTTCTTCAACCACCTGATTGGTAATTCTTCTGCAGGGTTTACAGACCTCATTCTGACTGGGGAGAGAATAGAAGCTGGTATGAAATCGGGGAAGATACAGAAAGGTGCATCCTCAAGTTCTGAGAAGAAGCCTTTCAAGAAGGAAGTCAGTGCTGTGTATGGTCCCAGAAGACAGAATAAACCAGAACGCCGCCAAGATGTCAACGCGGTAGTGATTTCAAAGCCTGCTGCCGCTCCTCGGCAACCTAACCAACCAAGGGGTGAGAGACCCAGAAGAGAATACACTCGGCTTGGTATGACCTTGTCGCAGATCTTGCCGCAACTGCTATCCACCAATTTGGTAACTGTCAGAGAAGCTCCGAAGGTGGTAAACACAACCTCGCCGAAGTACAACCCCAACGCCCGCTGTGCTTATCACTCTGATAGCCCGGGGCATTCCACTGATGATTGCTGGGCCCTGAGGAATAAGGTTCAGGACCTTATTGATGCTAAAGAGGTTCAGTTCGAGGCGCCCGAGAAGCCTAATGTGGTGACTGCGCCCATGCCCAACCATGGGGTGAATGCTATCAGGGATGGTGACGAAGTGGAGGAATCTGAGTTCAACAGCTGGATCTACCCGACGACCGACGGTGGACTGAACAATTGGACTGCCAAAGATTTCATACCTGTTACTTTTGTTACTCAGTAACGAACTCCTTTGTTTTTAAGTTTGTAACGAACAATAATTTGAAACTTTATGGCCCGGTGTCTTACCCGGGGTACCGTGGCTTCATTCGTGAGGGCTTATTATTTGTCATTTCCATATATCATGAATAAAAAAATTGGACGTTTTTCGCATTTCAAATCTTGTGCTCCCTTTCTTTCTTTCTATATTGCAAAACAGCTATATTTACACACACTCACTTATACAGGTTCCAATCCACTCTGGATCTCACTGGTAACGACTCTGCTACTGCCAGTTATGACTTCGAAAATCTGATCAACTTAGCCGAAGACGAAGGTGAAGATGATTGCGAAGTGCCTGGTGAGCTTGCAACACTGTTACTCCAGGAAGAGAGGGCCATTCAGCCACATGAAGAGCTAGTGGAAACGGTAAATCTGGGTACTGAGACAGACAGAAAGGAAGTCAAGATTGGTGCCAATCTAGAGCTCAGCGTGAAACAACGGTTGATTCAGATGCTGCATGATTATGTGGAAATCTTTGCCTGGTCCTACGAAGACATGCCCGGGTTGGATGCTGACATTGTGGTTCATCACATGCCTACCAAGGAAGACTGCCCTCCGGTTAAGCAGAAGGTCCGCCGTATGCGCCCAGAGATGTCCGAGAAAATCAAGGCCGAGGTTATGAAACAATTTGACGCCGGGTTTCTAGCAGTGACTTCTTACCCTCAGTGGGCTGGCAACGTGGTTCCAGTACCAAAGAAGGATGGTAAAGTCCGAATGTGTGTTGATTACAGGGATTTGAACAGGGCAAGCCCTAAGGATGATTTCCCTCTGCCTCACATCGACGTTCTGGTTGACAATACTGCTAAGCACAAGGTGTTCTCCTTCATGGATGGGTTCTCAGGTTATAATCAGATCAAGATGGCTCCTGAAGATATGGAAAAGACTACCTTTGTTACTCAATGGGGCACCTTCTGCTACAAGGTCATGCCTTTTAGGTTGAAAAATGTTGGGGCAACATACCAACGTGCCATGGTTGCTTTATTTCATGACATGATCCACCATGAGATTGAAGTATACGTCGATGATATGATTGCAAGGTCTCAAACCGAGGAGGAACACCTTGACCATCTACAGAAACTGTTTGACCGTCTAAAGTTGTACAAGCTAAGGTTGAACCCAAACAAGTGTACCTTCGGGGTAAGATCTGGAAAATTGCTAGGCTTCGTCGTGAGTGATAAAGGTATTCAAGTGGACCCTGCCAAAGTGAAAGCCAGACAAGAGATGCCAGTTCCCAAGACAGAGAAAGAAGTCAGAGGCTTTCTAGGACGTCTGAATTACATTGCCCGATTCATCTCGCGTCTAACTGCTACCTGTGAACCAATCTTCAAGCTACTGAAGAAAGATCAAGTAGTACGTTGGAATGATGAATGTCAGGCCGCTTTCGACAGAATCAAAGAGTATCTCCAAGAACCACCCATTCTTATGCCACCGGTTGAAGGGAGACCTCTAATACTATACTTGACAGTACTGGAAAACTCAATGGGGTGTGTGCTAGGGCAGCATGACGAGTCTGGCCGAAAAGAGCATGTTATTTATTACCTTAGCAAAAAGTTTACCGACTGTGAGACCCGATACTCAATGCTCGAGAAAACTTGCTGCGCTTTGGTATGGGCTGCTCGCCGGCTGAGACAGTATATGTTGACTCACACTACTCTGTTGATTTCTAAAATGGATCCTATCAAGTACATATTCGAAAAGCCTGCTCTGTCTGGAAGAATAGCAAGATGACAGATGATCTTGACAGAATACGACATCCAGTACACGACTCAGAAAGCAATCAAAGGAAGTGTATTGGCAGACCATTTGGCACACCAAGCAGTAGACGACTACCAGTCAATGAACTTTGAATTTCCTGACGAGAACATCATGGTAGTGACTGATTGTGAAGTACCAGGACCGGATGAAGGACCTGAGGAAGGATCCCGATGGTCTATCCACTTTGACGGAGCCTCCAACGCTTTGGGTAACGGCATCGGCGCTGTGATCATATCCCCAAAAGGCACTCATACCCCACTTACTGCCCGGCTATGTTTCAACTGCACTAACAACATGGCAGAGTATGAGGCATGCATCATGGGTCTTCAAGCTGCAATTGACTTAAGGATCAAGTTTCTGAGTGTCTTCGGAGATTCCGCTTTCGTGATCAATCAGATCAAAGGCGAGTGGGATACGAAACATCCGAATCTTATTCCTTACAAAGAGTGTGTGCTGACATTGATCCCCCATTTCACGGAGATAACTTTTGAACACTTCCCAAGAGAGGAGAATCAGTTGGCGGACGCGCTGGCTACGATGTCTTCCATGTTCAAAGTCAAATGGGATAACGAAGCTCCCCGGATCATTATCTGGAAACTGGATGAACCTGCCTATTGCTGTGATCTTGAGGCTGAGGTGGTAACTGAAAAACCTTGGTATCATGAGGTGAAGAGGTATCTGGAAGCTCAAGAATACCCCGAGGGTGCATCTGTCAATGACAAAAAGTTTCTGAGAAGGTTCGCGGAAAAGTTCTTCCTCAGTAATGGCATTCTATACAAGCGAAATCATGATTCAACTTTACTGCGTTGTGTGGATAAGACTGAAGCAGAAAGAATCATGGCAGAGCTGCATGAAGGTACCTTCGGAACACACTCCAGTGGACATACCATGGCAAAGAAAATCCTTCGGGCAGGATATTTCTGGTCCATAATGGAAGCCGACTGTTACCAACATTCTCGGACATGTCATAAGTGCCAGATCTATGCTGATAAGGTGCACGTTCCTCCAGTCCCTTTGAATGTCTTGACTGCACCTTGGCCTTTTGCAATGTGGGGCATTGATATGATCGGCGAGATTAAACCTACGGCATCCAATGGGCATCGCTTCATCCTGGTGGCGATCGATTACTTTACAAAGTGGGTTGAAGCAGCTTCCTACGCTACCGTAACCAAGAACGTCGTGGCACGGTTTATTCGACACAACCTGATCTGTCGATACGGCATCCCAGAAAGGATCATTACGGACAATGGTACCAATCTTAATAACAAGATGATCACTGAGCTCTGCGAGCAATTCAAGATACAGCACCACAACTCTTCTCCTTACCGGCCGAAGATGAATGGGGCTGTAGAAGCAGCCAATAAGAATATCAAAAAGATTGTGCAGAAGATGACAGTGACCTATAAAGATTGGCACGGGATGTTACCGTTTTCTCTTCATGGGTACCGTACCTCAGCAAGAACGTCAACCGGGGCAACTCCCTTTTCCTTGGTCTATGGCATGGAGGCAGTCTTGCCGATTGAAGTCCAGATACCCTCTCTCCGGATAATGAAGGATGCAGGCTTGAGCGAAGATGACTGGATCCAGACTCGACTTGATCAATTAAACCTAATTGACGAAAAGAGACTCACTGCTATTTGTCATGGTCAAACGTATCAAAAACGGATGATCAGGGCATTTAACAAGAAAGTCAGACCACAAGAGTATCAAGTTGGGGACCTGGTAATCAAGCGCATCATTCTTCCTCAAAGTGATCCCAGGGGCAAATGGACCCCTACGTACGAAGGGCCATTTGTGGTTAAACATGTCTTCTCAGGAGGAGCCATGATTCTAACCACCATGGACGGTGACGACCTTCCTCACCCCGCCAATGCAGACATAGTAAAAAGATACTACGCATGAACTAAAGACCCGCTAGGTTGACACACCTAGGCAAAAGTAAGGGCTTCCCGGCGAACCAAAAGGGTTCGGGCAAAAATAAGGGATGAAAAATAAAACAAATCTGTACACCCGGCAAGTCGAAAACCTGAAAAGGCGGCTTGGGCAAAAAATGGGTATCCCGGTGGACTGAAAACCCGAAAGGGCGGTCCAGGCAAAAGTTAGGGATTAAAGCGTAATACTATGTCTCATTGGATCACCTTGCATCCAGAATCCGGTATCAAACATCAGGTTCAGACGGCATCGATCGATCAGCTTCATCTTCAACTAAGCAGCCAAGTGATGAGACGCTTGAAGACATAAAGGCGATAGCAGAGTTGGAACCCAGTGGGATTATTCCTTTCACATAGCTGTTTTGTTTTCCTTTTTCACGAAATTGTATAAACTCTATTGTTCGGCGGCGTTCTCTTACTAGGACGTCATCCTCTTGTACATAAACGCCTATTTACAGGCAAATTCAAAAATCAATACAAATTCACTTTTCAGACAAATTGCCAATTATTTTCCTTTTTTCTGTTTTGTTTTGCAAAGGACGTCCAATGTTCATTTTTGATATATGCATTTGACACTAATTGCTAACTCATAAATATTTGCATACGAAACAAAGGACTAATTACAGGTGACATCAGAAACAGGGGCAATAATGAGTTGTCTAAGCGATCTAATTACTCTGTCCACCAAGGTACCAAGGTAAGTTTGGCTGAAGAATGTAACCCAGATACCTTCACTCCCCGAGAGTAAGACAAGATTCAACAAGTCTCCCCAAGCAGAGTTGGTCTCCCGTCAGCCCTGACAAGGCACAATACCTCCAGCAAGTCAGCAACACTCTCCCCGAGCAAAGTTAGTCTACTGTCAGCCTCAAGGAAGTTGGATTATCCCCCAGAAGATCTCAATATTCCCCAACGGAGTATACAAACATTCCTAACAAGCATCCCCGACAATCTTGATCTAAGATTGTTCCCCGGCGGAATACCAGACACCCCAGTGGAGCCATTCCCCAGTACAGTCTCAAAAGTTTCCCCAGGAAAGTTGAACCTATCTCCCCAGTAGGAAGCTTATCCTCAGTAGATCCTGGAAGCTTATCACCTGCAGAATACGAACGCTTCTCCCCGACCATGTTTAGAAGGTTATTCCTCACCAGAGCTTATAATTGGGTTATCCTCAGCTATTACCACAGAAAGATCGTCCTCGGCGAAGTTCTTCTTATCCTCCAGCGGAGTCCATTAAATCCCCAACATAACTCATCAATGGTATCCCCAGCGGAGTTATCATCAACATCCCACCAAAGTACCTCTCTTACCACATAGTAATTACCCGCAGAATAATCTCTTCAACAAAGTTTATTCCTCAACGGAGTCATCTTCTCCTACAGGTGTATTCTCGCAACCATCATCCCCAGCGGAAACGAAGAACTCTCCTCTTCAACATCAGCCCAGGATTTGACTGCCCGACATCCGTCAAGGATTTATTTTCATAGACAAAAATACATTCATAAACATCACATCTTCATACATTATAGCATGCACATACGCATCATGAACATACAATCTCATTTATTTTGAGAACATCACGCATGCCATACATCATGACATTGCATACAACTAATGTTTTTCCTTTTCAGGAAAAAGGTTAATACAAAGATGATTACTATCAACTGTCGCAATTCCGGATTCGATACCTGTACCTAGCCAGGGTATATCTGTGAGCGATTACTTGTGGATTCGATACCTGTACCTAGCCAGGGCATATCTGCATGAAGAATTCTGGATTCGATTCCTGTATCCAGCCAGGGCATATCTGTTGACGACTAATTCCGGACTCGATTCCTGTATCCAGCCAGGGCATGTCTGAAGAGTTTGAAGATTCGATTCCTGTATCCAGCCAGGGCATATTTGTTGACGACTAATTCCAGACTCGATTCCTGTATCCAGCCAGGGCACGTCTAAAGAGTTTGAAGATTCGATTCCTGTATCCAGCCAGGGCATATCTGTTGACGACTAATTCCGGACTCGATTCCTGTATCCATCCAGGGCACGTCTGAAGAGTTTGAAGATTCGATTCCTGTATCCAGCCAGGGCATATCTGTTGACGACTAATTCCGGACTCGATTCCTGTATCCAGCCAGGGCACGTCTGAAGAGTTTGAAGATTCGATTCCTGTATCCAGCCAGGGCATATCTGTTGATGAATAATTCCAGATTCGATTCATGTATCTAGCCAGGGCACATCTGTGAGTAACTGATTGTAGACTCGATACCTGTATCCAGCCAGGGCATATCTACATGAAGAGTTTAAAGATTCGATACCTGTATCCAGCCAGGGCATATCTACATGAAGAGTTTGAAGATCAACCCCTGTAACAGGCCAGGTAATTATCTTTCTTTCTCAGGTACGCAAGTTCTCGCTAAGGAATCTCTTACGCGATCGACACCTAGATGGCATCTATAAGCCCATCCACATACCAACAGTCTCCAAATGGCATCCATAAGCCCATTCCCGACAAAGAACCTGTCACATCTCCAGATGGAATCTATAAGCCCATTCTCCTATCTGTCATCTTTCCAAATGGCATCTGTAAGCCCATTCCCGACATCACATTGCTGATACTACACTATGCGAGTGCAAATTTCTGGGCACTTTAGTGTTCAATCATCTTCCACCTTCGGATCACGAAAGGCACGCAAGCCAATCTACATCCTCAGGTCTAAGAAGATTGAATAGGGGAAACTGTTATACCCCAAAATTTGCCCTCCCATATTCTTCAAGATTTGGCAAGATCAATCTCCAGATGGTTCAAAATCTCTCAAGGGTTGCACAGTCCAATTGCCTCCTAACCCAGTCAAAATTAGGGTTTTGGTTCTTGCAAAGAAATTGAGGTTTTCAAGGGTCCAATCAAGTCCCATATGCCTATATACATTGTCAAGCATCCATATGTCAAGTTTCAAGACTCACAACATCAAGTTGCACAGTCAAAAACCCTAATTGCTTCACAGTCAACTGTAGGGGTAAAATGGTCATTTGACAGTCAAAAGTCAAATTTTTTGGTCAACATCTCATTTTGAAGCCACAATCATCATCTGATCAATTCTTGATAATGATTCCATAAGCATGGCTCAAAAAGTCTCAAGAACCAAAAGTTTCTATTTTTGGACAGTTGAAAAGTCAACTGCAAATTGACCAAGGCATAACTTTTTCATGGTTCATCAGAAAAATCCCATCCAATGCTCATTTTGAAGGGTATGACATTTCCTACAACTCATCTTCACATTCCAAGTCCAAGAAATGCTCTCACAAAAAGTTATCAATTTCAACATTATAGGTCATTTTCAAAAGTCAACAAAAAGGCACTTTAAGTCAAAGACCATAACTTGAGATTGGTAAATCAAAATGACATGGGACCAAAGGAATTGGTTATAGGACTTAAAGACCTTTCAAAAATGTCAAAGAACATGTTCATAACTTCAAAATTGAGCAAGATATGCATTGGAGAAGTTGGGAAATTTTTGTGAACTTTCAAAAGTCAACTTTGCCTAAAACACTTCATTTTTGCTAATGGGCCTTAAATTCCTTCTTGAATCTTTACCCAAGGATTATGCACGACCCATTGAACTTAATTTGATTTATTTTCTTATTTTTAATTAATTAATTGAATTTATATTAATATTAATTCATTTAATTGGTTTTAATTGTAGGAAAATATCAAAACATGGTTGTCAAATCTTTTTATGAAGCAAATACACTCCATATATGTTGAAGATCTCGTACATCACTCAAGGGGACAAGATCTCCCAATTTGGCAAGGTTTTCATTGAAAAAAGATTGGAAATTATATGATTGAAAATCAAAGATTGAAACATTATTTTATGGACTTTTGGGCCAAGGTTTTAACCTAATTCTCTTCACATGCATATGCTGAAGCCAACCCTATTGCTAAAAAAGGTGAAAGCTGCCATAGAACTCCATAACCATATTGCAAAAATTCAAGAAATATTGTGAAACTGAATTCTTATTTGCAGCATGATTCAAAGCCTAAAAAAGGTTCAAACACCTTGCCTGAGTCTCCAGGAATCCATTGCCATCAAGAACAAGTCCAAATACGCAAAGAATCAAAGCCAACAAGTCACTCGGTTTGCATATATTTCCAAATCTGCATATCATATTTCATGCGCTTTTAATCCATTTTTTGATTGGTTTGTGTTGTTAGGAACCTTCTGAAGCTAATGAAACAGTTTAATTGAACTAACGTGCACTGAATCCAAAATCACCATGAACAAGTTCTAGGGTTCTTCAGTTTCAAATTTGGGGCTTTCTAAACCCAAAACAATTAGGACTAGTGATGCATATGACTGGATTCGTTGCAACAAGACGAAATCATTGACACTATCGCGCCCTTTTTATATTGCTTGTGTGCCTAATCGCTATTCTTGGCACTTTTGTTTTGTGGGGGTTTAAAACCCCCACTATCTTGTTTATATTTACAGGTGAAACGAAGAAGGAGAAGGCGTGGCAACGTGTGACTGGGTGATTCAAACTCAGCGCGCGTTATTTTTGGTTTCATGTCATAATGTTTTTTTATATAATATTCATCATCCATTATGTTTACAAATGCGCATCATAGCTCAGATGGTTGGAGACGTGGCTGGCAAACACTGGGACCTGGGTTCGATTCCCAGGTCCCCCCATATAATTGTTAATTTTTGTTCTAACGTATTCCAGTGCAGCGTGTGATTCAAAGTTCCACCATGAGCCTCACGCGTCAGTTTGCCAAGTGGCTTTGATCAATAATCTGAAGGTCAGGAGATGAAGTCCATGATACTCCCTAGTCAGCCAGCAAGCACGTGATGCCAAAAAGTCAACGAGGCTTTGTGTTTCTTGGGCCAGAATTTCTCAACTTTACCTCCACTATGGGCCATCTTACCCCCCTTGGTTTGCATTTGTAATTTTATTTTCTTCTCTTTTAAATTCTTTTAATTCTTTTAATTATTATTATTAATTCACCACAAATTAATTTTTCCTAATAAAAATCAGAAAATCAAAATTGTAAATATATTTTAATTATTTATTAATTTCACCATTAACTTATTTTTGTAAATAAATATTAACAATTAACTTAGTTTAATTTAGGTTTTAATTTTAATCCTTTTTCTTAATAAATAAAATTGCATAGAATTAGGTTTTAACATTTTTTAATCATTTTCTTATTATCATCATTATTGATTATTATTATTTTGTAAATAACATGTAAATTAATTAATTAGTTTAAATTAGTTTAACTTTAACATTTTCATTAATAATTAAAATAAACTTAGAACTAGGGTTTTCTTTTGATTTTAATTTCTTTATTTTTATTAAATACAAAAAAACACAAAAAATATCTTTCTTGTAAATAATTAATTAAATTAGTATTAGGTTTAATTTTAATTTAATGCAAAAGGACCAAAAACTCTTAATTTCGCAAAAGGGTCAAAACCCTAAAAGGACGTCCAGTTTAATTTCTGTTTGCGTGTTATTTTTGTATTTTGATGTAACTGCTTCCAAGGATGTAATAGTAATTAGGTTTACCTCTTTTTTTACTTTCCGCATCTTTATCAAAAACGGGTCTTTGTTTTTTTGGCGATGTATAGACCCGCGCCTTGTAATAGCGTAGCTTTTACCTTTCCGTATTTTATTTTCCGCACTCCTAACTGCTAAATTGCATGAAAGAATGTATGATAATTAAAAACAACTCGTAGCTCACAATTACATGATCCAAGATAAATGTTAACATGAAAACAACACACTCCTCACTCATTGCCTTTGAACGTGGTCGTCAAGTATATGGTGTTTTAGCGGCCGCCCTTATGTCTAAGATCCAGTCGCCTCGAAATGGTTGCCTCGGATTAAAAAGGATTTAGGACATTAGGGTTACTTCTAAGGTGTCCTACTATTGCTTCGGTGACCATATTGTCCCTACAATCGAATTGACCCGAACACCTCCAACGGTGGTGCTACCTATCTCTCAATGGTGGGATGGCACTACCTTAAGGACTCTTACACAGCCTAATTCCTTAGGGTAGGTAGATGACTCATGGGTACTTTCTCTCTTCAAAAACAAACAAAACAGTCTTTTCACACTGACACTTTCAAAAGTTTTCAAAACAAATTTTTCAAACACTCTTGAGGACTGATACAAGAGTCACTTAGAAATCTTTCAAAAATGAAACTTTTTTCAAACCCACTCACATTTGAAAAGCAAACATTTTGAAAACATAAGAGCAAGTACCTAAGAGCCCGTGGATAACCACGGATAGAAAGGGTGCTAACACCTTCCCTTTCTATAAATCTACCTCCCGAACCGAGAGACATTCTCAATAAGGAATTTTGCTGTGCTTTTGTCCTTTCCATGTTGGAGAACATAAAAGACGGTGGCGACTCTTGCTTACCGCGACATTTCGTGAAACCAGCTTTAAACAGTCAGTTCTATTTCCACCGATCACACACACCATCTGAAGTGACAAAGTTTAGGCGGAGAAATTTTTGTTCATTTGAATTTTCAGTTGTAATTTCTTTGTTTGCTTAAACACTTATCTTTATATCAGACTTTGTTTGCTCTCATTAATGCACTGCATATGTTTGTCCTGAGTTAATCCATTGTTTTTCACTATACTGATATTATTCTTTTACCTCGTTTTGTATGATATTCAACACTCGGTTACAAGCTATAAGCCTTTAGAGGGAGGATGACGAAAATAATACCATAATCTCATACAATATGCTTTTGAATAGACTTTGTTGACGATTTACACGCGTTGTTTCAAACCCAAAATAGTGGAGTTATAAGGAATATAATCCCTACTTAACCCCTTTGAGCCAAAGAAGTAGGAGTTTTCTTTTTCGTATAAACTGAAACCTTTAATCATAACCTGGGGCAGGGTAGTTTTCTCAGTTAATTCAAATGCACATTCAGTCACAAGCTGTCATTTCACAAATATCCTTTTGAATCAAAAGATGGTGTTGGCCCCCATGAAATAGGAAGTCTTTACATCTCAGAAAGACAAGCCCATTAGGTCAAAATCTCTTAAGGAGACTTAAGAAAAAACTGGGACATCCCGCTGACTGTAGTCTCAAAACAAAAAAACAGTCAGGCAAAAAGTAGGGACAATAAAAAAAATAAAAAAAGGAGGTCGTTATAAATCCTCAACAATTGAAAAATGTTGCAAAAATGACTGCCTTCTCAAATAAACTTTCAGTTTCCGAACCATCACCTAAAAACCATTCCAAGATTCAATTGGAATCCAAGCGCGTAATTAACTGAGTATAGGGCTGAAGAACATCATGGTGAACGGGTTAGGTACAAATAAACTTTGAGCCTTATCCTTTGTTTCTTAAACCGTGAACCAGGATACGTTATAACCCTTTAAAAGTCCTAATTAAAACATAGGTTGGTTCGAAAGCATGTTGTTACAAAATGTATCCTGACTCCTGTAAGGATTACTGTAGATCCCGAGTTGGATTTATATTCTTACAAATTTTTGTTTCTCTTTAAAAGTGCATTTTTTCAAAAAAGAATTCTCAAGACAGACATAAACTTTGCATTGTTTGAATACCATTGTTTGCATATGGCTAATTGTTTGACAACAGAGAAATTCGCACGACGGATATCTAGTGAACGAAAACTCTCTCAATAAACATAGTCACTTCAAATGGAAAGACGCTTCCAATGAAAAATATCTCATAATCAAGGGGCACAACATGACCATTTTCCAACACATCTGGGGCAGTGAAGTCGAGATTCAAAGAATCTCTCAAAAAATGTTGAATAACCAGGGGCAAATCTCCATCCGAATCACTCAAGGAGCAATGTTACGTTGATCATGGGCTTGAACACAATCCACTATAAAGACTTCTAGTACCACCAAATTTCTTATCTGTGCCAGTAGTATCAGATGATGTCAGTATCATGTCTTCAGATTCTTTCATGACAGTTCTTAGAAAATTCTGAGACTTGACCAAAGATCTTGGGTACCACCAAATTGTTTGTTTGTGCCAGTAGTATTAGATGGTGTCAGTATCATGTCTTCAGATCCTTCCATGACAGTTCTTAGAAAATTATGATACTTGACTAAAGATCTTGGGTACCACCAAATTACTTGTCTGTTCCAGTAGTATCAAATGGTGTCAGTATCATGTCTTCAGATCCTTCCATGATAGTTCTTAGAAAAGATACATAGGAAGTTCAAGACTATCATAAATTTGATCAAAATTTCAAACATCAAGTGTACCAGACTAACTCTAGGGGTAAACAGGCTCCCACATATGAAAGGTCACGTGCAATCGAACAATTAATTTTTGGAATTTCTACAACACTTACTACCACAGACAGTGACAATTCTCTATATCCTATGAACGTGGACATAGTCAGAAAATACTACGCATGAAAAGAGACCCGCTAGGTTGACATACCTAGGAAAAACAAGGGCATCCCGGTGAACCAAAAGGTTCGGGCAAAAATTAGGGATATATCTAAAAGATTGTACACCCGGAAAGTCGAAAACCTGAAAAGACGGCTTGGGCAAAAAAGGGTATCCCGTTGGACTGAAAATATGAAAAGACGGTCCAAGCAAAAGTTAGGGATTAAAAGCGTACGACTATGTCCCATTATCTCACCAGTTTATCTATCAGTATAAGATTTGTCACTCTGACAGAGTTCAAACTGTCTACAAGTCCTCACAAGGCCAATTTCATGGATGTCTCCATAGAGTTACTTCAATCAAATTATCCCTACAGTGTTGGATCTATGCAATCCTCAACCAGAGTTTCAATCTCCGGAGAATTCTCTCCCCAAATGATTTGGTCTTAAAAGAAGAAGTCTTATGGAGTTCCTTCCTAAAGAATATATCTCCCCCGCAGATCGTCAAAAGATTCTCTTCAACATGATTTTTTCCCCTAATAGACTGCAAATTCCCTAGCTCCAGTTTTCCTCTTAGACCATTACAAATCAATGGATAAAAACCCTTAACCTTCGGTTAAGTTATTACAACCCCTAACAGAGTCGTTACTATCCCCGAAAGTTATCGTGAAGCCTGGAAACCAACCAAATAACAGTTGACTCCATTTCTCCAAGCAAGTTACTTCGAAGTTTGGACCCAACCAAATGCTAGTTCAACTTCATCTCTTTCAAAACAAGTTACTAAAGCCTGGACCCGACCGGATAATAATGTAACTTCTTCAGTTATTGCAAAGCCTAGACCCAACCAGAAAACAGTTTGAGTTGCTGAAACCTAGACCCGACCAGATAACAATAAATACCAGTTTTAAGTTACTAAAGCCTGAACCCGACCGAATAATAGTTTAACTTCTTCAATTGCTGAAACCTGGACCCAACCAGATAAATGTTCGAGTTGTTGAAACCTGGACCCGACCAGATACCAGATAACCTTAAGATCAAATTGCTGAAATCTGGACCCAACCAGATAACAGTTTGAGTTGCAAAAACCTGGACCCGACCAGATACCAGTTAACCTCAAGATCAAATTGCAGAAACCTGGACCCGACCAGATAACAGTTCGAGTTGCTGAAACCTGGACCCGACCAGATACCAGTTGTTATACCCCAAAATTTCCCTCTCATTTCATCAACATTTTCTCAATCACAAGACTTTTGGAACTCAAGATCAAGCTAGGGTTTACTCTGCTCAAGACACCTTCTTGCACTGTTGACCTAAATTAGGGTTTGAGTTTGCACAGGGATGTTTTGACCTACAATGCTCAAAGTGACTTTCATACTTCATGTTGGACTCTTAAGTTTGTCCATACCAAGTTTCAAGCCTTGATTCAAATTTTTGCCCAGTCAATTGGACAGTTGACCTAGAAATCAGTTGTATTGGGGTAAAAAAGTCAACTGTGGAAAATTGACAGTCAAACCTCATGAAATTTGACCCACATCAACTATATGAACTCATATGAACCATTTGATCAAGTTTGGATCACAATTCCACAAGAAATTTAATCAGATCATCAAAAGGGCAAAATGGTCATTTTTAGGGTTTTGACTGCACAAAGGCAATTTTTGACTGTTTGACCTAGCCAATGGCAAATCAAGCTCACACATGGACTCAAGGACTCAATGACATTGTCTTGACCCATTCAACAAGTTCAAAAGATCTCAAATGCATAGGATTAACAGATGAATTTTTCAGTCAACTGAACAAAATTTGACTGTACACTGAAAAGTCAAACTTTGACTTTTTGGTCAAAATCAAGTGCCAAGAGTTATTTTTCACCAAGACATGTCAAATTATGAAACTTGTTCATCAAGAAACCCAAAAATGCAAATTAGGGTTTAAAATGGAAAATTTTCATAACTTAGAAATTTTCTAAGTTATGAAATTTTCTTATTTTTTCCTAACTTTGTCCCATTTTTTCACCAAGATGAAAATGGATTAAAACAAAACTTGAAACATGAAAGTTGTAGTCAATCACAAAGTCTACAACTTTAATTCACAAAGTTTTCTCAAAAGAGGTTTGTATCTCAAGTTATGAGTTTTGGAACAAGGGTATCTAAAACTTTTAACTTAGAGAAATTTTGCCCTAATTTAGGCAGGATTTTGACCCATCTTCTTGGCCATTTTTAACATAGTTCCACTTGGAGTTTCAAGTTTCATTTCAAATATGGATTATAGTACATGTTCCAAGCTTTCCAAATTGTCCAAGAACTCCTCAAACACCCTTGTGGTTAGAGAGAATCGAATGCTTGAAGTTGGCAAAAACTCACTTTGATCCATGGCCAATACATGTTCATACCAAATTGCAAATCTGATCTAGCTAGCTTGGTTCACAATTACAGGCCTCAAAACCACTTTGTACTCCATAATTTAATGCATATCCATTGAGCTAAGATATTGTCTTGGTCATTAGGGCATTATACACTAGATTAAGCCTTAAATGGAAAAAGTAACAATGCCATTTTTGCTTAAACTTCACTTTATGTCAAAACAATATCATTGAGGCATGGGGCCAGATCTCTGAGGCAAGATCAAATCTACCAATTCCAGTAACCAAGAGCAAAAATGTGCAGCATGATATAGGACTTGTATAGGTCTGCATTGAACAGATAGACACTCTTGCTTCAAGAAGAAGAAAAGTTGCAAACCACAAGCCATCTCTCACATATGTTAAAACCAACTTACACAAACATTGCAAGCAAGTTTGATACCTCCTAACAAGCCAGAAACACGACCCCTTTGCCTCTCAAAACTCCTAGTGCACAAATTCCCCATTTTCTTGCAAAACAGGGCCAGTTCTGCATTTTGCAAGCCATCTGCAAATTCCATCGTGTGTTTTGCCCAAAGATAATTCAAACACCTTCCAACCAATATACCTAAGCTATCCAGATCATCCATTGCTAGATGTAACACCCTTAACACACATTGCCGTTTTTGTTTCAAAGTTTTGCAGGTTGAGTTCTGTAGCACGATTCAGGCTACTTCAAAATAAGCCAAGCATTGGGAAAGCTTCATTGGACATCAGGCAAGCTCAAAAGAAGCTCAAGCACCCTTGGAAGTTGCTGCATTGTCCAGCTCGAAGTCAACTGAAACACGTATTTCATGAACTTCTATCTCTCTATTTAGGAATAGTTATACTTAGGTTTGTGAATGAAAGATGTTGTATTCATAGCCCAGAAGCCATACATATGCTTAGTTTTCATTTATATTAATCGTGCTAGGAGAATTTAATCCATGAACTTTCTGAAAAAACTAGGTTAGAAATTAGGGCCAGAGAAATTCTCTCTGGTCTTTGAGAGTTAGCTTAAGTTTTTTATATGGTTAGATTCGTTGTTTGATGCTCTACAAGTTTCATGTTATGAGTTTTGTCAAAAAATCAAAGAATCAAGAGATAGCAGTTGATGTACAGAACACGCGTTTTGTGAACCAAGGAAGAAGATGAAGTCTGATTGGGTTGGGTCTGGTCATTTTTGCTTCTAACACCCCATTTTTCAGTTTACATCCTCTGGCCCATTTATTTGTATACTTGTCATTTTGATATTTTTATTTTTTATTCTGACTTTATTATTTTTTGATCAAATATAAAAAATGCCAAAAAATTATTTTTTTATATTTTTTCATATTTATTTGATATTTATTTTTATTTTACTAGTATAAATATGTAAATAATTTATTTTCTTTTTTTAAAACTTAAAGAATAATGCAAAAAATATGTTCATTTACATTTATTATTTTATTTATATTTAAAAACATTTTCTTGAATATACACATTTTTTGTAAATAATTAATTTTTATTTTTATATATTTAATATGTTTAATATATATATGTACTTACATACTTTATTTTATTAAATAATTAGGACAAAAATACAAAAATATTACATTTTCATTTTTATTAATAATTTATACTAAAAATATCATTTTTACAATATACTTTTATTTTTTGTACAAATCAATACATTATTGCAATAAATAATAAATAATACTATTTATTTAAAATTAGGTTTTTTGCCCTAAATAATAAAATAATTAAAATTGACCCTTTTTATTATTATTTACATTTCACATTAAAAAATACTTTTTACATACATAAAAACTTTTTGTATAATACATTTTATCTAACATTTATTTGTTGTATTTTATTGAATTATTGCACATTTAAATATTATCTTATACATTCGATTTGGTTGTAATAATTTAGAATTTAATTTCTTGTCAAATACCCCCAATTCAAATTTGTACCCCCTCCCTATATCATGTTGTAATAGTGTAGAATTTAAATTCTCGCACCTTTTTATGCTTTCAATTATGCCATGATTAGACTTAGGGTTTGTATGCCAAATAAAATCAACAACTAGCTTGACCTAATCCAAGATAAACATGCATGAAAAACAAACACAATGCACACTTGCACCCCCTATGGTTTCAATCCACTTGTTGCCTTCAAAAATGGGCCATGGTTGCATGTCAAGTACTTTGGCAAAACAAAAAAAACAAAAAGAAAGATCATAGTCCCTCGATGACGCTATCTGAGTTGCCTAAACAAAATGATCAAGTCCCTTAAGAAAATTTCCAAAAATACTTGACACAATTGCTATCATGGTCTATTCGATGACCCGCGCCTGTCCTGTTTAACATCCTAACTCAAGGTTGTTCACCAAATACAATGGTGAAACAACACTGTTAAAAGGGTTAAAAACATAAGAAAAATCTTTGAGTAAAATAGGGTAGATAACTCTTAGTTACTTGATCAAGCTTGCAAAGACATCCTTGCTATTTTTCAAAACACACTTCACAACACAATTTCAAAACCCTACTTTCAAACATTGAAAACTTTTCAAAAGACAAAAACACCTCTGTATACATTCAAACAAGAATCATTACAAAGGTTGCCACAATGATGACCTCTTTTCAAAACATCTTTCAAAATCACACACAAAGCGCCATTTCAAACAATTGAAAAGCACCATTTCAAACAATTGAAAAGCAAAGCAAGTGATCTAAGCAAGTAACTAAGAGCCCATGGATAACCATGGATAGAAAGGGTGCTAATACCTTCCCTTTCTATAATCTCTCCCCGAACCCAAGAAAACATCTCAAAGGTCTTTCCTGTGCTTTTTGACCTTTCCTTAGGATAAAATAAAAAGTCGGTGGCGACTCTTGCTAAACCGAAACATTTGCGAACACAAACGCAAAATCCCAAGTCAGTTCTCCCACCGTATCACAGGACTGGTGACTCTGCTGGGGAGTTGTTTAAAAGTGGAGTAACCTTAGGGCTTAGATCACCCTTTACATGATTATATTGTTGGCTTTGATTGCTTTACATTTGGTTCTCTTGTTTGGGCTTGAAATCCTCCACCCGGATTTGGGAAACATTCATAGGTAAATAGCAATACATTGTGGAAACTGTGTGGGGTATACCCACATGGTTGAAGTAATAGCTATATTAGTGCGACATATTTGTTAGTACCGGTAGCCTTTGAGTCAATCAAAGAGAATACGGGGCCGCTGAGTGATGTCATAAAGCACTAATGAACTCTTAGAACCTTACTTGACCATCTTGGCCTTTTATTAGGGGTAGTGAGATGACCGGCTTTGGTACAGTCCGAAGTTGGTAGATACTCGATACTACACTCATTGAGGGTTGTTTTCTTGGAATATTTTGGTCGCTAGTTAAGTGGCTAGACCAAAACAATGAACATAGAAAACAATCCAGTGATATTGAGCTCCTTAGAACCCGGTTACTATTTATAGGACAGGTTTGAGCCAACTAAACTCAAGAGGGTACTTACCTATGAAACCTCATGCAAGCCTGAAACTAGGGTTTTGTGTGACTTGCTTGTACATGTGTTTGTGCATACATCATGAACATCATAAAACATCATAAAACATCATATGCATCCACTAACCATTTCAAGGGTTTGGATCTTCATCTTTGTTCTTGTTTTGTAGGTCATGGAATCTCTTCACAGGAAAACAATTCAAGTCAACCTTGTGAGAATCCCTCCTCAACTCAAGGAGATTACTTCCAGGATTCCAGAGAATTCTCTCTTCAGTGAAAGACATGGTAGACTCCTCAACTTGGTCAACACCAACATTGAAGAAGACATGGTGAAAGTTCTCTTCCAGTTCTTTGACCCCATACACCACTGTTTCACATTCCCTGATTACCAGTTAGTTTCTACTTTGGAGGAATTTTTTCAACTCTTGAGAATTTCCTATTCTTAATCAACTACCCTACAACGGTACGGAAAAAGAACCAAAGCCTGAAGATGTTGCTCAAGCATTACACTTGCAACCATCTATATCAAGGGGCATTGGGAAACCAGAAGTGGTGTCAAGGGCTTCTTGGCAAAGTTTCTGTTTGAGAAGGCACAAGACTGCTGGAACTCTCTAGATCTACAAGCCTTTGAAGAGATTGTGGCACTCCTCATCTATGGGTTGGTCTTATTCCCAAACCCTGATCTGCTTATAGATGTGAATGCAGTCAAGATTTTCATATCCCGGAATCCTATACCTACATTGCTTGGGGACATCCTACACTCATTTTACACACAAACAATGAGGAAAATAGGTGTTCTCATGTGCTGTACTCCTCTCCTAGCAAGGTGGTTTATTTCTCACCTTCCGCAATCAGTTTTGAAGAATGAGCAGGGTTTAAGGTGGTCACAATGATTGATGACCCTCACACATTCTGATGTGCATTGGTGTTCTCGGTCCAGAGAAAATGTCATCATCATTGATCGCTGTGGGGAGTTCCCTAATGTCCCACTACTTGGAATTAGGGGAGGCATTACCTACAACCCATGTTTAGCTCTAAGACAATTTGGATATGCTCGGAGGGATGGCCCTCATGACATGCTGATTCCTGACCTAGTTTTTGACTTCGAGAATGATGCGCAAGGACTTCGACAAAGGTTCATCAGAGCTTGGAGGATGCCCAACAAAGTGGATAGTAAGACACTGGGGCACAAGAATTCTATCCCCCTTGAGCCTTATCTCAAGTGGGTACGAACTCGCTCCCAGAATCTTATGATGCCATACCCTCACATTCTCTCCTTGATCAAAGAGCCTGTTATGGAAGGAGAGGTTCTATACACCATCCTACATCCTGACATGCCAACATCATGGGAAGAAATGCAAAAGAGTTGGATCCAGCTCAAGGAAGAACGAGATACTTTTGAAGCCAGCTTCTATGCCAGTGAGAAGAAGGTTTTGGAGCTTACCCGCCGACTTCACGAGGAGGAAACTCTCAACACTTACATCGCGCCAAAGAGGATGCGCAATGTCTTTTTACATTAAGAATTTTGTAATATTTCGCCCATGGGGCACTTATGTACTAACAAATTTCTTCTTAATATGACGTGCGTTCTTTTTGTTTGCAACAAATTTGAATTTTTGAACCCTTGAATGCATTACATGAATAACATACCATTCATCATATGCATAAACAAGTCTTCACGCCAGGTTTCCTTATCTTTCTGCTGTTTATTTCAGCAAGATGGATTTGGAGCAGACGGTAAAGGATCTACAGGCATAAAATTCACAGTTCCAGCAAATCCTCATGACCTTGGCAAAGGGTCAAGAGGACCTCAAAGTTTTGTTGGAGAAGAATAAAGAGAAAAAGAAATAGAGATCTGGGGTGGCCACTTTTTGAAGAAGGTTTGAGAGCAATGCTAGGAAGGTTCTTGAGTTCCCCTCAACGTCTGACGAAGGGGCCGGTAAAGGGAAAGGGACTGCTGTGCCTTCTGAATCCGAGGTTGAAGAGGAGGAAGAGGAAGAAGACAAAGACTACTCCGAACAACAGTATCCACCAGCGGATGATAAATATAAGAACCTTGAAGATAGACTGGCAGCTATGGAGTTGCAGAGGGTGCCTGGATTGGATTTTGAGGAACTAGGGCTGGTAGCTGGGATTGTTATCCCTCCCAAGTTCAAGGTACCAATATTTGCCAAGTATGACGTTCTGTCACGCCTAAAGATGCACCTGAGGTCGTATGTCAGAAAAATCCAACCCCACTCATCCGATAAAGACCTCTGGGTGCACTTTTTCCAAGACAGCTTGTCTGGCACGCAGTTATACTAGTTTTATCAGCTCGAGAGATCATAGGTTCACAATTGGGAAGACTTGGCAGCTGCTTTTTATCGTCAGTATCAATACAATGCTGATTTGGCACCCACTCATACTCAGTTACAAAGTATGGGGATGGCTTCCAATGAAGGGTTTAAAGAATACGCCCAGAAGTGGCGTGATCTGGCTGGAAGGATGCAGCCACCGCTATCAGATAGGGAGTTAGTTGACATGTTTCTGGGGACCCTGTCTGGCCCTTTCTTCAATCATTTGATCGGAAGTTCTTTCGCGGGATTTACTGAACTGATTTTGATCGGTGAAAGGGTTGAGGCCGATATTAAGAGTGGAAAGATTCAAAAGGATGCTTCTGCATCCACGGATGTTAAGAAACCCTTCCCAGCCAAGAAGGAAGCATCTGCTGTGTATTCTCAGAAGGGACATGGAAGAACTGAGCGCCGACCGACTGTAGGGGTTGTGATGATTCAAAACTCGTCAAATGATCAACCTCGTAACAATCAGTCGAGACCTAATCAACAACGGGTGGAAAGGCCGCAACGGAAGTTCACCCGCATCAATATGACGCCCGCTCAGATACTTCCTCATTTGTTGAAGCTGAATCTGACCAGTTTGAAGGAAGCGGCAAAGAACCCTAACACCTCCTCTCCATACTACCACTCCAATGCCAAGTGCGCTTACCATTCCGACAGTGCTGGGCACGATACCAATAATTGCTGGGTGCTTAAGAACAAAATCCAGGATCTGATTGATGCTAATGAAGTAGAATTTGATGCTCCTGAGAAGCCCAATGTTATATCTGCTCCGATGCCTAAGCACGACCACAATATTCATGTTGTTATGGAGGACACTCATGTTACTGATGTTATTGACCTGCTGACACCGTTACTTGTGATTAAAGAAAATTTGTTGAGAGCCGGGATCTTTCCTGGTTGTGGTAAAGACTGTTATTTTTGTTTGAACATACGAAGTGATTGCCCAATGTTGAAGTCAGGTGTCCAACGCCTGATGGATACCCAAGAGATACTTTTCCAGAAAACCCCTGTTGATACCTTCAATCCTGTTACTCCTGATACTTTTGCTACTTCAACCAACAATATTGCAATTATAACCATTTTCGACAATCCTCCCAAGGCTTGTAAAAGGCCTATCAGGATTACACCCAACTCTGAATGTATACCATTAAAGATCACCATGCCGGGACCTGTCCCGTACCAATCCAGCAAAACGATACCATGGAACTATGGGGGAGAAATATTCTACCATGGTATCAAACAAATCGAAACAGTCCAAGAGATTTCTGAATAAGAAAGCCCTGATATAGGGAACATTGCGGGTACAAGCAAGATAACCCGCATCGACCGGATCTTTTCTCCGGAGATTGCTCCCCCTCGAGCAGTTTTCGGACCCTTAAAAGCTTCTGTACCTGTTGGACCATCTGTGCAAGGCCCAGTGATTGAAGAATTGGATACTCCTGAAGTAAAACCATCTGCTGATACTACCGACAAGGTAAGGGGATACTGGAAGTGCCTGTCAGGACGAAAGCTCATGTTGTGGTTATCCCTGAAACCACTCAGAAAGAAATGGATGAAATCTTGAAAATAATCAGAAAAAGTGACTACGACATTGTGGAACAGTTAGGGCAGACCCCTTCTAAAATTTCAATGTCGGCTCTTCTGCTCTGTTCCGAGGCCCATGCTAAGGCCCTAATCAAATTCTTAAAGGCGACACATGTACCCCAAGAGACTTCGGCTGACCAGTTCCAAGAATGTGTGGCTAGTCTTACTGCTGATAATGGCCTTGGCTTTTCCGATGCTGACTTAACTCCCAAAGGAAGAAAACACAATGACACACTACATGTCTCAGTTGAATGCATGGGAACCACCCTCGCCCATGTCTTAGTTGATACTGGTTCTTCCTTGAATGTGCTGCCGAAGAAAGCCTTAGACCGTTTGGACTGCGAAGGGCTAACTCTCAAACCTAGTAACATCGTTGTTAGGGCTTTTGATGGTTCCAAAAGAATGGTTCATGGAGAGGTTGATATTCCTATCAAAGTAGGCACAGAAGTTTTCAAATCCACCTTCTACGTGATGGACATCCTTCCGTCATATTCGTGTTTGCTAGGGAGACCGTGGATCCATTATGCCGGGGCAGTTACCTCCTCTTTGCATCAAATGGTGAAATATCCTGTTAAGGGTAAGATTATAACAGTGCACGGCGAGGAAGAATACATGATAAGTCATCTCAATTCCTTCCGCTATGTGGAGTTGGATGGCGAGTTCATCGAAACGCCTTTCTAGCATTTCGAGGAAGTGTCTCCTGAGGTAGCAGTGGAGAAGACTATGGTTGAGGTGCCTATCGTTCCCAAGCATGTATCTAGGATGGCATCTCTCAAGGACGCAAAGGCGGTGATCAAAGAAGGGAAGAGTACAATATGGGGATAATTGCCTGACTTTCCCCATAAGGCAGACAAGTTTGGGTTAGGGTTTACTGCTGCAGGACAAAAGGCTATACGTCGCTCCAAGGTTGGAGGACCACCCGTCAAGATCTCACACCATGGAATCAATGCTGTAGAAGATGAAGATGAAGAGAGCCACTTTGAAGATTGGATCTTTCCGACCGTCAAAGGGGGTTTGAGCAACTGGGAAGCAAAGGATTTTGTTCCCATCACCTTTATCAACCAGTAATTTTACCTTTGAACAATTTCCCATTTTTATGGTCTGTAATAACTAAAACAATTCGCACACTATTTTCACCTCATGCCTTGCCCGGGGCATGTAGGTCCATTTGTAAGGGCTTGATTCTCTTCATAATCATATGCCATGTTTTAGTGAATCATTTGACGTTTTTCATCTATAAACTGTTGTGCTCATTTTCTTTCCTTTTGCATTTTTGTTTGTTTAAGGATGGATATCCCTTGCGCACACCCACACTCACAAATGCAGGTACCCATCCACTCCGGATTCCATGGGTGACTATTCTGCTTTAGCCTTCGATAACTCTGAAGATTTGGTCAATCATGCTGAGTACGAAGTTGACGAAGATTGTGAAATGCCAGGAGAGTTAGCCAGACTTTTACAACAAGAAAAGAGGGCCATTCTGCCTCATGAAGAGTTGCTAGAAACCATCAACTTGGGGACAAAGGAAGACAGGAAGGAAGTAAAAGTGGGTGCCAACCTGGAACCAAATGTCAAGGAGCGCTTAGTGCAATTGTTGAAATAATATGTTGAAATCTTCGCCTGGTCTTATGAAGACATGCCAGGGTTAAACACATATATCGTGGTTCACCGTCTCCCTACAAGAGAAGATTGTCCACCGATCAAGCAAAAGGTTCGTCGAATGAGGCCTGACATGTCTGAGAAGATTAAGGCTGAGGTAATAAAGCAAATCAACACTGGCTTTCTGGCTGTTACTTCCTATCCACAATGGGTTGCTAACATTGTGCCCGTGCCTAAGAAGGACGGCAAAGTCAGAATGTGCGTGGACTATCGGGATTTGAACAGGGCTAGCCCCAAAGATGATTTTCCGCTACCGCATATCAACATCTTGGTTGACAACACAGCTCAACTTCATGGATGGATTCTCGGGATATAACCAGATCAAAATGGCCCCCGAGGACATGGAGAAAACTACTTTCGTCACGCAATGGGGTACCTTCTGCTACAAAGTGATGCCATTCGGACTGAAGAATGCAGGGGCAACTTATCAACGCGCCATGGTAGCTTTGTTTCATGATATGATACATCATGAGATCGAAGTTTACGTAGACAACATGATAGCTCGATCACAGACAGAAGAAGAACACCTTGGTCATTTGCAAAAGCTGTTTGCCAGGTTGAAGGAGTATAAGCTCAGACTGAACCCAAGCAAGTGCACTTTTGGAGTTAGGTCTGGTAAACTTTTGGGATTTATTGTCAGCAACAAAGGCATTGAGGTTGATCCATATAAAGTGAAGGCTATATAAGAAATGTCTGCCCCCCGTACTGAAAAGGAGGTTAGAGGATTCTTGGGACGCTTGAATTATATTGCAAGGTTTATCTCTCACCTGACATCTACCTGTGAGCCAATTTTCAAACTGTTGAAGAAAGATCAGGTAGTTGAATGGAACAATGATTGTCAAGTTTCTTTTGATAAAATCAAGGAGTATTTACTAGAACCTCCTATTTTGATGCCACCCGTCGAAGGAAGGTCGTTAATCATGTATCTGAATGTTTTGGATAACTTAATGGGGCGTGTGCTGGGCCAACATGACGAGTCTGGCCGAAAAGAGCATGCCATTTATTACCTTAGCAAAAAGTTTACCGACTGTGAGACTCGCTACTCATTTCTCGAGAAAACTTGCTGCGCTTTGGTATGGGCTGCTCGCCGGCTAAGGCAATATATGTTGACTCACACCACTTTGCTGATTTCCAAAATGGATCCGATCAAGTATATCTTCGAGAAGCCTGCTTTATCTGGAAGAATCGCTAGATGGAAAATGATCATGACTGAATATGATATCCAGTATACTACCCAAAAAGCTATAAAGGGGAGTGTACTAGCTAACCATCTAGCTCATCAAGCCGTCGAAGATTACCAACCTATGAGATTCGACTTCCCTGACGAGGACATCATGACTTTGGACAACATCGAAGGTAACAGACCATATGACGGACCTGAACAAGGATCCCAATGGACCCTATACTTTGATGGTGCTTCAAATGCACTTGGCAACGACATCGGTGCAGTACTCATTTCTCCTGAAGGTTTCCACACACCCTTCACTGCCCGACTTTGTTTCAGCTGTACCAACAACATGGCTGAATATGAAGCTTGCATCTTTGGTCTCAAGGCTGCTATAGACTTGGGAATCAAATCTTTGGTCGTATTTGGGGACTCGGCTTTGGTTATCAATCAAGTCAAAGGAGAGTGGGACACCAAGCATCCTAATCTTGTCCCATACAAGGAACATGTCTTGACGTTGTTGCCTCATTTCGAGCACTTCCCGCGAGAAGAAAATCAGCTAGCAGATGCTCTAGCTTTAATGTATTCCATGTTTAAACTCAACTGGGATAACGAGGCTCCCCAAATTACCATCGAGCGAATGGACGAACCTGCGCACTTTCATGAGATTAATACCGAAGAAGTAGTGGAACAATCCTGGTTTCATGAAATCAAAAGGTATCTCCAGACTAGAGAATATCCTGAAGGAGCTTCCGTCAATGACAAAAAGTTCTTAAGGAGATTTGCTGCTAAGTTATTCCTAAGCAATGGCATCCTTTATAAGCGCAGCCATGATTGTGTTCTGCTTCGTTGTGTGGACAAAGCTGAAGCAGAGTTGATCATGACTGAGATACACAGTAGCACATTTAGCACCCACTTGAGCGGACATACGATGGCTAAAAAGATTCTAAGGGCAGGCTACTACTGGTCTACCATGGAAGCTGATTGTCACCAACATTCCCGTACTTGCCACAAGTGCCAAGTCTACGCCGACAAGGTACATATTCCTCCTGTTCCTCTCAACGTTCTGACAGCTCCTTGGCCATTCGCAATGTGGGACATTGACATGATTGGAGAGATCAAGCCCACGACATCCAATGGACATCGCTTCATCTTGGTTGCTATTGACTATTTTACCAAGTGGATCGAAGCAGCTTCCTTTGCCTCAGTTACAAATAATGTGGTTGCCCGCTTCATCAAGCAGAATCTCATATGCCGGTATGGTATCCCCGACAGGATCATCATAGACAACGATACGAATTTGAACAATACTATGATCACCGTTCTATGCGAACAGTTCAAGATTTATCATCACAATTCATCTCCCTATCGGCCGAAGATGAACGGTGTTGTTGAAGCCGTGAACAAAAATATCAAGAAGATCATTCAAAAGATGACAGTCACCTACAAGGACTGGCACGAGATGTTACCGTTTGCGCTACATGGATATCGTACCACGGCACGTACTTCAACAGGGGCAACCCCATTTTCTTTAGTATATGGCATGGAAGCTGTGCTACCCATGGAAGTTCAGATTCCTTCCTTAAGGATTATGAAGGACGCTGGTTTGAGCGAAGACGATTGGATTCAGACCCGGCTTGATCAACTTAATTTGATCGACGAGAAGCGACTTACTGCTGTTTGTCATGGTCAGCCGTATCAAAAACGCATGATCAAGGCTTTTAAAAAGAAAGTCAGACGTCAGGTATATCAAGTCGGAGATCTTGTAATCAAGCGAATCATCTTGCCGCAAAGTGATCCCAGGGGCAAGTGGACTCCTACTTACGAAGGACCATTTGTGATTAAGAGCATCTTTTCTGGTGGGGCAATGATTCTGACCACCATGGACGGCGATGACTTGTTGCACCCTGCGAACGCAGACATAGTCAAAAGATACTACGCATAAAATGACCCGACAAGTTGAAAACCCGAAAGGGCGACTTGGGCAAAAATGGGCATCCCGGTGAATCAAAAACCCGAAAGGGCGGTTCAAGCAAAAATTAGGGATAAACAAAAAAAATCTGTACACCCAGCAAGTTGAAAACCCGAAAGGGCGACTTGGGTAAAAAAGGGTTTCCCGGTGGATCGAAAACCCGAAAGGGCGGACCAGGCAAAAGTTAGGGAATTAAAGCGTATGACTATGTCTCGTCGGATCACTTTAAGAACAATCTCTTCACCAACAAGCTCCAAGCTTCTGATCAGCCCAGTCATCGGCGGACGAAGCAGCAAATGGACAAGATATTCAGAGTTGTGAAGGCTATAGCAGAATGGGAATCCCATGGAATTGTTACACATAGCCATCTTTCTTTTGTATAAAGTTTTTCAATTTTTACGACAACATTCTCTTACTAGGATGTCTGTCTCCTTTGTACAAAAATACTCACAAAAGTTAATACAAAAATACTTCAAAGTGCAGAAATTCGCTTGCCTTTATTTTCCTTTTCACACTTATGTTTTATTTGAAAACGACCAATGTTTTGTTAAATAGGCATATGCATTTGAATATAATCACTGCTTACAAATAAAACGAAATTGAAAATGTATAATTACTGATAGGTTGAAGGAGTAGGAAGAAATCTTTATGCCATTCCAGAAGAAATCCCCTATGATACATCATTCAGATCCTCAACAAGGCTAAAGTTGGAGTATATTTCCCCAGCGAAGTTAAGCTTCAAGATCCGCAGCGGAGCCAGTGCAGTCTAAAACTTGATTTCCCAGCTGAGTTAAGTTTCAAAATTCCCATCAGAGTTAAGCTTCGAGATCCCCAGCGGAGCCCGAAAACCCTGAAAAATCCTATCCCCAGCGGAGCCAGAATAGTGAACATTTCCCCCAGAGTTATCTTCCAAAAGATTGAAGATTCCCGGTCTCATTTCTCCAAGCGGAAGCCTCCAAGGCTTTAATTCCCCAGTAGAGATCATCAGAGTTTTCCTCATTCTCCAAGAAAGTCAGGAAGGATTCTCACATCCCTGCAGGAGTTGTCAAAGTCCTTGTTAATCCCCACAAATTGCCGAGGATTTTCCATCTCCAGCAGTGGTCCCAGGATTTCCCCTTCTCAGCAATCAGAGATCTTTAATCCCCAAGCAGTCAGCAGCCAGCAAGGATTTCTCATCTTTAGTAATCAAAGATTTCTTGGAATCCCCAGCATTGGTCAAGGATTTACTTTCCCCGACAACAATCCAAGATTTCATTATCTCCAGTTATCAAGGATTTATTTTCCCCAGCAAGACAGCTACTCAGCTTACATGCACATCCATTACATTCATATATCATAAACATTGATGAAACACAATTCATTGCATCATACATATCATGCAACATAAACTCTATGTTTTAGCTAACATTTTACCCTTTTCAGGATAAGATTAAAAGGCTATTGTTAACAATTATTCAGATACAGTACAAATACACCCCAAACACGACGGTCATTCTACTACTCATTCAGACTTCAGCAATCCGATACAGACTAGATACGCTCCAGACACGACGGTCATTCTATCTCTCATTCAGATTCAACTATCAACTTCAAGTTCAGATATGCTCCAGACACTGATGCGATTCTGACCCTTACACCAGCAGCTTGATTCTCCCCAACGCAATCGCCACGGAAGACATTCTGTCACTTATTCAGATCCCAGTTACAGTCTCAGATATACTCCAAGACACGAAAGTCATTTTGCTACTCATACAGATCTCAAATTCAGATACAATACAGATACACTCCAGACACGGAAGTTATTCTGATATTCATTCGAAGTTCAAATACAGTTACAGCTCAGATACGCTCCAAACACGGACGACATTCCTTTGCTCATACAGACTCAGTCTCCAGATACAGTTCAAATGCATTCCAGACACGGATACCATTTTGATGCTCATTCTTCTGACCTACCATGTTGCAGTTCAACAAACACTCTTGGATGGCATCTTTAAGCCCATCTCCAGCAAGGTTCTACCCTCTCCAAATGGCATCTTTAAGCCCATTCCCTCAACATTATTTTGACGGGTGCAAATTTACGGGCACTCTAGTGTCCAATCCTCTTTTACCTTCGAGTCGCGAAAGGCAAACTTGCCAATCTAACTCTTCAGGTTCAAGAAGATTGAACAGGGGCAACTATTGTACCCCAAAATTTGCCCTCTCATTTCATCAACATTTTCTCAATCACAAGACTTTTGGAACTTAAGATCAAGCTAGGGTTTACTCAGCTCAAGACACCTCCTTGCACTGTTGACCTAAATTAGGGTTTGAGTTTGCACAGGGATGTTTTGACCTACAATTCCCAAAGTGACTTTCATACTTCATGTTGGACTCACAAGTTTGTCCATACCAAGTTTCAAGCCTTGATTCAAATTTTTGCCCAGTCAATTGGACAGTTGACCTAGAAATCAGCTGTATTGAGGAAAAAAAAGTCAATTGTGGCCAATTGACAGTCAAACCTCATGAAATTTGACCCACATCAACATTATGAACTCATATGAACCATTTGATCAAGTTTGGATCACAATTCCACAAGAAATTTGATCAGATCATCAAAAGGGCAAAATGGTTATTTTTAGGGTTTTGACTGCACAAAGGCAATTTTTGACTGTTTGACCTAGCCAATGGCAAATCAAGCTCACACATGGACTCAAGGACTCAATGAAATTGTCTTTACCCATTCAACAAGTTCAAAAGATCTCAAATGCATAGGATTAACAGATGGATTTTTCAGTCAACTGATCAAAATTTGACTGTACACTGAAAAGTCAAACTTTGACTTTTTGGTCAAAATCAAGTGCCAAGAGTCATTTTTCACCAAGACATGTCAAATTATGAAACTTGTTCATCAAGAAACCCAAAAATGCAAATTAGGGTTTAAAATGGAAAAATTTCATAACTTAGAAATTTTTTAAGTTATGAAATTTTCTTATTTTTTCCTAACTTTGTCCCATTTTTTCATCAAGATGCAAATGGATTCAAACAAAACTTGAAACATAAAAGTTGTAGTACATCACAAAGTCTACAACTTTGATTCATAAATTTTTCTCAAAATAGACTTGTATCTCAAGTTATGAGTTTTGGAACAAGGGTATCTAAAACTTTTAACTTAGAGAAATTTTGCCCTAATTTAGGCAGGATTTTGACCAATCTTCTTGGCTATTTTTCACATAGTTCCACTTGGAGTTTCAAGTTTCATTTCAAATATGGATTATAGTACATGTTCCAAGCTTTCCAAATTGTCATAGAACTCCTCAAACACCCATATGGTTAGAGAGAATCGAATTCTTGAAGTTGGCAAAAACTTACTTTGATCCATGGCCAATACATGTTCATACCAAATTGCAAATCTGATCTAGCTAGCTTGGTTCACAATTACAGGCCTCAAAACCAGTTTGTACTCCATAATTTAATGCATATACATTGAGCTAAGGTATTTTCTTGGTCATTAGGGCATTATACACTAGATTAAGCCTTAAATGGAAAAAGTAACAATGCCATTTTTGCTTAAACTTCACTTTATGTCAAAACAAGATCCTTGAGGCATGGGACCAGATCTCTGAGGCAAGATCAAATCTACCAATTCCAGTAACCAAGAGCAAAAATGTCCAGCATAATATAGGACTTGTACAGGCCTGCATTGAACAGATAGACACTCTTGCTTCAAGAAGAAGAAAAGTTGCAAACCACAAGCCATCTCTCACATCTGTTAAAACCAACTTACACAAACATTGCAAATAAGTTTGATACCTCCTAACAAGCCAGAAACACGACCCCTTTGCCTCTCAAAACTCCTAGTGCACAAATTCCCCATTTTCTTGCAAAACAGGGCCAGTTCTGCATTTTGCAAGCCATCTGCAAATTCCATCGTGCGTTTTTCCCAAAGATACTTCAAACACCTTCCAACCAACAAACCTAAGCTATCCAGATCATCCATTGCTAGCTGTAACACCCTTAACACACATTGCCATTTTTATTTCAAAGCTTTGCAGGTTGAGTTTTGTAGCACGATTCAGGCTACTTCAAAACAAGCCAAGCATTGGGAAAGCTTCATTGGACATCAGGCAAGCTCAAAAGAAGCTCAAGCACCCTTGGAAGTTGCTGCATTGTCCAGCTCGAAGTCAACTGAAACAGGTATTTCATGAACTTCTATCTCTCTATTTAGGAATAGTTAGACTTAGGTTTGTGAATGAAAGATGTTGTATTCACAGCCCTGAAGCCATACATATGCTTAGTTTTCATTTATATTAATCGTGCTAGGAGAATTTCATCCATGAACTTTCTGAAAAAACTAGGTTAGAAATTAGGGCCAGAGAAATTATCTCTGGTCTTTGAGAGTTAGCTTAAGTTTTTTATATGGTTAGATTCGTTGTTTGATGCTATACAAGTTTCATGTTATGAGTTTTGTCAAAAAATCAAAGAATCAAGAGATATCAGTTGATGTACAAAACGCGCGTTTTTGTGAACCAAGGAAGAAGATGAAGTCTGATTGGGCTGGGCCTGGTCATTTTTGCTTTTAACACCCCATTTTTTAGTTTACACCCCTGGCCCATTTATTTCTATACTTGTCATTTTGATATTTTTATTTTTTATTCTGACTTTATTATTTTTTGTTCAAATATAAAAAATGCCAAAAAATTATTTTTTATATTTTTTCATAATTATTTGATATTTATTTTTATTTTACTAGTATAAATATGTAAATAATTTATTTTCTTTTGTTAAAACTTAAAGAATAATGCAAAAAATATGTTCATTTACATTTATTATTTTATTTATATTTAAAAACATTTTCTTGAATATACATATTTTTTGTAAATAATTAATTTTTATTTTTATATATTTAATATGTTTAATATATACTTTACATATGTTTAATATGTTTAATATATACTTACATACTTTATTTTATTAAATAATTAGGACAAAAATACAAAAATATTACATTTTCATTTTTATTAATAATTTATACTAAAAATATCATTTTTACAATATACTTTTATTTTTTGTACAAATCAATACATTATTGCATATAAATAATAAATAATACTATTTATTTAAAATTAGGTTTTTTGCCCTAAATAATAAAATAATTAAAATTGACCCTTTTTATTATTTTTTACATTTCACATTAAAAAATAATTTGTACATACATAAAAACTTTTTGCATAATACATTTTATCTAACATTTATTTGTTGTATTTTATTTAATTATTGCACATTTAAATATTGTCTTATACATTCGATTTGGTTGTAATAATTTAGAATTTAATTTCTTGTCAAATACCCCCAATTCAAATTTGTACCCCCCTCCCTATATCATGTTGTAATAGTGTAGAATTTAAATTCTCGCACCTTTTTATGCTTTCAATTATGCTATGATTAGACTTAGGGTTTGTATGCCAAATAAAATCAACAACTAGCTTGACCTAATCCAAGATAAACATGCATGAAAAACAAACACAATGCACACTTGCACCCCTTATGGTTTCAATCCACTTGTTGCCTTCAAAAATGGGCCATGGTTGCATGTCAAGTACTTTGGCAAAACAAAAAAAAACAAAAAGAAAGATCATAGTCTCTCGATGACGCTATCTGAGTTGCCTAAACAAAATGATCAAGTCCCTTAAGAAAATTTTTAAAAATACTTGACACAATTGCTATCATGGTCTATTCGATGACCCGCGCCTGTCCTGTTTAACATCCGAACACAAGGTTGTTCACCAAATACAATGGTGAAACAACACTGTTAAAAGGGTTAAAAATATAAGAAAAATCTTTGAGTAAAATAGGGTAGATAGCTCTTAGTTACTTGATCAAGCTTGCAAAGACATCCTTGCTATTTTTCAAAACACACTTCACAACACAATTTCAAAACCCTACTTTCAAACATTGGAAACTTTTCAAAAGACAAAAACACCTTTGTATACATTCAAACAAGAATCATTACAAAGGTTGCCACAACGATGGCCTCTTTTCAAAACATCTTTCAAAATCACACATAAAGCGCCATTTCAAACAATTGAAAAGCACCATTTCAAACAATTGAAAAGCAAAGCAAGTGATCTAAGCAAGTAACTAAGAGCCAATGGATAACCATGGATAGAAAGGGTGCTAATACCTTCCCTTTCTATAATCTACTCCCCGAACCCAAGAAAACATCTCAAAGGTCTTTCCTGTGCTTTTTGACCTTTCCTTAGGATAAAATAAAAAGTCGGTGGCGACTCTTGCTAAACCGAAACATTTGCGAACACAAACGCAAAATCCCAAGTCAGTTCTCGCACCGTATCACACCAGTTAACCTCAAGATCAAATTGTTGAAACCTGGACCCGACCAGATAACAGTTCGAGTTGCTGAAACCTGGACCTGACCAGATACCAGTTAACCTCGAGATCAAATTGCTGAAACCTGGACCTGACCAGATAAAAATTCGAGTTGCTGAAACTTAGACCAGAACAAATACCCGTTAACTTCAAGATAAAATTGCTGAAACCTGGACCCGACCAAATAACAATTCGAGTTACTGAAACTTGGACCCGACCAGATAACAGTTCGAGTTACTATGAAACCTGGACCCGACCAGGTAATAATTTAACTTCTTTAAATCACTAACAAAACTCTTCTTCCCCAGTAGAGTTCTCCACTATCCCCAGTGAGTTGCTGTAAAGCCTGGACTCCGACCAAATAACAATTAGCTTTATTATCCCCAGCAAGTTGCTGCCAAGCCTGGATTTCAACCAGATAGCAGCTAACTTTCAAATCCCCAGTAGAGTAATGGACAAATAAAACTCCTGAACTCTTTCCCCAAAGCAAAATGAACACTCTCTACAGAGTTTCCCTCAAAGCAAAGTTAATGTTCCCCAGCGGAGTTTTCCTCAAAACAGGAATCCCCGACGGAAACACCCTAAACAAAGTTTAAAGACACGCATACTCATCAACAACAGTCTGAGATTTAAAGACTCCCTAGTATTTATCAAGGATTTATTTTCCAAGACAAAGATACATTTCAACAATATTTCACATCCATACATCATATGACATACATGATAAGTGTATACAGTATAATCTCATTTATTTTGAGAACATCATCAAGCCATGCACACATCTGCATGCAACTAACCTTCTTCCTTGCAGGAAAAGTCAATCAACAAACCAAAAGTCCTCTTCTGGATAGATTCACCTCTTCCAGTTAATAATAGGCAATCAACAATCCTCTTCTGGATAGATTCACTTCTTCCAGTTAATGATAGGCGAATCAAAGACCTCTTTGGTTTAGATTTACTTATTCCAATTAAAGACAGGCGAACAAAAGACCTCTTATTTTATCAACAGGCAAATACCACCAACATTTCTCAAATAGGTCAGAGATTAATTCCTGAAACAAGCCAGGGCAACTATCTCTATGACCAACAAAAAGCATGTTCCTGATTAATACCTAAAACAAGATAGGATAACTATCTGTGAAAAACTGATTATAGATTAATACCTGAAACAAGACAGGACAACTATCTACATGAGCAGATTGAAGATTAACTCCCGAAATAAGATGAAGAAACTATCTTTCTTTCTCTTTGGTCAGATAAAGATCAATTCCCGAAATAGGACCGGGCAACTATCTACATGACAAACGCTTCCTTCAAGACTTCTGTTGGTTCAGTTTAAATTCACCAATGATTTATCCTGATTCTGTTCTGTTAGGCATTTTCTCTGGTTCAGTCAAATAGACTCTAAGACTTTTCTAATTCTTATCCAGACAAAAACAAATACAGACATATGCTGTTTCGGTATAAATCGACCAAAGATTTACCCTGATACTTCTTCCAATCTCCATCAACCGTCACTTCTATTTCGTCACTCTCCAAATGGCATCTGTAAGCCCATTCCCGATAACATAAACCCAAAGTGTTACTTCTTGCACAAGCGAGTGCAAATTTCTAGGCACTCTAGTGTTCAATCATATTTTACCTTTGAGTCACGAATGGCAAACATTCCAATCTAACTCTTCAGGTTTAAGAAGATTGAACAGGGGCAGCTGTTGTACCCCAAAATTTTCCCTCCCATTTTTCATTCAAGATGTTCTCCTAGGGTTTTCCAAATACTCAAAATAGCTCAGGGTTTGATCAGACATATTCTCTTCCTAGGCATTAAGTCAGCAACTAGGGTTTGGTACTTCTCAAGAAAAATTGAGTTTCCAAGGTTTCAAATGGTCTTCATGGTTCTTCATGTATCCTCAAGGATGTTCGTGTCAGTTTTCAAGCTTTGCATCGCAAGTTTGCTCAGTCAATGGTTCATATGACTGAAAATGAACTGCATTGACCCAAAAATCGACCTTTGCAAGATCAGGTTCAAACTATTGTAACTTCTTCATTATTCGATATTTTTGAGTGGTTCTTTTTGCGTATGGTTCTCCTTGACATCATCTCCAATTTCTCTTTACAAGTCAAGAGCTGATTACGTGCGAAAGGTCATCAGAAATTCGAATACTTTAGAGGTCACTTTCTAGACTTTGACTTAATCTCAAATAACTGTTGTTAACTTCCAAGAGTCGTAACTTCCTCAGTTTTCAAGATCCTGAGACAATTATTTTTGCACATTGTCATAAGGAATGTCGCCTACAAGTTTTCTTTAAAAAATTGGAGTCAAATTATGCTCAGAAGGTTTTGAAACTTATCGAAACGTTATAGGTCAATTATTGACTTTAAAAAAGGGGTTTGGCTTTTAAATTCAATTCATGAAGGCATTGTTGATTGTGGCAGGTTTGAAGTAAAAGTTGTAATTCGTTTTGGTCGATATAATTTTGATTCTCATCAAATACTTGTAAATTCAATCGCAAGATAGCTTGGATTTTGAGAATTTTGAAGTTAGGGAGAGGGTTCAAGGTAATTTGAATTTGTCGTTGAGATTTGGAATTGAAGATTTGTCAATTTAATCAAAGGTACATTTAAAAGTTCATTCATGTGATTTATTTTTGATACAAATTTGTCAAGTGGATCCATATTTTAAGTTGGGAAGATTTATTCATTTGGAAACAAACAATAAGATCACGAAACTTATTCAAAGCTTAGTTCAAGTTTCACTCATGTTCGCTTAATTCATCATTATTCATCTTTCAAATTTTCAAATTCAAGTGTTCAAGACCATTTCAATACAAGCGAGTTCAAAAGGTCATCATTCAAATTTCATCCACAAAATTATCATTGATCAAATTTCTATCCATTCAATTTCTATCCAATTTCATTCATTGTCGTGACAAAATTACAATCAAGGGTGGCTCATCAAAGTTCCATCATTTGAAAATATGCAACATCATTCATGGTTTATTCAAGTTTCATCCAAAGGTCTCATCACTCAAAGCCTCGCCAAGTTTATTTCAAACAATAAGAAAAATCATTCAAGAAGTTTTAAGAATCATTCATCGCTATTGCAAGAAAATTACACAAGAGTTTACATGGAAAGATTACCAAAATCCTAAATCCTAATACTCATGCTAATCCCAATTTTAAAATTTAAACTTCATGTTATGTCTTCACTTTCTCGATGATACACATGCTGTCCAAACTTGTCCAAAACAAGCAGCACAATAGCTCCAAAAACCTGCTACAAAACAGTGAAATAACAGTCCACAAACTAGCCCAAAAACAGTCCAAAAACTTGCTGCTACTATCCAAAAGCCTTGCTTCCCATAACAGCCTGTTATGTTGCACCACAAACCTGTCACAAAACCTCCATATGTTGTCCTATACAGTCCCAAAAAAAACCTGCATATGCTGTCCATTAGCAGTCCAAAAAAATGCACCATATAAGTCTAAATTTATACAAAATGTAGCAAAACAAAACTGCAACCAAAAAAACAATGAAACAATGCCTAAAATTGTTCAAAACGTATCCCATTTTCCCCCTAAAACCCCATTTTGTTCTACTATAAAAAAGGGAACTAACAGCAAGAAGGGAGAATTTAAAAGAAGACATTAAGAATAATACCTCTGCAATACCACCGAGAAGAACACACAAAAAAATATTTTGATTCTTCTCAAATCAAATCATCGTCGAACTTGGCCTCTCTTCATCTTCATACTTTAAAGCTCCTCTTCAATCTGCCTCACATCCATTCTACTACCTTCTAAAAACCAAAACACAACTATGCAACGACATCCATCAACATAATTCGGGAATCTGTCCCATACCTTCGTCTTCCATTAACATCCAGCACTCACTTCTTTCCTTCATAAATCTCAGCTCAGCCGCTTCCAATCTTCGTCGTCTCGCTGTACAACAACAACCAAAACTGCAACCCTTGCAATACAAAAACAACAATAACAAATTTCAGAATCGCAAGCAACAGTAGAAGAAGCGTCGAACAAAGAAGAAAGCATAAAACAAGGATTTCTTACTCAAATTTTGAAGCTGACTCTTACAGGTAACTCTTTTTACGCCATTTTCATACCTTTGCGATTGATAGTTGTTATTGTTGATTTTACCGTATGTGAAATCTGAGCTGAAAACCTTTGCATTCTCCATACTGCCTCATCGACATCACCATCATCGTTCGTCTAATCCTTCAGAAACATACTCTATTCGCTGTAAACAACCATCTCTACTGATTTCCAACAGAATGACCATCATCCTTCATATCTCCAACTTTCCCTTTTGTCCAATTTTCCAATCCGCTCATGACCTCCCTCAGTCTGCCGTAACAGTACTCTTTATCTCTCTCCGCTTTTTGTTCATAATACTACCTCCGTCAGCCACTAAACCAAACCAAATAAACCACTCTGACTCAAATCAACCTCTCCAAATCGCAATCTTGTGATTCTCTGTAAAAGATTCAAACTAAAGTAATGCTCTCTCAACTGTGTTATTCCTCGCGACTTCGACCATCACGGCAAAGACAACATTACCTTTTTTCCAATTTTGATCTCCAAGTTCACAACATAGAAAAAGCCCCTTTATAAACCCTAGCCCAAAATTCTTATGGAAACAGTGGAAACATCAATAAATTAGAGTAAACATACAGCGATGTGAAGTAAATCACGCATGGACAAGGCAAACAAATGGAAACCAAACATAAAAAAACTTTATCCCAACAGTTCCTGTATGTGAAGGAGTGTGTTACGTCATGGTATGTTGTTGCAAGTTGAGAGGTCAGAAGTGAGGTTGAAGGAATGTGATGAAGTGTTTTAGAATGGTGGTGAGAAATCGTGCAGAGGGTTTAGTGGATAGAGGGAGAGTTTAAAGGTGAAGATTGTGAGAGTTTGATTGGTTCTGAGAGTAGGAAGGTGAAGACACTAAGATTTTTATTCAGAGAGATTAATGTTGTTGTTTTACGACAAGCAAGTTTATTAGAACAATAATATATTAAATCTATTTTTTTTGCCTTCCCAATATAACAATAATATAATTAAATCTTCTTTGTCTTCCCCATACAACAAATCCCAGGGCATTACTCTTTGGGTTACAAAAACTTTCTTTTCCTCTTCCAACCGAGTTAGCCCATTGGGCTTGATGGCCCAATTTCCACCATCCGTTTTCCCTTTTATTTTAATTAAAACATAACAATAATGAATAAACAATACAGCTCAATTGGCAGAACATACCGCTAACAGCCAGGGGGTCTCGGGTTCGACACCCCTGGAGACGTTTTCCTTTTCGTTTATTTTTTCTATTTTCTGTTTTGTTTCATTTCTTTGTTGGATTAAAAAATTGGACCTTACCCCAAGCCCAGTCTATTTTCACACCCCTTTTTTTTTTTTCTGTTTCATAATTTTTCTTTTGACTTAGTTTGTATTTAAAATAGTTTAGATGATATTAGAATTAATTTAGGTTATATTTAATTTAGTATTAACTTAGTTTAGTTTTAATTTAATTACTTAGAATTTTAAGTTAGTATAGAAATATTTTAATAATTTTAGATTTAGTTTTATTAATATTTAGTATTAATTTTTTAAGTTTAGCTAAATAAAAATATAATTTCAAAATTAGTTAATTAATTTAGGACTTTGTGAATAATTCTGTTAACATTTTATATATAGTTTAATAAACTTTATTTTAAATTATTTAGTTTCGGCATGATAAAACTCAAATAAAAATAATAGAATAGATTCTTTATTTTCTTTACAAATTCACACACAAAAATACCAAGAATTTTATTTCCATACTTTGTTAATTAATTTTTACTTCATAGATTATTGTAGTTTTAATTAATTTTTTTGATTCGATTTGGTTGTATTGATTGCCTATTTAGACTTTTAATCGCATCGTCGATTCGATCCATCCCTATTTGTAAATTTGTATTCCCCATTACTAAAAGCTCTATAATAGCGTAGAATTTTAATTTCCGTAATTTACTATTTTCTTTTATACTGTATAGTAATTAGGCGTGTATGGAAAGATTTAAAATCAATCGCTAGACAACCCTAATCAAGGACAAATTAACTTGAATCAAACACACTTTTCACACGTGCACCTCTAGGGTAACCTCACTTGTTTCCTTGACAAAACAGTCATGTCTCTCGAATGTGGGACGCTTTAGCAAATACCCTTTGATAAAAAAAGATCATAGTCCCTCGATGTCCCTCAATGTTCCATCGGTAAAACGATCTAGTCCCTTACAAAAATTGCTAAAGCATCTCACAATTTGCCTTTATGACTATATGATTGACTCGCGCCTGTCCCTTCACATCCAATGATGGGTGTGATACGGTGGCAGAACCGACTGTTTAATACTGGTTTGCATTTTGCGTTTTGTATTCGCAAAATGTCGCGGGAAGCAAGAGTTGCCACCGACTTTTTTTTCATCAAATCGGAAAGAAAAAAGTACAGAAAAAAAAAATCCTTTTTCGAGATATTCTAAGTACGGGGGGTAGATTATAGAAAGGGAAGGTGTTAGCACCATTTCTATCTGTAGTTATCTACGGGCTCTTAGGTACTTGCTCATCTTTTTTTAAAAATTGCTTGTGTATGTTCTTTGTTTTAAAAAATGTTTTACTTCGTGATAACCCTTGTATCAGTCCTCAAAGATGTGACAAAGTTGTTTTGAAAAGTGTAAGTGTGAAAAGTTTTGATTTGAGCAAGTACCTACTAGCATCTACCTACTCGAAAAAAGATCGTTTCTATTCTTGTTTCCTTTAGACAGCGCTATCCTACTATTGAGAAATAGGTAGCACCGTCGTTGGAGTTGTAAGGGTCAATTCGAAAGGGACGTACGATCACTAAAGCAATATTAGGACGTCTTAGTAATAACCCTAGAGTCTTAAGATCATATTCGAGGCAACATTTCCGAGGCAACATTCGAATGGGACGTTTGATCTTTTTAGATAGGAGGGTAACCACTAAGACACCCTATGCTTAATGATCGTTTACCGAAGGCAACTGAAGTGAGAGTATACCCTAAGAGTCATATGTGCAAGTGATTTGTTTCAGCTATTTATCTTTGCACATTAGGGTTTTCTAACCGTATTAATTTGTCATGCATTCTTGTCATACAATCCTATTAGCATACATCTAGACAGTTAAATATTTATGGGAATTAAAATTGCGAGAATATAAATCTACGCTATTACAAGGATTCGGGGAGGGGGATTAATTACATAGCCAAAAACCCGGGAATTTAGACAGTAAATAAAACCCTAAATTAAACTATTACAAACCATGAACAGTTACAAAAATATTGTCAAGATAAATTACAAACGCGTGATGAATTAAATGTGAAACGACTAGGGTTTTGACCCTTGACTAAACCTATTGACGATTGATTAAAAAAAGATGTTTTTTTTGCCATGTTTTGTTATTTAAGAAAATGATGAAATAGTTAAATTAAAAAGAAAATCCTAAGTTCTAATTAATTTTAAATTAAAAAAAATGAATTAATTTATTCTTAAAAAAACCTATTTTTGTGTTTTATTTATTTGAGAAAAATAAAAGAATCAAATCAAGAATTTAAACCTAATTTGCTAATTAGTTTTAATTGTAAAAAAAAGTTAAAATTTCCCTAGGTTAAGCGAAATTAAATTAATTTTGATAATAAAAAACTAATTCTAATTTTTTTATGAAGTCTTGATTTTATGATTTTTATAAAAAAAAGATTAATTTGTTAGTTAAAATAATTAAAAGAAATATTAAAGAATTAAAAAAAATAAGAAAAAGAAAAAGAAGTGGGACTGATTGTTAGCATTTGTGGGGGGTATGAAGTTGAAATTCTGGGCCCAAACAAATCCAAGCCCTTTTTGAAGAAGTGAAAAACACAAGAAGGGGGGGGGGGGGGGTTGAATTGTAAAACTGAAAATCAATGCAATGAACAAGATATTTTTATCCTGGTTCGTTTGATCTCAAACTACTCCAGTCCACCCGTCAAGGTGATTTCGCCTCTCTCCAACGAGGTCTTAATCCACTATATTCAACTGAATATTACAAACTGCTTTAACAACTGCTAAAGCCTTCTTGATGCAAACCACAACCCGGTTTGTCAAGGAAACACTTTCTTACAAAGAAGGTAAATCTAGGTGTGTGAATGTTTTCTACAAAACTGTATCACAACTGTGATGTATACACAAATTAAGCTTATGAAACTAGATTGCTAAACAATGATTGAGTAAGGAGATATGTAGCGTTTAGCAAACTGAGAGAAGGAAGATTATGATTAGCTTTTAGGCGTGTAAAATGTTGGAGAGCATTAGCCAATTCAATCTTCATAGTCTTGTTTATATAGCACTGAGATTGTTGAACGTTGGAGCAATATTCTTGATTCAATGCTAATAACAAACTTTCCTTATTGAGCAGATCTTGTCTGGAATGAGGTCGTTGGTAATAATTTGCTTTCAATGCACAGTACCGTTGCTTACTTAATGCATGTTCTGGCTTGGCTCATTCTGACTCTGCTTAACTGCTGATGAACTGTTGTTTTATTTATCAGAGTGTTGAGCGCAGTTCTGTTCATCAAGCTTCAGTATACACGTGAGTTAATCTTCTGATTCTGGCATTCTGATATAGCAACTTCTGATGCTGATGTCAAGAACCAATATTCTGATGTTGATTAAGTGTGCTCTTGCTGATACCTATCAGAGTTTCTGCAAGGCAGAACATAATATTTTTAGGTAGCAAATAGTTCATACATGAATCATATAAATAATATATCTTTTCATTTTTTTATCATCAAAACTTAAACATAGGGTAGTAGATTCAAACTTTGTTCTAACAATCTCCCCCTTTTTGATGATGACAAAAACTAGATATTTTCAATTGAAAATAACGTGAAAAGGTATCAGAGGTAACTGAATGATAAGATGTATCAGAGTAAGAGGTTATCAAAGATAAGGGATAAGAGTTGAGAGATACTCCCCCTGAGTTTATTGCTTCCCTTTTTAATTCCAAGAGTTCTTCAGGATCAGATTTTTTATTGCCTTTCTTTGAACATCAGATTCTCAGAGTTTTGACTATCAGAAGCTTTAGATCAGCATATCAGAGCAGAGCTTCAGATCAGTGTATCAGAGCTTTTCTTGTCAGAGCTTTGCTTCGGGTCAGAGTATCAGAGCTTTAGTCTTCAGAGTATCATGGAGCTTTCTTGTACCTGTAGACTTAAGCAAAACAGAAAACATATTCAAGTATATCAGAGTTAGAATGTTCGAGAGTTTCTGTCTTAGTAATCCGTTATTATTTAAAATATCATTCTTGTTCTCCCCCTTTTTGTCAGCAATCAAAAAGTGTAAGTGATGTGCTAAAACATTTAGAGCAGAAAAACTTGTCATATTAAAAGGTTCAGAATCAAACAAAACAGTACAACAGATAATCAAAGAAAACATGAAAATGATATGAATGAAAAACTAAGGTTGGGGAGGAAGGCGTGTGAACAGGTTCTCCAGCATGGCTTTGATCTGATCAGCAGTCTCATTCTGCTTGTGGACCATGCTGACAACTGTGTCTATCTTGCTATCCTGCACATCCATCCTTTCTTTCATCTTCTGGTCATTTTCATCCATTCTCTGCTGCAGACGCATGTCAGCACATCTCTCAGCCATATCAATACAGCGGACGCCACCGCCACTGTAACCAATTAACCTTGCTATGTGATCCTCAGTGATCACAATCTTCTTCCCCATAATGTAGGAGGTGACTTGGTGCATTGAAGCCGTTGCATGAATCCAGAACTCCTTGACTAACATAGGGAATGTTGGTCCAACCAACCTGTCAAAATACCTTTCCCCTTTCTGTGCCCTAACTTCTTCTGTTAAATCAAAGTCGTTTTCCTTCAGACTTCCAAAATCAATGATCAATTCAGATAACACTTCAAGATTCTTCACAGGAGTGAGGAGTGTTCTGAATGGCACTTGATACTGTTCAGATGATGCTTTCTTCTGAGAACCTGCAGAAGCACTGTTGGAGGTTTCCATGTTCACACTTAGGGATTTTGAGAAAAACTGAGAAAAGGGGTTTGAGAGAGATGAACACAGAAAAATGCAGAGAATGCTTGAGAAATAATGAGAAACTGTAAAAGATCAAAGTGAGAGGTTTAACGTGTTTAAATAGGGTTCAGAATATTTTGAAAAAGTAAACGTTTTCAATAAAAAGGAATAAAATCATGATTACGTTTTAAAAACATGATTACTTTCATTTAATGCTTGCTGATTTTTGGGGATTTGAGAAAGATACTTAAAAACAGTTACCAGACATGTGTCTCAATGCACCCAATCAGCGTTTTGCCTTCTCAGAAGCGTGCACGCGTTCTGCTTCAGAGATTTGCTGATGATTGGATGACACTTGTTTGATGTAGTGATCAGCACGTCTGTCTTTGAGCTTAGACTCTCAGATCTTTAGACTTGCATCTGATACAATCTGCATGTTCTATCTTTCTGAAAAGAGATTGATCAGAAGTTCACAGTAAAACAAATACATTCTGAAGGTAAATATATGGAATTAAAACATTTTCACTCTGGGCAGATTTTCATGCTGAGATGTTTCAGAATGAAATTAAACCTATCTTCAGAAAGGGGTTTAGTGAAGATATCAACCCATTGATGGTCTGTATCTATAAATTTTAAATTCAAAATTCCTTTCAGAATATAGTCCCTAATGAAGTGATGTTTTATTTCTATATGCTTAGCTCTAGAATGTAAAATAGGATTCTTACTTAAGCAAATAGCAGAAGTATTATCACAGAGTATAGGAATGTTACTCTCAAAAATCTGGAAGTCTTCAAGCTGACTTTTCATCCAGAGCATTTGTGTGCTACATCCTGCTGCTGCTATGTACTCAGCTTCTGCTGTTGATAGCGCAATTGTTGATTGCCTTTTTCTCGACCAAGAGATCAGATTTTCTCCCAGAAACTGGCAGCTTCCAGAAGTACTTTTACGCTCCACTCTGTCTCCAGCAAAGTCAGCATCGCAGTAGCCTACTAAACTGTAATCACTAGATTTTCTATAAAACAAACCCAGATTAGTAGTACCTTTCAGATACTTGAAAATTCGCTTAACAGTTGTTAAGTGAGATTCTCTAGGATCTGATTGAAATCTAGCACAAATACAAACGCTGAATAATATATCAGGTCTTGAAGCAGTCAGATAAAAGAGAGAACCAATCATACCTCTGTAGACTTTCTGTTCTACATTTTTGCTTACCTCTTCTCTTTCCAGAATGCACGTGGGATGCATTGGAATCTTTGATGGCTTACATTCTGAGAGGTCAAATTTCTTTAGAAGATCTCTGATGTATTTGCTCTGATGAATGTAAGTTCCCTCTGGAGTTTGATTGATCTGAATTCCTAGAAAGAATTTCAGTTCCCCCATGAGGCTCATCTCAAATTCTGCCTGCATACACTTAGCAAATTTTCTTCCAAGAGAAGGATTAGTAGAACCAAAAATAATATCATCAACGTAAATTTGACAGACTAAGATGTCATTCTTAACTGATTTACAGAATAAGGTAGTGTCCACCTTCCCTCTGGTGAATTCATTTTCTAACAGAAAGTTACTTAGCCTTTCATACCAAGCTCTGGGAGCTTGTTTCAGACCATATAGTGACTTCTTTAGTTTGAAAACATGTTCTGGATGTTTTGTATTTTCAAAACCAGGGGGTTGGTGCACATAAACCTCTTCTTCTATATAACCGTTTAAGAATGCACTCTTGACATCCATCTGATACAGAGTGATGCCTCTATTAACAGCAAATGAAATTAAAAGTCTGATAGATTCTAACCTGGCGACTGGAGCAAAGGTTTATGTATAGTCTATCCCCTCTTGCTGACTATAACCTTGTGCAACCAGTCGTGCCTTGTTTCTGATGACTTCACCTTGTTCATTTAGCTTGTTTCTGAAGACCCATCTTGTTCCAATGACGTTGAATCCTTTTGGTCTGGGAACAAGATCCCATACGTCATTTCTGGTGAATTGATTCAGCTCTTCTTGCATTGCCAGAATCCAGTCATTATCTAGAAGTGCTTCATCAATAGAAGAAGGTTCAATCAGAGACACAAGTCTCATGAGGGTTTCTTCAGAGTTTCTGAAGCTTGCTCTTGTTCTGGTTGGATCTTCCTTTCTCCCTAAGATAGTCTCTTCTGGGTGATCCAAGCTGCTTCTGGGTAATCTCTTCTGAGGTTGATCAGCAGCTGTTGTAGGATTGCTAGTAGTGCTCCTTTCAGATGTTGAAGGAGTGTCTGTGTTGAGAGCTTCTGATGACTTGTCTTCAGAACCTGTAAATTCAATTTCCATACCTGCAAAAACTTCATTATGCTTTGACTTTTCAGAGTCAAGCTTATCATCAAAACGAACACTGATTGATTCTTCCACAATCTGTGTTTCTGTATTGTATACTCTGTACCCTCTTGAGCGTTCAGAGTATCCTAACATAATACACTTATGTGCTTTAGAGTCAAACTTGTTCAAATAATTCTTTGTATTTAACATAAAACAGGTACATCCAAATGGATGAAAATATGAAATGTTGGGCTTTCTGTTCTTCCACAATTCATATGGAGTCTTTTCCAGAATAGGTCTTATTGAGATTCTATTCTGAATGTAGCACGCTGTGTTTATTGCCTCTGCCCAGAAGATCTTAGCAACGTTTGTCTCATTGATCATGGTTTTGGCCATTTCTTGCAATGTTCTGTTCTTTTGTTCTACAACTCCATTTTGTTGGGGAGTTCTAGGACAAGAGAAATCATGCAGAATTCCTCTGTCATTAAAGAATGACTCAAAATCTTTGTTTTCAAATTCTCCACCATGATCACTTCTGACTTTAACGATTCTAAGATCCTTTTCATTCTGAACTTGGTTACAGAAGGTAACAAACACAGAGTGTGACTCGTCCTTGTGTCTTAAGAACTTTACCCATGTCCATCTGCTATAGTCATCTACGATTACTAACCCATACTTCTTGCCACTGACTGAAGCAGTTTTCACTGGTCCAAATAAGTCAATGTGCAGAAGTTCTAATGGCTTAGAGGTAGAAACAACATTTTTAGATTTAAAAGAAGGTTTTGCAAACTTGCCTTTCTGACATGCTTCACACAGAGCATCTGAATTGAACTTCAAATCAGGAAGTCCTCTGACCAGATTGAGTTTGTTAATCTGAGATATTCTTCTCATACTAACATGCCCCAATCTTCTGTGCCAGATCCACTGCTCGTTGTTAACAGACAGAAGGCACTTTACATTCTGACTTTTTAGTTCAGAAAGTTTGATTTTGTAAATGTTGTTTTTCCTCTTACCATTAAACAGGATAGTCCCATCTTTCTGACTAACAACTTTACATGATTTTTGATTAAAGATTATATAATAACCGGTATCACTTAATTGACTTATGGATAACAGATTATGCATTAATCCATCTACTAGCAGAACATTATTAATAGAGGGAAGATTTCCATTACCTACAGTTCCAGAGCCAATTATCTTTCCCCTCTGATTGCCTCCAAAGCCAACATGGCCTCCAGGCTTAAGTTCCAGGCTTTGGAACATATGCCTTCTTCCCGTCATGTGTCGTGAGCAGCCAGAGTCCAGGTACCATGACTGGTGTTTCTGACTTGCTGCTAAAGATATCTGCAACATGTATTATTTTATCCTTAGGTACCCAGATTTTCTTGGGTCCTGATTTGTTAGTTTTACCAAAACTCTGGTTGAATTTTGGTTTCACAGAGTACTTACTGCTAGTGTATTTAATATCATGTGTGTGACCATACACAAAATGTGAATTCATAGGAGTGTGTTTAATGGTTAAGTCCATGACATTCTTTGGTGTAGGAACCTTACCTTGGTATCCTATTCCTTTCCTACCGTTTCTGCTAACTCCATAGATCATTGAAGCCATTTTGCTTCTATCTATGCTTTTAGCAAGGAACTTCTGGAAACTGTGATCATACTCCTTGATGATCTCATCAGCGTTGCAGGGAGTTTCAGAAATTGGTTCCTTCTGAGAGTTTTGTAAAGTATTTTCTAATTTTGAAATCTTATTTCTCAGCTCAGAATTCTCCAATTTTAGACTCTCAGTCTTATTAGAGTCAGATTCAAGATTCCTTTTCAAGTCTCTGAATTTAACTCTAATTTGTTGATACCTTTCCAGAATTTCATTAAGGCTTTCAGCAAGTTCAGCCTTGGTAAAATTAACAATACCTCTTCAGTGTCTGATTCAGAGTCTGATTCAGAAGCTTCACTATATTCTGAAATGATAGCCATGAGAGCTATGTTTGCCCTCTCATCATCTGATTCTGAGTCAGCTTCAGACGAGTCTGAGTCATCCCATATAGCCATGAGACTTTTCTTCTTTTCTCTTCGAAACTTCTTTTTGGGCTTTTCCCTCTGAAGTTTTGGGCAGTCACTCTTGTAGTGTCCTTGCTCATTGCAATCATAGCATATGATGTCCTTGGTGTTTGGCTTTTTGCTACTTGAGGAGCCTTCAGATCTTCTGTATCCAGAGGAGGAATCTGTCCTTCTGTATCTGGAAGAGGACTCGTTCTGATCAGATCTTCTGGGATTCCTGAACTTCCTTTGTCTTTGCTTCCACAGTTGATTTACTCTTCTGGAGAGGAGGGAGAGTTCGTCTTCTTCTGATGAGGATCCATCAGATGTTTCTTCAACTGCCTGCAAAACTTTAGACTCAGATTTTTTGTTAGATTTCAATGCTAAAGGCTTACCTTGCTTCTGAGGCTCGTCAGCTTCTAGCTCTATCTCATGACTTCTGAGGGAGCTGATAAGTTCCTCCAGAGTGATTTTGTTGAGATCTTTTGCTAGCTTCAGAGCTGTAACCATTGGTCTCCACTGCTTGGGTAAACTTCTGATGATTTTCTTGACATGGTCAGCAGTAGAGTATCCTTTGTCCAGAACCTTGAGACCAGCTACTAGAATCTGGAATCTTGAGAACATTGTTTCAATGGATTCAGATTCTTCCATTTTGAACGCCTCATACTTCTGAATGAGCGCCAGAGCTTTAGTTTCTTTGACCTGAACGTTGCCCTCATGCGTCATTCTGAGTGAGTCAAAAATGTTCTTTGATGTGTCTCTGTTGGAGATCTTTTCATATTCAGTATAGGAGATGGCGCTGAGAAGGATGATTCTGGCCTTGTGGTGATTCTTGAAGTCACGCTTTTGTTGGTCAGACATTGTTTTTCTATCAATCTTCTGACCGCTTGCATTCACAGGGTGCGTATATCCATCTGTCACCATATCCCACAGATCAGCATCATGTGCCAGAAAGAAGCTTTCAATTCTGTCTTTCCAGTAATCAAAGTTTTCTCCATCAAAGACTGGAGGTTTGCCGCTGAATCTGTCTCTGTCCTCATGGTTGTCTTTGCTGGTGTGAGAATAGTTTCCTGCCATTATGTTTTTCTGACGCTGGATCTTGTACTGACACGGTTAAGTGTTTTAGCTCAGAACCAGGCGCTCTGATGCCAATTGAAGAAGTTAAAAACACAAGAAGGGAGGGTTGAATTGTAAAACTGAAAATCAATGCAATGAACAAGATATTTTTATCCTGGTTCGTTTGATCTCAAACTACTCCAGTCCACCCGTCAAGGTGATTTCGCCTCTCTCCAACGAGGTCTTAATCCACTATATTCAACTGAATATTACAAACTGCTTTAACAACTGCTAAATCCTTCTTGATGCAAACCACAACCCGGTTTGTCAAGGAAACACTTTCTTACAAAGAAGGTAAATCTAGGTGTGTGAATGTTTTCTACAAAACTGTATCACAACCGTGATGTATACACAAATTAAGCTTATGAAACTAGATTGCTAAACAATGATTGAGTAAGGAGATATGTAGCGTTTAGCAAACTGAGAGAAGGAAGATTATGACTAGCTTTTAGGCGTGTAAAATGTTGGAGAGCATTAGCCAATTCAATCTTCATAGTCTTGTTTATATAGCACTGAGATTGTTGAACGTTGGAGCAATATTCTTGATTCAATGCTAATAACAAACTTTCCTTATTGAGCAGATCTTGTCTGGAATGAGGCCGTTGGTAATAATTTGCTTTTAATGCACAGTACCGTTGCTTACTTAATGCATGTTCTGGCTTGGCTCATTCTGACTCTGCTTGACTGCTGATGAACTGTTGTTTTATTTATCAGAGTGTTGAGCGCAGTTCTGTTCATCAAGCTTCAGCATACACGTGAGTTAATCTTCTGATTCTGGCATTCTGATATAGCAACTTCTGATGCTGATGTCAAGAACCAATATTCTGATGCTGATTAAGTGTGCTCTTGCTGATACCTATCAGAGTTTCTGCAAGGCAGAACATAATATTTTTAGGTAGCAAATAGTTCATACATGAATCATATAAATAATATATCTTTTCATTTTGTTATCATCAAAACTTAAACATAGGGTAGTAGATTCAAACTTTGTTCTAACACTTTTGACTTCGCTTGATCTAGTGCATAGGTTGACTTGAGGTGTATGATGATCCTCCAATGATGTATCATTAGATCTTGGCTGGAGATGTGTTTGATGGTTGGATCTGGATGGCCCATGGTGGACGCTTGAGGCTGCAGTGTACCTGATCTCATGAAACAAAATGATATGAACAAAGGTTGGGACTTGGGGATCGAACCCAGGTCTTTATGATCACTTCCAATACCACACTACCATCTGTGCTACGCACTCCATTTGTTCATATAATAACAATAAAGTAATATAAGCAAAACAAAGAAATATATTCAAAAAATGCGCGAAAATTCAAACGGGCCAACCATGGACTTCCACGCCTCATCTTCTTCCCCGACCTATCGTTTTAGGCAACGAGACCTTTACCTACAGACATGACTCCATAGCTAAAACCCTGTCAACTTCAAAAATGCAGCAAACATGATATAAATTTCATTGGAGGCCATGAATCAACTGGGCTTGAAGCCCTGATCATCATGGTATCCATATCCGTTCCTAATTTGGCTTGTACTAAGAAACCCCAAAAATAAGCTTGGAACCCTAATCATGGCATATTGTGATTCCTGTACTGAAAACGCAATTAAATTATACCAATAGCTTGCAAACTCAATGATGAACAAGAATATATAATCAAAACGTGCATATGATGAGTAAATCAATGAAATTGAAATCAAGTTTTTCGGCAAACCATGTGACTTCTACGTGCTGATTCTGGACCCTAGGCGGCTTGCAATTGATTGGGATACCTTCCTGGGATGTCCAGCGATCTGTTGGCAATATTAGAATGGCTTGGATTGGCCTCTAGGATGGAAATTGAATCACCACTTTTCTTTGAAATTTTTAAGTTTTGTTCTAGCTTTTCCACGACTGTCACCCCTTTCTTATGCTTTGTTTTTGTTCATTATATATCCCTCAATGAATTAGGGTTGCAAAACAGATCCAATCTTCAAGCTTTGATGATATTTGATTTGATTCTTTAGCCATATGATCTCTTTCTAAATTTGGCCTAATCATGCTCTTTTTGCACCAATTGCTATTGATTCGAATTGATCTTGCAAGCTCATCATATCTTGGTTGCTAACCTGTCAAAAAAACAAATCAAATCATATCTTTGATAATTTTCATCATTTATTTGATTTAATTCACTTTTAAATCAATCAAAAATCAAAATAAATTTAAAAATGGAGCAAATAATTTGTGGATAAGTATTTGAGTCGTGGACCACATTATAAGTGAGGTGCAAGCATAAAAAGTTGGGCCCATTTAGCAAAAAATGCAAATTTGAGCATATTTGACTTTTGGCAATTTTGCAAAAATGGTCAACTTGGCCAATGCATAACTCTCTCAATTTTTACCCTAGAGAGGTGTTATTTGACTTTTTAGAAATCTTAGGATATCCTCTAAGCAAACCTTTTGGTATCATCTTAATTGAGTCTTCCATGTTCATGTATGAAGCTTTGACCTAAAAGGTGTTTTTGTTGACTTTCCAAAATGACCTATAATGTTAAAATTCATATATTTTTGTGAGTGAATATTCTGAACTTGGGAGATGAAGATGAATTGTATGGAATTGCATCTTCTTCAAAATGAGCTTTGGATGGGTCATTTCTGACAAAGTATGAGAAAGTTATGCTTGGTCAAAGTTGAGGTGACTTTTCCTACAAAACCCTAATTTAACAACTTTTGGGTTTTGATGAATTGTGAGCAATCCTTAAGGAATCATGGTCAACCCTTGATAAAATGATGAATAATACTTCAAAATGAGGATGTTGTCCAAAAATCTTGAAGTTTGACTGTATGTGATCCACAATTGACTTTTGACCTAGCACAATCGATTTTCAGGCATTTGAGCAATTGACTGGGCAAACTTCTTCTGCAAGGCTTGAAACTTGACATGGATGATCTTGAGGACATATTAGGGTGGTGAGCATTTGAGTCCTTTGTGGTTCACACATCTTGATGAAACTAGAAACCCTAATTTGAGGTATGTTGCCTTAGGAGATAGTTTGTCTGGTCAACTCTTGAACTTCCTTGAGCAATTTGGGGACCTCACTTGCCATGTGTTGAGAAATATGGGAGGGCAAATTTTGGGGTACAACATCTGCCCCTGTTCAATCTTCTTAAACCTGAGGATGTAGATTGGCTCGTCTGCCTTTCATGATCTGAAGGTGGAAGATGATTGAACACTAGAGTGCCCAGAAATTTGCACTCGCATGAAGTGATATTCGACTTGTGATATCGGGAATGGGCTTATGGACGCCATTTGGTAGTTGCTAGAGAATTGTTGGAGATGGGCTTAAAGATGCCATCCGAAGAAGTGTCGATCGTATAAGAGATTCCTTTACGAGAACCCGTATATTTGTTGTTAAGGAGGACTTCACTAGGGAACGCTGGTCTCTGTCTTGAGAGGAGTAGATTTTTAGGAGCTTCAGTTGTCCGTTACTCTACTGGGGAATAATTCTGAATTGGGAAGCGGAACTGAACTGCGAGTTTGGTCGGGGTATATGCTGCACCGCAACTTTCTGGGGAAATGTGAAATCAATTGTGTTTGATCGGGTACCGGTATTACAGTGTTGTGGAATTTTGTCCGGGGATAAGAGAGGAAGAACCCGGATAGTAAGTGTTGTACCCAAAAATTTGCCCTCCCATATTCTTCAAAGTTTTGACAAGCATCATCTCAATTTGCTCAAGTCCACTCAAGGGTTGCACAGTCCAAATGCCTCATAAGGCAGTCAAAATTAGGGTTTTGGTTCCTTCAATTAATTTGAGGTTTTAAATGGCTCAATCAAGTCCCATATGCCTATATACATTGCCAAGAATCAACATGTCAAGTTTCAAGACTCACAACATCAAGTTGCACAGTCAAAAGCCCTAATTGCTTCACAATCAACTATAGGGGTAAAATGGTCATTTGGCAGTCAAAAGTCAAAAATTTTGGTCAACATCTTATTTTGAGCTCACAAACATCATTTTATCAAGTCTTGATCATGATTCCACAAGCATGGCTCAAAAATCATCAAGATGCAAAAGTTTCCATTTTTGGACAGTTGAAAAGTCAACTGTAACTTGACCAAGGCATAACTTTTTCATGGTTCATCAGAAAAATCCCATCCAATGCTCATTTTGAAGGGGATGACATTTCCTGCAACTCATCTTCACATTCCAAGTCCAAGAAATGCTCTCACAAAAAGTTATAAATTTCTACATTATAGGTCATTTTCAAAAGTCAACAAAAAGGCATTTTAAGTCAAAGACCATAACTTGAGATTGGTAAATCCAAATTACATGGGACCAAAGGCATTGGTTAGACGACTTCAAGACCTTTCCAAAATGTCAAAGAACATGTTCATATGATCAAAATTGAGCAAGATATGCATTGGAGAAATTGGGAAATTTTTGAGAAATGGCAAAAGTCAACTATCCTTAAAACATCAATTTTTGACAAAAAGGCCCACTTTCTTCCACTTGATTCAGCCTTGTCATGCCATACACGTGTCCCATGCTTAATTTCAAGATCAAACATTTATTTTTCTATTTTATTTAATTTTTATTGATTTAATTCATTTTAAATCTATAATAATTCAAATAAAATCAAAAAAATTAATGGAATAGCATCTTTTGGTTTGAATAGCTTTTATGTGTCATATGCCAGCTACCAAATTCGTGCCAAGCCATTTGAGCATAAAATCCAAGTTTTGCTCCAAGTATGGAATGTTCTTCAATGGTGGTCAACAAGAATCCCAAACTTAATTGCACAAGGATACAAGCCCATATTTGAATCAAAACTGATTGCCATATACATATGCAAGGAGGCCAGACCTAATTCACGTACAAGCTGCTGCAGAAACACCATAACCAATATTGAAAAAAATCAAAGAAAACTTGAAATCTGTTTTCTCACTATCTCATTTTTGAACATCATGACATCATGCATTTCATACATCATGACATTGCATACAACTGATGTTTTGCCTTTTCAGGAAAAAGGTCAATCCAAAGACAATTACCGTCAACTTTCGCTGATTCCAGATTCGATTCCTGTATCTAGCCAGGGTATATCTGTGAGTAACTGATTATAGATTCGACACTTATATCTAGCCACGGCATGTCTGCATGAAGAGTTTAGAGATTCGATACCTGTATCTAGCCAGGGCATATCTATAGACGACCAATTCCAGATTCGATTCCTGTATCTAGCCAGGGCATATCTGTGAGTAACTCATTATAGATTCGACACCTGTATCTAGCCAGGGCATGTCTGCATGAAGAGTTTAAAGATTCGATACCTGTATCCAGCCAGGGCATATCTATAGACGACTAATTCCAGATTCGATTCCTGTATCTAGCCAGGGCTTATCTGTGAGTGATTAATTGTTGATTCGATACCTGTATCCAGCCAGGGCATATCTGCATGCAGAGTTTAGAGATTCGATAGCTGTGTCCAGCCAGGGCATATCTGTAGACGACTAATTCCAGATTCGATTCCTGTATCTAGCCAGGGCACATCTGTGAGCAATTGATTGTAGATTCGATACCTGTATCCAGCCAGGGCATGTCTGCATGAAGAGTTTAGAGATTCGATACCTGTATCCAGCCAGGGCATATCTGTAGACGACAAATTCCGGATTCGATACCTGTATCTAGCCAGGGCATGTCTGCATGAAGAGTTTAGAGATTCGATACCTGTATCCAGCCAGGGCATATCTGTAGACGACCAATTCTGGATTCGATTCCTGTATCTAGCCAGGGCATATCTGTGAGTGATTAATTGTAGATTCGATACCTGTATCCAGCCAGGGCATATCTGCATGAAGAGTTTAGAGATTCGATACCTGTATCCAGCCAGGGCATATCTATAGATGACTAATTCCAGATTCGATTCCTGCATCTAGCCAGGGCATATCTATGAGTGATTAATTGTAGATTCGATACCTGTATCCAGCCAGGGCATATCTGCATGAAGAGTTTAGAGATTCGATACCTGTATCCAGCCAGGGCATATCTGTAGACGACTAATTCCAAATTCGATTACTGTATCTAGCCAGGGCACATCTGTGAGTAATTGATTGTAGATTCGATACTTGTATCCATCCAGGGCATGTCTGCATGAAGAGTTTAGAGATTCGATACCTGTATCCAGCCAGGGCATATCTGTAGACGACAAATTCCGGATTCGATACCTGTATCTAGCCAGGGCATATCTGTGAGTGATTGATTGTAGATTCGATACCTGTATCCAGCCAGGGCATATCTGCACGAAGAGTTTGAAGATCAACCCCTGTAACAGGCCAGGAAACCATCTTCCTTTCTCAAAGTACGCAAGTTCTCACTAAGGAATCTCTTACGCGATCGACACCTCCCAATGGCATCTTTAAGCCCATCTCCACCACTATCCATTACATTTCCAAATGGCATCTATAAGCCCATTCCCGACAAGGTTCTGTCACTTCTCCAGATGGCATCTATAAGCCCATCCTCCTATCCACCATCTCTCCAAATGGCATCTGTAATCCCATTCCCGACATCACATTGCTGATATTCTACTATGCGAGTGCAAATTTCTGGGCACTTTAGTGTTCAATCATCTTCCACCTTCGGATCACGAAATGCACGCAAGCCAATCTACATCCTCGGGTCTAAGAAGATTGAACAGGGGAAACTGTTGTACCCCAAAATTTTCCCTCCCATATTCTTCAAAGTTTTGACAAGCATCATCTCAATTTGCTCAAGTCCACTCAAGGGTTGCACAGTCCAAATGCCTCATAAGGCAGTCAAAATTAGGGTTTTGGTTCCTTCAATGAATTTGAGGTTTTCAATGGCTCAATCAAGTCCCATATGCCTATATACATTGCCAAGAATCAACATGTCAAGTTTCAAGACTCACAGCATCAAGTTGCACAGTCAAAAGCCCTAATTGCTTCACAATCAACTATAGGGGTAAAATGGTCATTTGGCAGTCAAAAGTCAAAATTTTTGGTCAACATCTTATTTTGAGCTCACAATCATCATTTTATCAAGTCTTGATCATGATTCCACAAGCATGGCTCAAAAATCATCAAGATGCAAAAGTTTCCATTTTTGGACAGTTGAAAAGTCAACTGTAACTTGACCAAGGCATAACTTTTTCATGGTTCATCAGAAAAATCCAATCCAATGCTCATTTTGAAGGGGATGACATTTCCTGCAACTCATCTTCACATTCCAAGTCCAAGAAATGCTCTCACAAAAAGTTATAAATTTCTACATTATAGGTCATTTTCAAAAGTCAACAAAAAGGCATTTTAAGTCAAAGACCATAACTTGAGATTGGTAAATCCAAATTACATGGGACCAAAGGCATTGGTTAGACGACTTCAAGACCTTTCCAAAATGTCAAAGAACATGTTCATATGATCAAAATTGAGCAAGATATGCATTGGAGAAGTTGGGAAATTTTTGAGAAATGGCAAAAGTCAACTATCCTTAAAACATCAATTTTTGACAAAAAGGCCCACTTTCTTCCACTTGATTCAGCCTTGTCATGCCATACACGTGTCCCATGCTTAATTTCAAGATCAAACATTTATTTTTCTATTTTATTTAATTTTTATTGATTTAATTCATTTTAAATCTATAATAATTCAAATAAAATCAAAAAAATTAATGGAATAGCATCTTTTGGTTTGAATAGCTTTTATGTGTCATATGCCAGCTACCAAATTCGTGCCAAGCCATTTTGAGCATAAAATCCAAGTTTTGCTCCAAGTATGGAATGTTCTTCAATGGTGGTCAACAAGAATCCCAAACTTAATTGCACAAGGATACAAGCCCATATTTGAATCAAAACTGATTGCCATATACATATGCAAGGAGGCCAGACCTAATTCACGTACAAGCTGCTGCAGAAACACCATAACCAATATTGAAAAAAATCAAAGAAAACTTGAAATCTGTTTTCTCACTTCCAGGCCATTTCCAAACTTTTAATTGATTCTAATACATTGCATAAGTCCCCATGAACCTTTTGAGATCAAAACCACACGCCAACACTCAAAGAATCCATAGACAACAGCGTCACAGTTTAAATTGTTTTTCATAATTGCATACTTTGATTCAAGCATCATTAACGTGTTTTGTGGATTGTTTTGCATTCATAGGGACTGTACGAAGCTTTTGGTACAAAATAATTGAAGTATAGAGCCCTGAATCACAAACCACCATGGATGAATTTTAGGGTTTTCAAGCTCTTAAATTGGGGGTTTGTGATATAGGAAAAATTAGAGACTCTAAAGCCCATGGTTGGATTCATCAAGGCCAGACGAATCAAACACTATACTCGCGAAATATTTATGAGCAGCAAGGAGCTAGTCGCTATTTTTCATGCTCGCAGGTTGTGGGGGTTAAAAACCCCCGCTATCTAACTCTGTTTCTTGCAGTTTCAACGAAGAAGACAATACGTGTTCATGCGTGATTGGACGGTTCAAATATTATGCGCGCGTTTTGTTTTCCAGCATAGGCATTGGTTTTCACATATTATAATTAATTGTTATTATTATATCAGATGCAGCGTGATAGCCTGGTGGTTAGTGAGTTGTCTGATGACCATTGGGACCTGGGTTTGATTCCCAGGTCCCCCAAATATTATTTCCATTTTTTCTATACAGGATCATATGCAGGTTACTCAAGGCATTCCACCATATGCCTCATACAGATGTGCGCCAAGTGGCCTCAAACCCAGATCCAATGGCCTAGAGTGGATGTCCACCATGTACCCAGTCAACACGTGCCCTGGAGAAGTCAGAAGTCAACGCAGGCTTGAGGAATTGGGCCACAAAATTACTTCAGCACCTCCATTCAGGGCCCAAACCCCCTTGGGTTTGCATTTCTTTTTTTTTTATTTTTCTTTCATTCAATTGCTTCATTTATTTTTATTGTTTTTTTAATTAAATACTAACCAGCAAATTAAATTAATTAACATTTTCATAATAAATTTCTAAAACTAAAAAGAATGTAAATATTTTATTTATTATTATTAATGTCACTTTAGCTTAATTATTTTGTAAATAAACATTAACTTAAATTAAGTTAGTTTGATTAGGTTTAATTTTAATTTTCTTTTATAATAAATAAAAATGAATTAGACTTAGGGTTTTTGACACTATTAATTTCTTTTTTTATTTTATTTCATTAAAAAATATAAAAACACAAAAACATTTTTTTTCTTTTAATTAAATAATTAATTAGTAAATTAGTTTTAATTTTAATTAATTGCAAAAAAAGACAAATTCAATTCTTTTTCTCAAAAAGGGTCAAAATCCTAAGGACGTCCCGAATCAATTCTTTCGCGCGCAGTTTATTTTAATTCAATATTTTATATTTATGTATCTGCTCAGAAATGTAATAGTTAATTAGAACTTTACCGCTTTATTTACTTTTCTCGCACTTTATTTCCAAACGGATTTTTATTTTTGGCGATGTATAGACCCGCGCCTTGTAATAGTTAGATTTACCTTCTCCACACTTTATTTTCCGCACTCTTAACTGTTAAAAAAATGCATGAAAGACTTGTATGGCAAATAAAACCAATCCGTAGCTCACAAATGACATGTTCAAAGGTAAATATAAACTGAAACAACACACATGCACACTCCACTCCTAGGGTACGCCTCACTCGGTTGCCTCGACGTGGTCGTCAAGTATAGGGTGTTTTAGAGGTCGCCCTCCTGTCTAAGATCCAGTCGCCTCGAAATGGTTGCCTCGGATAAAAAGGATCTAGGACATTAGGGTTACCGTTGAGGTGTCCTACTATTGCTTCGGTGACCACACATTGTCCCTTAATCGAATTGACCTGAATACCTCCAACGACGGTGCTACCTACTTCTCAATAGTGGGATAGTACTGTCTAAAGGACTCTTACACATCCTAATTCCTTAAAGTAGGTAGATTCTCCTGGGTACTTGCTCTTTCAAACAAACAAAATACTTTTCGCACCTACACTTTCAAAAAGTTTTCAAACAAATATTTCATACACTCTTGAGGACAGATACAAGAGTTACTTAGAAATTGTTCAAACGAAACTTTTTCAAAACCCACATACACTTGAAAAGCAAACAATCTTTTGAAAACATAAGAGCAAGTACCTAAGAGCCCGTGGATAACCACGAATAGAAAGGGTGCTAACACCTTCCCTTTCTATAAATCTACCTCCCGAACCGAGAAACATTCTCAAAGAAGGAATTTTGCTGTGCTTTTGTCCTTTCCATGTTGAAGAACATAAAAGACGGTGGCGACTCTTGCTTACCGCGACATTTCGCGAACCAGCTTAAAAAACAGTCAGTTCTATTTCCACCGATCACAGAACTGGCGACTCTGTTGGGGACACTTATAAAAGTGAGGTGTACCTTAGGATTAGACCACTCTTATGTTTTCAATTGCTTGCTTTGTTTGGTTTAATATTGTGGGCCTGTCTTTGAGTTTCATATATCCTAACCCGGATCTGGGGGATACCTTTTAGAAAGTAGCAACAAACTGTGAGGGAACTGTGTGGCGTATACCGACACGGTTGAAGCAGTTTGCTACGTTGATGTGGCACTTTGGTGAGTACCGGTAACCCTTGAGTCAAGTCAAGGAGAGTACGGGGCCGCCGCGTGGTGTCGTGAAGCATCAACTGACCTTAGGAACCTTACTTGACCATCCTGGCCTCTTTAGGGGTAGTGAGATGACCGACTTTGGTGCAGTCCGAAGTTGGTAGATACTCGATACTACACTCATTGAGGGTTGTTTTCTTGGAATATTTTGATCGCCAGTTCAGTGGCTAAATCAAAATAATGAACATAGAAAACAACCCAATGATATTGAGCTCCTTAGAACCCGGTTACTTTTGATAGGACAGGTTTTGAGCCCACCAACTTCAAGAGGGTAATACCTAGACCTCATGCTGGCCTAAACTCTAAGGGCTGTCTTGTGTGACTTGTGTGCCTTATCATGTTTGCTTTTCGTGAATACTTGTAGTGTGTCCTTAACATAACATCATAGCATCATACAACATCATATGCATCCACTAACCACTTCAAGGGTTCGAATCTTCATCTTTGTTCTTGTTTTGTAGGACATGGAAACTATCCGCAGAAAAACAATTCAGGTCAACCTTGTAAGGATCCCTCCTCAGCTTAAGGAGCTTGCATCCAGGATTCCCGAGAACTCCTCCTTCAGTGAAAGGCATGGTAGACTCATCAGCTTGGTCAATACCAACATTGAAGAGGACATGGTGAAAGTGTTATTCCAGTTCTTTGACCCTTTGCACCACTGTTTTACTTTCCCGGATTATCAATTGGTACCTACTTTGGAAGAGTTTTCTCAGCTTCTGAGGGTTCCCATTCTCAGTCAACTACCCTACAACGGTACGGAAAAGGAACCCAAACTTGAAGAGGTTGCTAAAGCATTACGCCTACAACCATCTGACATCAAGGGACATTGGGAAGTTAGAAGTGGTATCAAAGGGTTCTTGGCAAAGTTTCTGTTTGAGAAGGCCCAAGAATGTTAGAATTCCCTTGACCTACAAGCCTTTGAAGAAGTTATGGCTCTCCTTGTCTATGGGTTGGTGTTGTTCCCGAATCTAGATCAGCTTATAGATATCAATGCTGTCAAGATCTTCATGTCCAGGAATCCTATACCTACGTTGCTTGGGGACATCCTCCACTCATGTTACACTCGAACCATGAGAAAAAGAGGTGTTCTCATGTGCTGCACTCCTCTCCTGGAAAGGTGGTTTATTTTGCACCTTCCACAATCAGTTTTGAAGAACGAACGGGGTTTGATATGGTCACAACGACTAATGACTCTTACACATGCTGATATACATTGGTGTTCTCGGTCCAGAGAAAATGTCACCATTATTGATCGTTGCAGAGAGTTCCCTAATGTTCCTTTACTTGGAATCAGAGGGGGCATCACTTACAACCCATGTCTGGCTTTGAGACAGTTTGGATATGCTCGGAGGGATGGCCCTCATGACATGTTGGTTCCTGACATAGTTTTTGACTTCGACAACGATGCACAAGGACTTTGCCAGAGATTTATCAGAGCTTAGAGGATGCCCAACAGGGTAGATAGTAAGACACTAGGGCACAAGGACTCCATCCCCCTGGAACCTTATCTCAAGTGGGTACGAGCCCGCTCCCAGAAGCTGGTGATGCCATATCCTCATGTTCTCCCCGTGATCAAAGAGCCAGTTTTGGAAGGAGAGGTGCCATACACCATTCAACATCCTGACATGCCAACATCCTGGGAAGAAATGCAAAAAAGCTGGATCCAACTCAAGGAAGAACGAAATTCTCTTGAAACCAGTCTACATGCCAGTGAGAAGAAGGTCTTGGAGCTCACCCGTCTACTTCACGAGGAAAAGACTCTTAACACTTACATCGCTCCAAAGAGGATGCGCAGTGTCTTTTGGGATTAATTATTTTGTAATGTTTTGCCCATGAGGCCCTGATGTACTGAACATTTTATTTCTTAATATAACATGTGTTCCTTTTGTCTACAACGAATTTGAACTTTCGAACCCTTGAATGCATTGCATAAATAGCATATCATGCATCATGTGCATAACAGGTACTCTTTTTCTATAGGTTGCTTAATCTTCTTCGCTGTTTATTTCAGCACTCAATCATCATGAATCCTGAACCTACTACTGAATAAGCTATCAAGGCCCTCCAGGCCCAGAACGCCCAGTTCCAGGAGCTGGTCATGAGCTTAGCCCAAGGGCAACAGGAGTTGAAGACTCTGCTCTTGAAGGAGAAGAAGAAGAAGAAAAAGAGGATTGTGCTGTTTAACACTGGACGGAGGTTTGGGAATACACTACAGAATGAGGCTGATCAGGCTACTTCCTCTACAGGGAAGGATAGCCCACCAGGGAGAGAGTTTCCTAGTCATGTGGTCTCCGACAACGAGACAGACTTCAATGATGAACAATACCCTCCCTCTGAGGACAGGTATAAGCAGCTGGAGGACCGGTTAAATGCTATGGAGATCCAACGCGTGCCTGGATTGGATTTTGGAGATCTAGGTTTATCTTCTGGGGTGGTGATCCCTCACAAGTTCAAGGTGCCTGCCTTTGTGAAGTACGACGGGGCTTCCTGTCCTAAGCTGCATCTTAGATCATATGTAAGGAAGATCCAAACTTACACCGCAGACAAGAACTTATGGATCCATTTCTTCCAGGAGAGTCTTTCAGGGACTCAGCTCGAATGGTTCTATCAGCTGGATGGAACCAATATTCGTAATTGGGAGGACTTGGCTACTGCATTTTATAAGCAGTATCAGTACAATTCTGACCTCGCTCCTACGCGTACCCAGCTCCAGGGTATGTCACTAGGAACGGGTGAAGGTTTCAAGGAGTACGCGCAGAAATGGAGAGACCTGGCTGGCAGGGTGCAGCCACCGTTGACTGACCGTGAACTCGTGGACATGTTTTTGGGGACCCTGTCTGGTCCATTCTTCAACCACCTGATTGGTAATTCCTCTGCTGGGTTTACAGACCTGATCCTGACTGGTGAGAGGATCGAAGTTGGTATCAATTCGGGGAAGATACAAAAAGGTGCCTCCTCGAGTACTGAAAAGAAGCCCTTCAAGAAGGAAGCTAGTGCTGTTTATGGTCCCAGAAGACAGAGTAAATCGGAACGCCGCCAAGCTGTCAACGCGGTGGTAATTTCAAAGCCTGCTGCTGCTCCTCAGCAATACAACCAACCAAGGGGTGAGAGACCCAAAAGGCAGTACACTCGGCTCAGCATGACCCTGTCTCAGATATTGCCGCAACTGCTGTCAACCAATCTGGTAACTGTCAAAGAAGCTCCGAAGGTAGTGAACACAACCTCTCCGAAGTACAACCCCAACACCCGTTGCGCTTATCACTCTGATAGCCCGGGGAATTCTACTGATGATTGTTGGGCTCTAAGGAATAAGGTTCAGGACCTTATTGATGCTAAGGAAATACAGTTCGAGGCGCCCGAAAGGCCCAATGTTGTGACTGCTCCCATGCCCCAGCATGGAGTGAATGCTGTGGAAGAAGACCTGTATGTAGCCTCCGTGGATGATATTGTTACTCCGTTGCTGACTGTCAGAAGGAACCTGTTGCTAGCCGGTTTATTTCCGGGATGTGGTAAAGGTTGCCTTCTATGTTCTGTTGCACCTGCTGGTTGTCCTTCGTTGAAGTCAGGGATCCAAAGCCTGATGGATAATAAGGAGATCTTGTTCGAGAAGATTGTTGTTCCTGCTACCCACACCGAAGAAGTTTTTATTGTCACTATTTTCAACAACCCTCCTAAGGCTCCCCCGAGGAAGCCTGTCAAAATTATGCCTGTTCACAAGATTGCACCTATCATCATCACTGTTCCGGGGCCCATCCCCTATAAATCTGACAAAGCTGTCCCGTGGCACTATGGGGCAGATGTTTATGTTCTGGGAGTAAAGCAAGAGTTTGATACTAGTACCGGTGTCAGCAACATCACCGGGCCTGCCAAGGTTACTCGTAGTGGTAGGTTGTTCTCACCAGATATTGCGCCACCAGCTATTCAAAGACCTCTTGTCATCACACCTGCCAGTGTGCCCACTTCCCTGCCTGACCAAGTTCCTGTTTCTACCCCTGCTGCCGAGTCATCTGACGCTCGGGGCAAAGGGATTGCTAATGATATGCCTGCCCAGACGGAGGCACCAAAGACAACCATTGTCGAAGCTTCCAAGCAAGAGATGGAAGAGATCCTCAAGATTATCAAGAAGAGTGATTTCATCGTCGTTGAGCAGCTGGGGCACACCCCATCTAAGATTTCCATGCTATCATTGTTATTGTGTTCAGAGGCCCATGCCAAGGCTCTAATCTCCTCCCTGAAGACGGCCCATGTGCCACAAGAGACATCTGCTGATCAATTTACCGATTGTGTGGCCAACTTGACTGCTGATAATGGGTTGGGTTTCTCTGACGCCGATCTGACTGCCAAGGGAAAGAACCATAACGACGCCCTGCATGTCTCCATTGAATGCAGGGGCACTACTCTTGCCCATGTGTTGGTAGACACCGGTTCTTCGTTGAACGTATTACCCAAGAAGGCCCTAGACAGGTTGGATTGTGAGGGTTTGGAGCTCAAGCCTAGTAACATTATTTTCCGGGCCTTTGACGGGTCCAAAAGGATGGTACATGGGGAAGTTGACATTCCAATCAGGGTTGGTTCTCAAGTTTTTGATTCTACCTTCTATGTGATGGACATCCGACCATCCTATTCTTATTTGCTGGGTCGTCCATGGATCCACAAGGCTGGAGATGTAACCTCCACATTACATCAAAAGCTTAAGTACCCGGTCAGGGGGAAGATCGTAATAGTGCAAGGGGAGGAAGAATATATGGTAAGCCACCTTAACTCATTCCGGTACGTAGAAATGGATGGGGAGTTCATTGAGACCCCCTTTCAACACTTTGAAGAGGTGCCTCAAACATTGGCAGCAGCAGAGACTGTGACTGAAGAAGACTCTCCTTTGAAGATGGCTTCCTTAAAGGATGCCCGGGCTGTGATTGAGAAGGGTGAGTGCGCAAACTGGGGCCGACTTCCTGATTTCACTCCAAAGACTGACAAATTTGGCTTGGGTTTCACTGCAGAGGCTCAGAGGGCGGTGCGTAAGGCAAGGATTGGAAGACCTCCTGTATTCATCACCAACCCAGGAGTAAATGCTATTGAAGACGACGTGGAGGAATCCGAATTCGACAGCTGGATCTACCCAACGACCAACGGTGGACCAAGCAACTGGACTGCGAAAGATTTCATACCTATTACTTTTGTCACTCAGTAATGAACTCCTTTGTTTTAAGTTTGTAATGAACAATAATTTGAAACTCTATGGCCCGGTGTCTTACCCGGGGCACCGTGGCTTCATTTGTGAGGGCTTTTGTGTGTCAATTTCATATATCACTAATAAAAGCATTGGACGTTTTTCACATTTCAAATCTTGCGCTCCTTTTATTTCTTTATTATATATTGCAAAACAACTATATTTACACACACTCACTCATACAGATTCCAATCCACTCTGGATCTCACTGGTAACGACTCTGCTACTGCCAGTTATGACTTCAAAAATCCAATCAACTTAGCCGAAGACGAAGGTGAAGATGATTGCGAAGTGCCTGGTGAACTTGCAAGACTGCTGCTCCAGGAAGAGAGGGCCATTCAGCCACATGAAGAACCAGTGGAAACGGTAAATCTGGGTACTGAGACAGACAGAAAAGAGGTCAAGATTGTTGCCAATCTGGAGGCTAGTGTGAAACAGCGGTTGATTCAGATGTTGCATGATTATGTGGAAATCTTTGCTTGGTCTTACGAAGACATGCCTGGGTTGGATACCGACATTGTGGTTCATCACTTGCCTACCAAGGAAGAATGCCCTCCGGTAAAACAGAAGATCCGCCATATGCGTCCAGAGATGTCCGAGAAAATCAAAGCTGAGGTTATGAAACAATTTGATGCCGGTTTTCTAGCAGTGACTTCCTACCCTCAGTGGGTTGCCAACGTGGTTCCAGTACCGAAGAAGGATGGTAAGGTCCGAATGTGTGTTGATTACAGGGATTTGAACAGGGCGAGCCCCAAGGATGACTTCCCTCTGCCTCACATCGACGTTCTGGTTGACAATACTGCTCAGCATAAGGTGTTCTCCTTCATGGATGGGTTCTCAGGTTATAATCAGATCAAGATGGCTCCTGAAGACATGGAGAAGACCACTTTTGTTACTCAGTGGGGCACCTTTTGCTACAAGGTCATGCCTTTTGGGTTGAAAAATGCTGGGGCAACCTACCAACGTGCCATGGTCGCTTTGTTCCATGACATGATCCATCACGAAATAGAAGTATACGTCGACGATATGATTGCAAGGTCCCAAACTGAGGAGGAACACCTTGACCATCTACAGAAGCTGTTTGACCGTCTGAAGTTGTACAAGCTGAGATTGAACCCAAACAAGTGCACCTTCGGGGTAAGATCTGGAAAACTACTAGGTTTCGTCGTGAGCGACAAAGGTATTCAAGTGGACCCTACCAAGGTGAAAGCCATACAAGAGATGCCAACTCCCAAGACAGAAAAAGAAGTCAGAGGCTTTCTAGGACGGCTGAACTATATTGCCCGATTCATCTCACATCTAACTGCTACCTGTGAACCAATCTTCAAGCTACTGAAGAAAGATCAAGTAGTACGTTGGAACGATGAATGTCAGGCCGCTTTCGACAGAATCAAAGAGTATCTCCAAGAACCACCCATTCTTATGCCACCGGTTGAAGGGAGACCTCTAATACTATACTTGACAGTATTGGACAGCTCAATGGGGTGTGTGCTGGGGCAGCATGACGAGTCTGGCCGAAAAGAGCACGCCATTTATTACCTTAGAAAAAAGTTTACCGACTGTGAGACCCGATACTCACTGCTCGAGAAAACATGTTGCGCTTTGGTATGGGCTGCTCGCCGGCTGAGACAGTATATTTTGACTCACACTACTCTGTTGATTTCAAAAATGGATCCGATCAAGTACATTTTCGAAAAGCCCGCCTTGTCCGGAAGAATAGCAAGATGGCAAATGATCTTGACAGAATATGACATCCAGTATACGACTCAGAAAGCAATCAAGGGAAGTGTATTGGCAGACCTTTTGGAACACCAGGCAGTGGACGATTACCAGTCGATGAACTTTGAATTTCCAGACGAGAATATCATGGTAGTGACTGATTGTGAAGTACCTGGACCGGATGAAGGACCTGAGGAAGGATCCCGATGGTCTATGCACTTTGACGGAGCCTCAAACGCTTTGGGTAACGGTATTGGCGTTGTGATCATATCCCCTAAAGGCACTCATACTCCACTTACTGCCCGACTATGTTTCAACTGCACCAACAACATGGCAGAGTATGAGGCATGCATCATGGGTCTTCAAGCTGCAATTGACTTAAGGATCAAGTTTCTGAGTGTCTTTAGAGATTCCGCTCTCGTGATCAATCAGATCAAAGGCGAGTGGGATACGAAACACCTAAATCTTATTCCTTACAAAGAGTATGTGTTGACATTGATCCCCCACTTCGAAGAGATAACTTTTGAACACTTCCCAAGAGAGGAGAATCAGTTGGCGGACGCGCTGGCCACGATGTCTTCAATGTTCAAAGTCAAATGGGACAACGAGGCTCCCTGGATCATTATCTGGAAGTTGGACGAACCTGCACATTGCTGCGATCTTGAGACTGAAGAGGTAACTGAAAAACCTTGGTATCATGAAGTGAAGAGGTACTTGGAAGCTCAAGAATACCCCGAGGGTGCATCCATCAATGACAAAAAGTTTCTGAGAAGGTTCGCGGCGAAGTTCTTCCTCAGCAACGGCATTCTGTACAAACGAAACCATGATTCAACCTTACTGCGTTGTGTGGATAAGACTGAAGCAGAAAGAATCATGGAAGAGATGCATGAGGGTACCTTCGGAACACATTCCAGTGGACATACCATGGCAAAGAAAATCCTTCGGGCAGGATATTTCTGGTCCACAATGGAAGCTGACTGTTGCCAACATTCTCGGACGTGTCACAAATGCCAGATCTATGCTAATAAGGTGCACATTCCTCCAGTACCTCTGAATGTCTTGACAGCACCATGGCCTTTTGCAATGTGGGGCATTGATATGATCGGCGAGATCAGACCTACGACATCCAATGGGCATCGCTTCATCCTGGTAGCGATTGATTACTTCACAAAGTGGGTTGAAGCAGCTTCCTACGCTACGGTAACCAAAAACGTTGTGGCACGGTTCATTCGGCATAATCTGATATGTCGATACGGTGTACCTGAGAGGATCATTACGGACAATGGTACCAATCTAAACAACAAGATGATCACTGAGCTCTGCGAGCAATTCAAGATACAACACCATAACTCTTCTCCCTACCGGCCGAAGATGAATGGGGCTGTAGAAGCAGCTAATAAGAATATCAAAAAGATTGTGCAGAAGATGACAGTGACCTACAAAGATTGGAACGAGATGTTATCGTTTGTTCTTCATGGGTACCGTGCCTCAGCAAGGACGTCAACAGGGGCAACTCCCTTTTCCTTGGTCTATGGCATGGAGGCAGTCTTTCCTATTGAAGTCCAGATACCCTCTCTCCGGATAATGAAGGATGCAGGTTTGAGCGAAGATGACTGGATCCAGACTCGACTTGATCAATTAAACCTAATCGACGAAAAGAGGATCACTGCTATTTGTCATGGTCAAACGTACCAAAAACGGATGATCAGGGCATTTAACAAGAAAGTCAGACGACAAGAGTATCAAGTCGGAGACCTGGTAATCAAGCGCATCATTCTTCCTCAAAGTGATCCCAGGGGCAAATGGACTCCTACGTACGAAGGGCCATTTGTGGTTAAACATATCTTCTCGGGAGGAGCTATGATTCTAACCACCATGGATGGTGACGACCTTCCTCACCCTGCCAATGCAGACATAGTAAAAAGATACTACGCATGAATTAAAGACCCGCTAGGTTGACACACCTAGTCAAAAATAAGGGCTTCCCGGCGAACCAAAAGGGTTCGGGCAAAAATAAGGGATGAAATGAAAAAAATCTGTACACCCGTCAAGTCGAAAACCTGAAAAGGCGGCTTGGGCAAAAATGGGTATCCCGGTGGACTGAAAACCCGAAAGGGCGGTCCAGGCAAAAGTTAGGGATATAAGCGTAATACCATGTCTCGTTGGATCACCTTGCATCCAGAATTCGGTATCAACTATCAGGTTCAGACGGCACCAATCAATCAGCTTCATCTTCAACTAAGCAGCCAAGTGATGAGACGCTTGAAGACATAAGGGCGATAGCAGAGTTGGAACCCAGTGGGATTATTTTTCGCATAGCTGTTTTGTTTTCTTTTCACAAATTGTATAAACTCTATGTTGTTCGGCGGCATTCTCTTACTAGGACGTCAGCCTCTTGTACATAAACGCCTATTTACAGGCAAATTCAAAAATCAATACAAATCCACTTTTTCGGACAAGTTGCCAATTGTTTTTCCTTTATCTGTTTTGTTTTGCAAAGGACGTCCAATGTTCATTTTTGATATATGCATTTGACATTAATTGCTAACTCATAAATATTTGCATACGAAACAAAGGACTAATTACAAGTGACATCAGAAACAGGGGCAATAATGAGTTGTCTGAGCGATCTAGTTGCTCTGTCCACCAAGGTACCAAGGTAAGTTCGGCTGAAGAATGTAACCAATATACCTTCACTCCCCGTAGAGTAAGACGAGATTCAGCAATACTCTCCTCAAGAGGAGTTGGTCTCCCATCAGCCCCGAAAAGGCACAGTATCTCCAGCAAGTCAGCGATACTCTCCCCAAGCAGAGTTAGTCTACTGTCAGCCTTAAGGAAGTTGGGTATCCCCAGAAAATCTCAATATTCCCTAGCGGAGTATACAGATGTTCCTAATCAAGCATCCCCGGCAGTCTCAATATAAGATTGTTCCCTGGCGGGATACCAGATATCCCAGTGGAGCCACTTCCCCAGTACAGTTCAAAAGTTCCCCAGGAAAGTTGAATCAATCTTCCCAGTAGATTCTGGAAGCTTATCCCCAGTAGATTCTGGAAGCTTGTCCCCTGCAGAATACGAACGCATTTCCCCGACCATGTTCAGAGGTTATCCCCCACCAGAGCTTATAACTGGGTTATCCTCAGCTAATTACCACGGAAACATCGTCCTCGGCGAAGTTCTTCCTATCCCCCAGCGGAGCTCATCAAATCCCTTAACAAAGCTTATCAACAGTATCCCCAGCGGAGTCATCATCAAACCTCAGCGAAGCATCTCTTTCCCACAGAGTAATTCCCCACAGAGTAATCTCTCCAACAAGTTTATTCCCCAACGGAGTCATCTTCTCCTACCGATTTATTCTTGCAACCATCATCCCCAACGGAAATGAAGAGCCCTACTCTTTAACGTCAGCCCAGGATTTAGCTTCCCGGCATTCGTCAAGGATTTATGTTCCAAGACGAAAATACATTCATAAACATTTCACATTTTATACATCCTGCTTACATACATGATAAAATGCATACGACACTATCTCATTTTTGAACATCATGACATCATGCATTTCATACATCATGACATTGCATACAACTGATGTTTTGCCTTTTCAGGAAAAAGGTCAATCCAAAGACAATTACCGTCAACTTTCGCTGATTCCAGATTCGATTCCTGTATCTAGCCAGGGTATATCTGTGAGTAACTGATTATAGATTCGACACCTATATCTAGCCACGACATGTCTGCATGAAGAGTTTAGAGATTCGATACCTGTATCTAGCCAGGGCATATCTATAGACGACCAATTCCAGATTCGATTCCTGTATCTAGCCAGGGCATATCTGTGAGTAACTGATTATAGATTCGACACCTGTATCTAGCCAGGGCATGTCTGCATGAAGAGTTTAGAGATTCGATACCTGTATCCAGCCAGGGCATATCTATAGACGACTAATTCCAGATTCGATTCCTGTATCTAGCCAGGGCTTATCTGGGAGTGATTAATTGTTGATTCGATACCTGTATCCAGCCAGGGCATATGAGCATGCAGAGTTTAGAGATTCGATACCTGTGTCCAGCCAGGGCATATCTGTAGACGACTAATTCCAGATTCGATTCCTGTATCTAGCCAGGGCACATCTGTGAGCAATTGATTGTAGATTCGATACCTGTATCCAGCCAGGGCATGTCTGCATGAAGAGTTTAGAGATTCGATACCTGTATCCAGCCAGGGCATATCTGTAGACGACAAATTCCGGATTCGATACCTGTATCTAGCCAGGGCATGTCTGCATGAAGAGTTTAGAGATTCGATACCTGTATCCAGCCAGGGCATATCTGTAGACGACCAATTCTGGATTCGATTCCTGTATCTAGCCAGGGCATATCTGTGAGTGATTAATTGTAGATTCGATACCTGTATCCAGCCAGGGCATATCTGCATGAAGAGTTTAGAGATTCGATACCTGTATCCAGCCAGGGCATATCTATAGATGACTAATTCCAGATTCGATGCCTGCATCTAGCCAGGGCATATCTGTGAGTGATTAATTGTAGATTCGATACCTGTATCCAGCCAGGGCATATCTGCATGAAGAGTTTAGAGATTCGATACCTGTATCCAGCCAGGGCATATCTGTAGACGACTAATTCCAAATTCGATTCCTGTATCTAGCCAGGGCACATCTGTGAGTAATTGATTGTAGATTCGATACCTGTATCCATCCAGGGCATGTCTGCATGAAGAGTTTAGAGATTCGATACCTGTATCCAGCCAGGGCATATCTGTAGACGACAAATTCCGGATTCGATACCTGTATCTAGCCAGGGCATATCTGTGAGTGATTGATTGTAGATTCGATACCTGTATCCAGCCAGGGCATATCTGCACGAAGAGTTTGAAGATCAACCCCTGTAACAGGCCAGGAAACCATCTTCCTTTCTCAAAGTACGCAAGTTCTCGCTAAGGAATCTCTTACGCGATCGACACCTCCCAATGGCATATTTAAGCCCATCTCCACCACTATCCATTACATTTCCAAATGGCATCTATAAGCCCATTCCCGACAAGGTTCTGTCACGTCTCCATATGGCATCTATAAGCCCATCCTCCTATCCACCATCTCTCCAAATGGCATCTGTAATCCCATTCCCGACATCACATTGCTGATATTCTACTATGCGAGTGCAAATTTCTGGGCACTTTAGTGTTCAATCATCTTCCACCTTCGGATCACGAAAGGCACGCAAGCCAATCTACATCCTCGGGTCTAAGAAGATTGAACAGGGGAAACTGTTGTACCCCAAAATTTTCCCTCCCATATTCTTCAAAGTTTTGACAAGCATCATCTCAATTTGCTCAAGTCCACTCAAGGGTTGCACAGTCCAAATGCCTCATAAGGCAGTCAAAATTAGGGTTTTGGTTCCTTCAATGAATTTGAGGTTTTCAATGGCTCAATCAAGTCCCATATGCCTATATACATTGCCAAGAATCAACATGTCAAGTTTCAAGACTCACAGCATCAAGTTGCACAGTCAAAAGCCCTAATTGCTTCACAATCAACTATAGGGGTAAAATGGTCATTTGGCAGTCAAAAGTCAAAATTTTTGGTCAACATCTTATTTTGAGCTCACAATCATCATTTTATCAAGTCTTGATCATGATTCCACAAGCATGGCTCAAAAATCATCAAGATGCAAAAGTTTCCATTTTTGGACAGTTGAAAAGTCAACTGTAACTTGACCAAGGCATAACTTTTTCATGGTTCATCAGAAAAATCCCATCCAATGCTCATTTTGAAGGGGATGACATTTCCTGCAACTCATCTTCACATTCCAAGTCCAAGAAATGCTCTCACAAAAAGTTATAAATTTCTACATTATAGGTCATTTTCAAAAGTCAACAAAAAGGCATTTTAAGTCAAAGACCATAACTTGAGATTGGTAAATCCAAATTACATGGGACCAAAGGCATTGGTTAGACGACTTCAAGACCTTTCCAAAATGTCAAAGAACATGTTCATATGATCAAAATTGAGCAAGATATGCATTGGAGAAGTTGGGAAATTTTTGAGAAATGGCAAAAGTCAACTATCCTTAAAACATCAATTTTTGACAAAAATGCCCACTTTCTTCCACTTGATTCAGCCTTGTCATGCCATACACGTGTCCCATGCTTAATTTCAAGATCAAACATTTATTTTTCTATTTTATTTAATTTTTATTGATTTAATTCATTTTAAATCTATAATAATTCAAATAAAATCAAAAAAATTAATGGAATAGCATCTTTTGGTTTGAATAGCTTTTATGTGTCATATGCCAGCTACCAAATTCGTGCCAAGCCATTTTGAGCATAAAATCCAAGTTTTGCTCCAAGTATGGAATGTTCTTCAATGGTGGTCAACAAGAATCCCAAACTTAATTGCACAAGGATACAAGCCCATATTTGAATCAAAACTGATTGCCATATACATATGCAAGGAGGCCAGACCTAATTCACGTACAAGCTGCTGCAGAAACACCATAACCAATATTGAAAAAAATCAAAGAAAACTTGAAATCTGTTTTCTCACTTCCAGGCCAATTCCAAACTTTTAATTGATTCTAATACATTGCATAAGTCCCCAGGAACCTTTTGAGATCAAAACCACACGCCAACACTCAAAGAATCCATAGACAACAGCGTCACGGTTTGAATTGTTTTTCATAATTGCATACTTTGATTCATGCATCATTAACGTGTTTTGTGGATTGTTTTGCATTCATAGGGACTGTACGAAGCTTTTGGTACAAAATAATTGAAGTATAGAGCCCTGAATCACAAACCACCATGGATGAATTTTAGGGTTTTCAAGCTCTTAAATTGGGGGTTTGTGATATAGGAAAAATTAGAGACTCTAAAGCCCATGGTTAGATTCGTCAAGGCCAGACGAATCAAACACTATACTCGCGAAATATTTATGAGCAGCAAGGAGCTAGTCGTTATTTTTCATGCTCGCAGGTTGTGGGGGTTAAAACCCCCGCTATCTAACTCTGTTTCTTGCAGTTTCAGCGAAGAAGACAATACGTGTTCATGCGTGATTGGACGGTTCAAATATTATGCGCGCGTTTTGTTTTCCAGCATATGCATTGGTTTTCACATATTATAATTAATTGTTATTATATATCAGATGCATCGTGATAGCCTGGTGGTTAGTGAGTTGTCTGATGACCATTGGGACCTGGGTTTAATTCCCAGGTCCCCCAAATATTATTTCCATTTTTTCTATACAGGATCATATGCAGGTCACTCAAGGCATTCCACCATATGCCTCATACAGATGTGCGCCAAGTGGCCTCAAACCCAGATCCAATGGCCTAGAGTGGATGACCACCATGTACCCAGTCAACACGTGCCCTGGAGAAGTCAGAAGTCAACGCAGGCTTGAGGAATTGGGCCACAAAATTACTTCAGCACCTCCATTCAGGGCCCAAACCCCCTTGGGTTTGCATTTTTTTTTCTTTCATTCAATTGCTTCATTTATTTTTATTGTTTTTTTAATTAAATACTAACCAGCAAATTAAATTAATTAACATTTTCATAATAAATTTATAAAACTAAAAAGAATGTAAATATTTTATTTATTATTATTAATGTCACTTTAGCTTAATTATTTTGTAAATAAACATTAACTTAAATTAAGTTAGTTTGATTAGGTTTAATTTTAATTTTCTTTTACAATAAATAAAAATGAATTAGACTTAGGGTTTTTGACACTATTAATTTCTTTTTTTATTTTATTTCATTAAAAAATATAAAAACACAAAAACATTTTTTTTCTTTTAATTAAATAATTAATTAGTAAATTACTTTTAATTTTAATTAATTGCAAAAAAAAGACAAATTCAATTCTTTTTCTCAAAAAGGGTCAAAACCCTAAGGACGTCCCGATTCAATTCTTTCGTGCGCAGTTTATTTTAATTCAATATTTTATATTTATGTATCTGCTCAGAAATGTAATAGTTAATTAGAACTTTACCGCTTTATTTACTTTTCTCGCACTTTATTTCCAAACGGGTTTTTGTTTTTGGCGATGTATAGACCCGCGCCTTGTAATAGTTAGATTTACCTTCTCCACACTTTATTTTCCGCACTCTTAACTGTTAAAAAATGCATGAAAGACTTGTATGGCAAATAAAACCAATCCGTAGCTCACAAATGACATGTTCAAAGGTAAATATAAACTGAAACAACACACATGCACATGCCACTCCTAGGGTACGCCTCACTCGGTTGCCTCGACGTGGTCGTCAAGTATAGGGTGTTTTAAAGGTTTCCCTCCTGTCTAAGATCCAATCGTCTCGAAACGGTTGCCTCGGATAAAAAGGATCTAGGACATTAGGGTTACCGCTGAGGTGTCGTACTATTGCTTCGGTGACCACACATTGTCCCTTAATCGAATTGACCCGAATACCTCCAACGACGGTGCTACCTACTTCTCAATAATGGGATAGTACTGTCTAAAGGACTCTTACACAGCCTAATTCCTTAGAGTAGGTAGATTCTCCTGGGTACTTGCTCTTTCAAACAAAGAAAATACTTTTCGCACCTACACTTTCAAAAAGTTTTCAAACAAATATTTCATACACTCTTGAGGACAGATACAAGAGTTACTTAGAAATTTTTCAAACGAAACTTTTTCAAAACCCACATACACTTGAAAAGCAAACAATCTTTTGAAAACATAAGAGCAAGTACCTAAGAGCCCGTGGATAACCACGGATAGAAAGGGTGCTAACACCTTCCCTTTCTATAAATCTACCTCCCGAACCTAGAAACATTCTCAAAGAAGGAACTTTGCTGTGCTTTTGTCCTTTCCATGTTGGAGAACATAAAAGACGGTGGCGACTCTTACTTACCGCGACATTTCGCGAACCAGCTTAAAAAACAGTCAGTTCTATTTCCACCGATCACAGTAAGGTTATGAGAAGGAACCTCGATAGTAGGGTTACTTTGAGATGAAAGTCTGGATAATAGGGTTGTGAGAAGGAACTTGGATAGTAGGGTTACTTCGATATGAAAGCCTGGATAGTATGGCTGTGAGGAGGAACCTGGATAGTAGGGTTACCTCGAGATGAAAGCCTGGATAGTAGGGCTGTGAGAAGGAACCCGGATAGTAGGGTTACTTCGATATGAAAGCCTGGATAGTACTGCTCATTAGTCTGTAAATTCTGATTTATAACGTCTTTATTAGTCTGAGCTTGGGAAGAAATGAAGTGTTCTATCATGATTTCTAGGTTAGATTTCCTAGGAGTATTAGGTCCATTACCAGGATGATTTGGGATAGCTTTTGGATAACCGGGTGGTGTGGCAGGAGCTTGTCCAGGTGCGTATAGCGCGTTGTTACTTTTGTATGAAAAATTCGGATGATTTTTCCAACCAGGGTTATAGGTATTGCTATAAGGGTTCCCTTGTACCTAATTTGCTTGTTCAGCTGGAACTCCCGTTAGAAGTGGGCATTCTGGAGCAGGATGTGATTGAAGACCACATAGATCGCAAGTTTGGATAACTGCAGCTACGGTAGCTACAGGAGTAGTGGTAAGGATTTCTAACTTTTGGGTAAGAGCTTCCACTTTAGCATTGACTTGGTCCAAAATATTCACTTCAGACATTCCACCTTTGGTTTGGGATTTCTCCACATTAGCTCTTTCGCTTCCCCATTGATAGTGGTTCTGGGCCATACTTTCGATAAGTTGATTTGCTTCGGCATATGGTTTATCCATCAGTGGGCCACCAGCAGCGGCGTCTATAGTCAATCTTGTGTTATACAAGAGACCGTTATAAAATGTATGAATGATCAGCCATTCTTCTAAACCATGATGAGGACATAGTCTAATCATATCCTTGTAACGTTCCCATGCTTCGAAAAGTGATTCGTTATCTTTTTGTCTAAAACCATTGATGTTATCTCTAAGCATAGCAGTTTTGCTTGGTGGGAAATATCTATCCAAGAAGACTTTCTTCAATTCATCCCATGTGGTGATTGAATTTGAAGGAAGAGATTGGAGCCAGGCTCGGGCTCTGTCTCTTAAAGAAAAAGGAAATAGGCGCAATCGTATCTCCTCGGGGTTTACACCATTTGCTTTTACAGTGTTTGCGTACTGCACAAACACTGACAGATGTAGGTTAGGGTCGTCAGTAGGAGATCCAGAAAATTGGTTCTGCTGAACGGCGGATAAAAGTGAAGGTTTCAGCTCGAAATTGTTTCGAGCAATAGAAGGAGCGGCAATGCTGTTGTGAGGTTCCGCTTGCAAAGGAACTGCGTAGTCCTTAAGAGCGCGAGGTGGATTTGGTACGTCATCCATTGTCGATTCTTCGATAAATTCTGGTAACGAGATATCAGGAATTTTAGTCGGAGGAAGATTGTTGAGAGATCGGTATTCTTGAATTCGGCGTATTAATCTCAAGTAATGCTTGATATCGTTAATTTGTAGATGCAAAGGCTCGCTTTGAGAACGAGTGTTTGGCATACAACAGAGGGAAATATAAAAAGTTGCCCTAGTCTAGACAACGTTGTTTTCAGAATACACTAGTGACTAAACTAAAGTCCCCAGCAACGGCGCTAAAAACTTGATGTGCGATTGACCTAATGTGTCTAACGGTATCTTAACTGCAAGTGCACAGTCTATCGCGGTAGTAATAAAAAGATGTCGAACACACAGGGACTTCGTAATCACTCTAGTGTTATGAAACAGGTTAGTTTAGCTAAGGCGGAAATTGTCACGTTTGGTTTTTAGAAGTTTAAAACTAAAGGGGAAACTAAATTCAATTAAAAGAATTATAATATTAAAGTGGTCGGAGTGTAATGTTTTGAACCTATGCGAATTAAATTGTACCTAAGCATATAAAAATATTTAACTTAAATTGTTTTGTAGTACTTATCAGTTTAAAAACCCTCGATTCACACTCTTGTGGTCTTACCTCGGATCATACTCCTAAAGCCAAATGTCTGCTCTCGCTAGCCCATAAGTGTTTAGAAAGCATCTTTTTGAAAACTAAATAAATATAATTCATTTTAAAGCGCTCTCGCTGTATTTAAATCGAATGTCTAACTTTAGCTATCCGGTTAAAACCTCACACTCTCGTGGTCTTGATTTCTCCCTATTTTACTTTCCTTACTCTCGTAACAAAAAGCTTAATTTTTAATTATAAAAAGTCACGGCCAGAAATTAAGTTGATTAAGGTTTTAGCTTAGAAATACATTAATTCATTCGGTTATTTCATCACACCCCAACTACGGGTATTTAGCTACTCATAATGCTCGGAATTAAAATGCGGGAAATAAAATCAGAAAACAATAACACATGCATTATAAATAAAGAACAGAAATTTAACATTAATAAATTGCAATTATATTGAATACGATAAAAACCTGAAAAGCAATAGTATCCTAGATCCTTCTTCCACAAGCCGGTAAGATCGAAACGTCGGAATGAAAATTAAATAAACAAAATGCTGAGGCTTGAAAGAAATCCTAAATACAATAGCAATTTCCTGATGTTGGAAATGCTATTAAAGGTTCTGAAAGGAAAGGTAATAACAAGAACAAAATAAAATCGGAAAATAGAATCAGGTTTTAAATCGGCAGAGCTTCCGTAAGAATTTTCTGAACTGAACTCTGTAATTTCTTCTTTGAAGTCCAGGCTATTTATAGAGAATGAATACAGTTGGGATTATATTTCACGTTGCTAGATTCTTGGCTTGCTGAGAAAAATAAGGAGATGGTGGTCTTGGTCGTTGGAGAAAAATAAGGCACACATGCATGCTTCGTTACTTGACCACGTACTGCACGTTCAAGATAACTAATAAAATGCTTGTTACGGTCGTGGCTGGTGTGTTACGTGCAGATTCCATGAAATAGCGTGTTACGATCGTGGCCAATGCATGACGATCGTAACACGCTTCTGAAGTGTCTTACGGTCGTGGCAAGGGTGTGACAACCGTAATAGCAGCAAATTTTGGATTTTTGACAGATTTATCTTTTCTCTTCTGGTCTTGACCGCAATCTTGTACATTTCATGTTTCTTTCTAGTTTGAGCTGAGATATGTTGTACCTGCATAAAATCATACAAAACTCGGAGTATTCGGGAGTTAATCGGGTCAATACAATATAAAGCGGTTTAATTTCATAGTAAATATATGATACGATTTCTCGTTATCACCTATCAACTTAAAAAATGTAGCAAACATGATATAAATTTCATTGGAGGCCATGAATCAACTCGGCTTGAAGCCCTGGTCATCATGGTATCCATATCCGTTCCTAATTTGGCTTGTACTAAGAAACCCCAAAAATAAGCTTGGAACCCTAATCATGGCATATCGTGATTCCTGTACTGAAAACACAATTAAATGATACCAATAGCTTGTAAACTCAATGATGAATAATAATATATAATCAAAATGTGCATATGATGAGTAAATCAATGAAATCGAAATTGAGTTTTTAGGAAAACCGTGTGACTGCTACGCGTTGATTCTGGACCTGAGGCGGCTTGCAATTGATTGGGATACGTTCTTGGGATGTCCAACAATCTGTTGGCAATATTAGAATGGCTTGGATTGGCCTCTAGTATGGAAATTGAATCACCACTTTTTTTTGAAATTTTGAAGTTTTGTTCTAGCTTTTCCACGACTGTCACCCCTCTCTTTTGCTTTGTTTTTGTTCATTATATATCCCTCAATGAATTAGGGTTGCAAAACAGATCCAATCTTCAAGCTTTGATGATATTTGATTTGATTCTTTAGGCATATGATATCTTTCTAAATTTGGCCTAATCATGCTCTTTTTGCACCAATTGCTATTGATTCAAATTGATCTTGCAAGCTCGTCATATCTTGGTTGCTAACCTGTCAAAAAAACAAATCAAATCATATCTTTGATAATTTTCATCATTTATTTGATTTAATTCACTTTTAAATCAATGAAAAATCAAAATAAATTGAAAAATGGAGAAAATAATTTGTGGATAAGTATTTGAGTCGTGGACCACATTATAAGTGAGGTGCAAGCATAAAAAGTTGGGCCCATTTAGAAAAAATGCAAATTTGATCATATTTGACTTTTGGCAATTTTGCAAAAATGGTCAACTTGGCCAATGCATAACTCTCTCAATTTTGACCCTAGAGAGGTGTTCTTGGACTTTTTAGAAAGGTTAGGATGTCCTATAAGCAACCCTTTTGGTCTTATCTAAATTGAGTCTTCCATGTTCATGTATGAAGCTTTGACCCAAAAGGTGTTTTTGTTGACTTTCCAAAATGACCTATAATGTCAAAATTCATATCTTTTTGTGAGTGCATATTATGAACTTGGGAGCTGAAGATGAATTGTATGTAATTGAATCCTCTTCAAAATGAGATTTGGATGGGTCATTTCTGATAAAGTATGAGAAAGTTATGCTTAGTCAAAGTTGAGTTGACTTTTCCTACAAAACTCTAATTTAGCAAATTTTGGGTTTTGATGAATTGTGAGCAATCCTTGAGGAATCATGGTCAACCCTTGATCAAATGATGAATAATACTTAAAAATGAGGATGTTGACCAAAAATCTTGAAGTTTGACTGTATGTGGGCCACAGTTGACTTTTGACCTAGCACAATCGATTTTCAGGCATTTGAGCAATTGATTGGGCAAACTTCTTTTGCAAGGCTTGAAACTTGACATGGATGATCTTGAGGACATATTAGGGCAATGGTGAGCATTTGAGTCCTTTGTGGTTCACACATCTTGATGAAACTAGAAACCCTAATTTGAGGTATGTTGCCTTAGGAGATAGTTTGTCTGGTCAACTCTTGAACTTCCTTGAGCAATTTGGGGACCTCACTTGCCATGTGTTGAGAAATATGGGAGGGCAAATTTTAGGGTACAACAATGGGGCTTCTTACAAAATCAATGGTAAGATAGCAACATCTAAAGTAGGAGGAAAAGAACAAAGACCTTTTGAGTAGGTAGGACGCTCGTAGTTGCTTGGTCACGAACTAAAACCATTTACACACTTACACTTTCAAAACATCTTTAAAAAAACAAACATCTCTTTGAACCATTTTCAAAACCAACACTTTTTATACATTCTTATAGAGACGAGAATCATTACAAAGTTTTCCAAAACAAATGAGTTTTCAAAATGTTTTCAAACTTGCACCAAACACAAACATATTTCAAACAAAGCATTTCAAAGTGATCAAGCAACTAAGAGCTCGTAGATAACTACAGATAAAAAGGGTGCTAACCCTTTCCATAACCTACCCTCGAACTCAAGAAAATATCTCGAAAGGTCTTTCCTGTTCTTTTCACCCTTTCCTTTATTGGATAAAATAAAAGTCAGTGGCAACTCTTGCTATCCGCAACAATTGCGATAAAACACAAAATAGCCAAGTCATTTCTCCCACCGTATTACAGTACCACATGCATAATGTCGAGTCATGAGTCACATTGCATACATACAAGATTTTTGACGTTAGTGTGAATTATTCATTAATAATGACTGAGAATAATTGATTGTGATTTGTTGTGTACTTGAATGTGATTATTGTTGTGCGTTTAATCTACCTTTTCATTCTTTGCACTGTTAATATATCAAAGTTTATTCTCGCCCCTTTTCTTGTTTATTTTGGTGTTTCTTGTACCTTGTTGTACAAATACTCGGGAGGAGTAATCTTAGCTGCTGTGAGTTGGAATAGGACTTTTGAAGCTCTCTCCATTTAGTTGTTTTCCATTTTTCGTTATTTTTAGCTGATTAATAATGCTCTTATCTGTAACATTGGGAGTGTGGCGAATTGAATTGTTTGAAATTGAAGTATGAATTGTGTTGTTTTAATTTATAGTTTTCTTTTAAAGTGACAACTGGAGTTTATGTTGGTTGTTTTTCCGCTGCGAGTTTTTGTTTTAAAACGTTGAAAAACATGATTTTGTTTAGTGGCATCCTAAATTTTTGTTTAATTTTTTTTAATTAAAGTTTCAGGGTTTAGGTTGTTACATATCCTGCATATACCTAGACGACTACAATACTCACTCAGGTAGATGTGGATACATAAGTAGATATTAGAGACCCACAAACCAACCATTCAAAGTACCAAGATATAACCTCTAAGGGTGGTGTCTGACAGTTCTCATCGTACGATGTGAAACATATGACATCCGACATGATGCGATCAACTGCAGTTCAGAATGGCTCCATCTCCTGTTTAGTCCCAAGTGGGAAAATGCACCAAGCACGTGGAAATTCCTCAGAGTAGTCTTCAACATATTCCCAGCCGGAGAGACGTGGAAGTGATGGTGGATCCATGCCTAGAAATGCTTCATATGAAATATCAGTAGCAATATAGCACATGTGTTATGAAATTAATATCATTAAGAGTGAAAACATTTTTCGAGAAATAGACAGTTGTTTCATGTCAACTATTGCTGCACCCTGAAATTGACCCTCATATCTTGATTTTATCTAGTTTAGGCTTCACATCATCTGCACACATTTCATTAAGACACTTTGCATAGTCATGCATTTCATTTAATAAAATACCTGAGGTTCAAAAGTTCAGTGGTTGTGCGAGCTAGGGTTTCACAGTGGTCGAGGTGCGTATATTCAATAAAGGTTGTTTCTTATGTTTTTCTAGTTCTAATCCAAGTGGTGAAGTGGGGAATTAGGTTATGATTATGGTTATTGTACCCCAAAATTTGCCCTCCCATTTTTTTCAGAACATGCTCACAAAGGTCTCAAATACTCAAAGCCACTCAAGAGTTGACTGGTCAAACCTCCTCCTAAGAAAGGGTCTACAACTAGGGTTTTTTGTGCTTCTCAAGGAAGATTGGGTTGCAAAGGTCTCAAATACTCAAAGCCACTCAAGAGTTGACTGGTCAAACCTCCTCCTAAGCAAGGGTCTTCAACTAAGGTTTGGTGCTTCTCAAAGAATATTGGGTTGCAAGGGTCTCAAATGACTTTCATGGTTCATCATAGGTCCTCAATAATGCTTATTCCAAGTTTCAAGTTTTGCATCACATGTTTGCAGTCAATGGCTCAGAAGATTGAAAGTCAATTGTATTGGGTAAAAAGTCAATTATGGTCAACATACAGTCAAACTTCAAGATTTTTTGTCAAAATCAACATTTTGAGGTGATATTCATCATTTGATCAAGGGTTGATCATGATTCCTCAAGGAAAGCCCTTAAATCATCAAAGGTCAAAAATTGCCAAATTAGGGTTTTGATTGAAGATGACTGATCATTGACTTTTGGCCTAGTACATGACCTAATGGCTTAAAGCATGATCTCAAGGGCTCAAATACAACATTCTTGACCTAATTACGTGGCTGAAGACATTTCCAAAAATAAAAGTGATTGATAGTTGAAGACTTGAATCAATTGATAAAAAAAGTCAACAGTCACACAAAAGTCAAACTTTGACTTTTTGGTCAACATTGAAATTCAAAAATCAAGAATCATAAAAACATTCAAAATTATCAAGTTTGATCATCAAGAATAAAAAAAAGTCAACAAAAGTCAAAAGTTGGAAATTTTTCCAACACTTAGAAATATTTCTAAGTGTTTTGTTCTTAACAAAGTCACTACTTTATGGCCATTTTTCACTAAGATCCAAACTGATTCAAGGAAAACTTTCAATATGAAAGTTGTAGGAGTTAATAAATTCTACAACTATGTTAATGTGGTATGATCCTCAAAAAGTGCATGGATTAAGAGATATGGGCCCATGAAGTTCTGATACTTTTCATCTAACACTTAGAAATATTTTTTATCAGTTTTTTATCTCAACTTCTTGGCCAATTTTCACCAATTTCCCTGTTGATTCAATAAAAGTGTTCAACATGAAAGTTATAGACAATGTTTCAAGCTTTCCAAAATTTCCAAGAGCATGAATTTCTCATACTTGAGCCAGAATTTTTGAAGTGATGAAGTCGTGCATCCATACTTGAATTATAGGTCATCTCTTTTGAAAACCTTATGGCCAAATCTCAAACCTACGCTACATGATCTCACTTTTCAGGCCATTTAACTTCTAAATCTCACCTTGATCAGAGATTTTCACGAATCCTAAGTGTATTACACAAGGATTCGAAGCATTTCCAAAACATGATACCACTTATGATTGAATTTGCAAAAGCAACATTTCCATTTGCATAAAGCTCCACTATTCCAACCACTCTCTCTTTCAGCCTTGTAACTTGCTTCCAAAGATCACACAAGATTTCTAAAGCTCAGAAGAAACCCCTAAAAGATTAGAAAAGTGGGGATAAGTTCCTTGGTTTACTCATTTCTTCATCATGAAACTAGCTTGGTCTTTGTGCATTTTCAAACCAAATGACCAAACCATACTCCCATATGAACTGAGCTTGATTTCAGAAAGTTAGAAGGACCATTTGCAACCTCTATAAATACCTCCCCATGCCCCAGAACTCAGGACACAAATTTGTTTTCAAAAACCACCATTGTTGCACATCTGAAGCTTCCAACACCCAACTTCAAATCCACTCGTGCTTTTCCTCTTTTATCATTCAAACACCTTAGGTACATCATGTAGAAGTTGTCCAAACACCTGAACAACTTCTGGAACATCTCCATCACCATCTTCCATTTTCAAACCCAAGCTCTGCATATTAAGTTGGGGAGGATGATTCATTGAGTCTTAAGCAAATATAAGCATTGGAACACGTTTAGGGAGGTCCAAGGAAGCTTTTGGCATCATTTATTTGCACCTGGAAGCATCCATTCGCGTTCTGAGTTTTCACTTCAAGAGGTAAGTTTTCCAAACTGTGATACCTTCATACAAGCATCATTGGCATAATTTCTCTGAAAAGAAATGCAGATATCATTATTCTAAAGCTAACCATGTCCTTAAATTGCATTTTAATTAACTATGTGATGAGAATTTTAGAACTGAAGTTTCTGAGCCGTTAGGGTTTCAATTTGGTACTGAGCAAACATTGTTTCAATCTTTAATCTTTAGCTTTTGAAAGTTATATGGTTGAATTCCTTGTAAAAATTAAGCAAGTTTGATGTTTACAATTTTTAAATTGATTGAGAAATGAAGATGTTACATGTTTGATGATGGAATGATGGTCGTGAGGAAGAAGACGATGTCCATGGCGCCATTGTTTTGTTTTTAAAAACTTAGTTTATTATATAACTAATTGTTCACATTTGTACTACCAGATGAAACAGCCGTCCCAATGGTAAAAGGAAGAGTGCAAAGGCTTTGGTGTTCTAGGGTAGAGGTTCAATCCCTGCCTCTGGAATTTTATTTTCTAAAATTTTTCTTGTAGATCCCATGCCATGCAATCCAACGCGTGCACCATGCATCTCTAGTCTTTGATCATCAGATCTCATCAAAGACATGTCCAACGCACCAAACGCACACCCCATGATGCACCTTCTAAAAGCCACCCTCACTGGATCTAGCGCAGACTTGGGCTTTGTCCAATTTGGGCTTATATTTTTGCTTCTTTCTCACCCCTATTTTACTTGTTTGTAGGCCCATTTTAATTTTCTTTAATTTTCTTTTAATTAACATTTTCTTTTTTTAATCAACAAAAATCATAAAATCATAAAGAAATTAGATTTAGGTTTTTGGTTAATTTTTTTTTACAAATAAAAATTAATTAACTTAATCATATTTTGATTTCATTTATTAATTAACTAATAAATTAATTAGAATTAGATTTTATTTTTATTTTACATTTTAAATATTTTTCTAAACAAAAAAAAACAACAAAAATATTTTTCTTAAAACACTTAGAAATTTTTTAGGGTTGACATCTTTTCCTTTTCCATCTCCGCGTGCTCATTTACTTTTTCGTATTATTTTTCAATATTGTAACTGTCAAAAGTTTGTAATAGATAATTAGAGTTTATTGCTTTCCTCCCCAGTTTATAGTTTGTACTCTCCATCTCCGAAGCATTGTAATAGCGTAGATTCAATTTTCCGCATTTTACTTTCCGCACGTGTATATATTTAACTGCTAGATTAATTAGGTGTGCATGACAAGACATAAAAATAAACGTTAGAAAACCTAATCTCAAAACAAATAATTAAAATCAAAACACTTCGCACACGCGTACCTCTAGGGTGACCCTCACTTGTTGCCTCGGATTCAAACAGTCATGTCCCTCGAACGTGGGACATTTTAACAAAGACCCTCGGTTAAAAGATCGTAGTTCCTCGATGACCCTTCGATGTTGCCTTCGGTAAACAATCTTAGTACCTTAAAAAATTTGTTAAAGCGTCCTACAAGTTGTCTTATATGATTGTATGATGACCCGCGCATGTCCCTCACATCCAATGATAGGGCTTCCTACTGACTAATGGTAGGGCAATGCTATCTAAAGGAGAAGGATAAAAACAAAGACTTCTTTGAGTAGGTAGAATGCTCGTAGTCGCTTGCTCACAAACTTTTCAAAACAAGACATCTTTCCACAAAACAACACTTTCTTTCTCAAATATTTTCAAAACAAACATTTTGTATACATTCTCAACGATACGAGAATCATTATGAAATTTCCGCACTTAGGCATTTTAAAAATATTTTCAAACATACACAAACACAAAGAATTTTAAAATCGAGCTAGCAATTAAGAGCCCGTAGATAAACTACAGATGAAAAGGGTGCTAACACCTTCCCTTTTCATAACCTACCCCCTGAACTCATAAAATTCTCAAAAGGTCTTTCCTGTTCTTTTCACCCTTTCCTTTATTGGATAAAAGAAAAGTCGGTGGCGACTCTTGCTATCTGCAACATTTGTGATAAAACGCAAAACCTAAAAGTCAGTTCTCCCACCGTATTACAATGATTTATATGGATTTCTTTCTCCTCAAGCTCCAAGGCTTTTTTTTCTTCATCAAGCTACAAGGCTTTTCTTCATTCTTTTTCATCAGTGCCAAGGATTAGGGTTTACTTCCCTACCCAAGAAATCCTTAAGGTATGATCATTGTGTTAATGTCATTCATTGGAAAGGGGTTTATCAGAGACATGCTACAGAGTAAGAGACATGTTATAAGATATGATCTTTTGATTCAAAACACCATCATTCTTTCAAATATGTGTCACCTGTCATGCAATTTAAAGCTGGCTTGAATTTTGAGAATTTGAAATTAGAATTTCATTGAAAATGCAAGTTGGTTAGAGTTTGTACATTGAGTTTTGAAGTGGGATGTTCAAAGAATAATCAAATTAAATTAAATATCTTAAGCATTGGTTTATTTTCAAGGATTTGACTCAAGCAAGATTCGAAGATCGAAAGTTCAAATTTGAAAGTTAAATGGAATTTGGGTTCATTGGTTGAAGCATTCATTCAATTCTTGATGCCAAAAGTTCACGAGTTCAACTTGTCAAAGTGGATTAAAGTTGGAAAAATGTGTACATGGTTTTCATGGCATACAAGATTTCAAGGTTTAAGGAATTTATCAATTAAGTTCCATATTCATTCAATTATTGATTCAAAGATATCCCAAGATTCATCATTCAAAATTTCAAGTTCCATTGTTCAAATACGAATATCAAGGTTCATCATGTGCATTCAAAGTCATAACAAGATCTAACCATTACATTTCATCCAAGTTTCTAATACCATTAGATCAAAAGAAAGAAGTACAAAAATCTATACCATGAAAACCTAGTCCTAAACCTTTCAATTGCTCCTAATTTTCAAAAGCTCAATTCTAACATGTCTTTGCTTCCATTTTTGAACAATGCCAAAATCATGGTCCAAGCAAACCATGTTCACACTTTAACACTATACCAACCCGCATCACTAAACAAAAGATCAGCCCATGCTACAAATAGATTCAAGTCCATTTAACTTTAAAGCCATCATCAGAATATGATACCAAAATTTTATCCCGCTAGTTCATTATGCAGTAGGAAATAAAAAAATCTCACAATCTGCAATATGCTAGTTTAACACCAAAACCAGATCAAGCTTCAAAATACCAAACAGAAAAAATATCAGAAGAAAATATAAGGAAAAAAGAGGAAAACCGTGAAAAATCAGGAAATAGGGAGATAGAAAACTCAGATTCAATTACAGCTCAGCAAAGCTTTCAAAACAAGTTTTTATCAGAAGCAAATCTTGACATCCATTCCATAACAGAATGTTAAATCCAACAGCTCTCATTCATTGATCTGTAAAAAACTCTGAAGCCTATTTAACAGAATTATCTTTCACATTTAAGGAACAAAAGATTCATTTTCATTATTCAAAGAAAAAACCAGAAAAACTCACCAAAAAATTCTCAACAAATTCTCCGAAATCTCAATCAATCTTCCACAACTGAATCTTCACTCTATCAACCTTCTACAACCTCTTCGCATATTCAATCTTCTTCCTATACACTCTTCAATCAATAACAGCATCACTGCCATTTTACCTTCCTCATCGCAACTTCCTTCTGCATCACACACGCCTACAATTCATACAACTTCAAATTGTCTTTTTCACAGAACAATTTCTCTGCATCAACAAACGCAGAACATAACACTAAGCGCACAAATGTGGAGAAGAGAAAAGAGATTAGAAATAAAAAAAGTAGAAAGAAGCAGAAGAAGTGAAGAACAAATAAAAATTTATACCTGAATCAAAGGAGTGTTAGACGGTTTCTCCAGTAGGTAATCGTCCTTTATTTCCTCTATATCATTTTGTTGCTTAAGTGTATGCTTGTAGTGAGAGAGAAATGCCAAAGCAGAATTGCGTTACTGAGTATGACGAGGAAGGAAGGAAGCAAACTGAGAAGTCCCTTCATGTTAAAAGGAGTGATTGAGACGGAGAAGCTGTTAGAACATAGTTTGATTCTACAATCCTCGTAAGAGTTTTGATGATAACAAACAAAAAGAACAATTATGCACTCTAAAATTATATTCTGTTTTGTAGAGAAGTTCTGATGGAAGTAGATCAGAATTTAAGCTACAAGGATGTTCCTGCTGTGAACGTAGACTATTCTCAGAAAGTTCTGATGAATGAAGATCAGAAGTTGCGCTTAGAGAAATATGTTTTAACTCTGAAAGAAATCCTAACGCTGCAAATAGGACCTTATGATTCTGACCTTCCAAAGTTCTGAAGCAAGCAGCAAACAGATTCCTTAATGTTCTGAAGCGTTACAATTCATCAAAGCAATATCAAATGCAACGGCTACAAACAGACAAGGATCTTTTATTTGAGGAAAGCGCATTAACTGTCATTTATCAAGTTTCTAATTACTCAAGATTGCTGCGCCTATTTAAACAAGGGATGAGGATAAATCGTTTACGATTTACACACTACAATTTACAATACTTCAATGCTACTATCCTTTCCATTCCTCATTCATACTATTCTCTAAACTGTGTAATACATCACAAGTCTGTGATACTGTTTTTGTAAGGAAAAACATATTGTACACTGCTTTATTCATATTTTGTTTAATACAATTCCTTGAGAAAAAACGGGTTATGGTTATACTCAAGAAGACTTTGGCAGTAGTCAAAGTAGATTTGTAATCAAGTTTGATTAGTGAATTAAGACCTCGTTGGAGAGAGGCGAAATCACCTTGGCGGGTGGACTGGAGTAGTTTGATTTCAAATGAACCAGGATAAAAATCATCGTGTTATTTCCATTGATTTTTAAGACTCCAATTCAACCCCCACCTTCTTGTGTTTTTCAATTCTTCAATTGGCATCAGAGCGCCTGGTTCTGAGTTCAAACACTTAACCGTGTCAGTAAAATATCCAAGCTAAGAAAAACACTATGGTGGGACTAAGTCAGAACATCAACAATGACTACCATGATGAGAAAGACAGAATCAGCGGCAAACCTCCAATCTTTGATGGAGATAACTTTGATTACTATAAAGATAGAAATGGAATCTTCTTTCTGGCTCATGATGCTGATCTCCGGATATGGTAATTGATGGGTACATGCATCCTGTGGATGAAAGTGGTCAGAAGATTGATAGAAAAAGAATGTATGATCATCAAAAGCGTGACTTCAAAAATCATCATAATGCCAGAACTATTCTCTTGAGTGCCATCTAATATTCAGAGTATGAGAAGATCACAAACAGAGAGACATCTAAGAACATGTTTGATTCTCTAAGAATGACGCATGAAGGAAACATCCAAGTAAAAGAAACCAAAGCCCTTGCGATCATTCAGAAGTATGAAGCCTTCAAGATGGAAGAAAGTGAAACCATTAAAGCAATGTTCTCAAGATTCCAAATTCTGGTTGTTGGGCTGAAAGTTATGGATAAAGGGTACTCAACTGCTGATCATGTAAAGAAGATCATCAGAAGTCTACCAAAGCAATGAGGCCCATGGTGACTGCTCTCAAACTGGGAAAAGATCTTAGCAAGATATCTCTAGAAGAACTTGTCAGCTCTCTCAGAAGTCATGAGATAGAGTTAGAAGATGATGAGCCCCAGAAGAAAGGTAAGCCTTTAGCTCTAAAATCTATTTAAAAAAATTGATTCTAAAGTTTTGCAGGCTATGGAAGAAATCTTTGGTGGATCCTCATCACAAGAAGATGAATCGTCTCTTCTCTCCAGAAGAGTCAATTAACTGTGGAAGCAGAGGCAAAGGAAGTTCAGAAATTCTAAAAGAACAGGGAATCAGAATGAATCATCTTCTGGATACAGAAAGTATGAATCATCTTTTGGACACAGAAAGTTTGAATCTTCTTCTGGACACAGAAAGTCAAGCAACAGGGACATTGTCTGCTACGAGTGCAATGATAAGGGGCACTACAAAAGCGATTGTCCAAGGCTTCAGAAGGAGAAACCCAAAAATAAGTTCTTCAAGGAGAAGAAGAAAAGTATCATGGAAACATGGGATGATTCAGATACTTCTGACGCAGACATAGAATCAGAAGATGAAAGAGACAACATTGCTCTTATGGATAACGTGACAAAAGATACTGAATCATCTGGGTCAGAATCAGAATCAGACACAGAAGAGGCATTTCCTGACTTTACTAAAGCTGAATTAGGAGAAAGTCTGAGTGAAATTATTGAAAGATATCAGTAGCTTCAAGTCAAATTCAAGAACCTGAAAAAGGATATAGTTTCTGACTCTGAAGAAACTGAGAATATGAGATTAGAAAACTCTGAGCTAAAAGAAAAAATTTCAAAACTTGAAAATGATTTACAAAACACTTAGAATGAAACAATCTCAGAGATTCCCAGTAAATTTGATAAGATCATAAAGGAATATGATCATAGCTTTCAGAAGTTCCTTGCTAAAAACATAGATAGAAGTAAGATGGCTTCAATGATCTATGGAGTTAGAAGAAATGGCAGAAAAGGTATAGGATACAAAGGTAAAGTATCCCAACCTAAGAAAGTCAAGGACTTAGTTATTAAACTCACTCCTTTAAAATCTCACTTTACCTATGGGCACACATGACTTAAAATATACCAGTAATGATTTTTCTGCTAAACCAAAATTCAAACAGAATTTTGGTAACACTAACAAACAAGGACCCAAAAAGATATGGGTACCTAAGGATAAAATTATATATGTAGCAGATATCTTTGACATCAAGATTAAAACACCAATCACGGTACCAGGACTCTGGATGCTCTCGACACATGACAGGAAGAAAGCATATGTTCCAAATCCTAGAACTTAAATCTGGAGGCTACGTAGGTTTTGAAGGAAATTAGAAAGGGAAGATCATTGGCTATGGAACTGTCGGTAACGGTAACCTCCCTTCTATTAATAATATTCTGTTAGTAGATGGATTAATGCATAAATTATTATCCATAAGTCAATTAAGTGATAACAATTATGATATAATCTTTAATCAAAATTCATGTAAAGTCGTTAGCCAAAAAGATGGATTTATCCTTTTTAATGGAAAGAGAAAGAACAACATTTACAAAATAAAACTTTCTGAACTAAAAAGTCATAACATAAAATGCCTACTGTCTGTTAACAACGAGCAATGGGTCTGGCACAGAAGATTGGGGCATGTTAGTATGAGAAGAATATCTCAAATTAACAAACTAAATTTGGTTAGAGGACTTCCTAACCTAAAGTTCAACTTAGATGCTCTGTGTGAAGCATGTCAGAAAGGCAAGTTTGTAAAACCTCCTTTTAATGCAAAAAATGTTGTTTCTACCTCTAGACCATTAGAACTTCTGCATATAGATCTATTTGGACCAGTGAAAATTGCATCCATTAGTGGCAAGAAGTATGGGTTAGTGATCGTAGATGATTATAGCAGTTGGACATGGGTAAAGTTCTTAAGACACAAGGACGAGTCACACTCTTTGTTTGTTGCTTTTTGTAACCAAGTCCAAAATGAGAAATATCTTAGAATTGTCAATGTCAGAAGTGATCATGGTGGAGAATTTGAAAACAAAAAATTTTAAATGTTTTTTAATGAGAATGGCATCTCTCATGTTTTTTCTTGTCCTAGAACTCCCCAGCAAAATGGAGTTGTAGAACGAAAGAACAGAACTTTACAAGAAATGGTCAGAACGATGACCAACGAGACTAACATTGCTAAGAACTTCTGGGCAGAAGCAATTAACACAACATGTTACATTCAGAATAGAATCTCCATAAGACCTATTCTGGATAAGACTCCATATGAACTATGGAAGAACAGAAAGGCCAACATTTCGTATTTCCATCCATTTAGATGTATTTGTTTTATGCTTAACACCAAAGAACATATGAATAAGTTTAACTCTAAAGAACAGAAGTGTATTATGTTAGAATACTCTGAACGCTCAAGAGGATACAGAGTATACAACACAGAAACACAGATTGTAGAAGAGTCAATCAGTGTTAGATTTGATGACAAGCTTGGCTCTCAAAAGTTAAAGCAAAATGAATCTCTTGCAGATATAGAAGTTCATTTCAAAGGTACTGAAGGCAATACATCAGAAGTTACCAACAAAGACTCATAAACAACATCAGAAGGAAATGTCACAAGCACTACATCAACATCTGAAGAACCTCTCTAGAAAAGACTATCCAGAAGCAGCCTAGCTTATTCTGAAGACAAAATTCTGGGAAAGAAGGAAGGTCCAATCAGAACAAGATCCACATTCAGAAATTATGATGAATCTCTCATGGGATTTGTATCTCTGATTGAGCCAACCACCATTGATGAAGCTCTTCTGGACAACGACTCGATATTGGCTATGCAGAAGGAATTAAATCAATTCACTAGAAATGACGTATGGGATCTGGTTCCCAAACCAAAAGGGTTCAACGTCATTGGAACAAAATGGGTATTCAGAAACAAACTGAATGAACAAGGAGAAGTCGTCAGAAATAAGGCACAACTGGTTGCACAAGGTTATAGTCAGCAAGAGGGGATAGATTATACAGAAACCTTTGCTCCAGTCTCCAGGTTAGAATCTATCAGACTCTTAATTTCTTTCACTGTAAATAATGGCATCACTCTCTATCAGATGTATGTCAAAAGTGCATTCTTAAATGGATACATTGATGAAGAAGTTTATATGCACCAACCCCATGGGTTTGAAAATTCCAAACATCCAGAATATGTTTTCAAACTAAAGAAATCACTATATGGTCTGAAACAAGCTCCCAAAGCTTGGTATGAAAGACTAAGTAGCTTTTTGTTAGAAAAGGAATTCACCAGAGGGAAAGTGGACACAACCTTATTCTGTAAGTCATTTAATAATAAAATTTTAGTTTGTCAAATTTATGTAGATGATATAATATTTGGATCTACTAAAGCTTCTATGGGAAGAGAATTTGCTAAGTCTATGCAGACAGAGTTTGAAATGAGCTTGATGGGAGAACTAAAATTATTTCTGGGAATTCAGATCAATCAAACTCCAGAAGGAACCTACATACACCATAAAAAATACGTCAAAGAACTTCTGAAGAAATTTGACTTATCAGAGTGTGAGCCATCTAAGACTCCAATGCATCCCACATGCATTCTGGAAAAGGAAGAGGTAAGTAAAAAGGTAGAACGGAAGATTTACAGAGATTCCAATCAGATCCTAGAGAATCTCACTTAACAGTTGTTAAGCGAATTTTCAAGTATCTGAAAGGTACTACTAATCTTGGTTTGTTTTATAGAAAAACTAGCGAATACAATTTAGTAGGGTACTGTGATGCTGACTTCGTCGGAGACAAAGTAGAAAGAAAAAATACTTTTGGAAGCTGCCAGTTTCTGGGAGAAAATCTGATCTCATGGACCAACAAGAGGAAATCCACAATTGCTTTGTCAACAGCTGAATTTGAATACATAGCAGCTGCTGGATGCAGCACACAAATGCTCTGGATGAAGAGTCAGCTTGAAGACTTCAACATATTTGAGAGTAACATTCCTATATTCTGTGATAATACTTTTGCAATATGTTTATCTAAGAATCCTATTTTGCATTCTACGGCTAAGCATATAGAAATAAAATATCACTTTATTAGGGACTTTATTCATAAAGGAATCATTTCCTTAAAATTTATTTACACAGACCATCAGTGGGCTGATATCTTTACTAAACCACTTTCTGAAGATAAGTTTAATTTCATTCTGAAACATCTCAGCATGAAATTATGTTCAGAATAAGAGTTTTATTTATATATTCATTAACCCTTAGAATTTTATGTTTTCTTTGTGAACATCTGATCAACAATTCTTCAGAAGTTAGAAGGATAGTTGCATCAGAATCTATCTAAGAAGATCTGAACGGTTCATTTCAAAGATAGAGGCGTGCAATTTACATTATCAACATCTGTCATCCTCTCACAAGCGTCCTTCTAAGGCTGAACACGCATTCAAATTCTGAAGGTTCTAAAGCTTTGATTGGGTGCATTGAGACGCATGTCATTGGTAACTATTTCTTATCTCCACGCCATCCCCTATTTTCAGGATTCATAATTGTTGTGTAATCATTAATGTTTCTATTTCTTATTGATTAAGTTTTCAAATTGATTATAAATACACATTCACTCTCACTCTCACTTCTTCTCGCTTCTATTTCCTCTTTAGTTTTCGTTTGCAAAAACCCTTTTTCTCATAAATCTCAAACAGTCAGTGTGAACAATGGCTTCATCTTCAAGCGCTAAAAATCCTCAATGTGCTCCTGGTTCATCTTCATCAACTACAAAAAAATACTAATAACTGTCAAGAACCTTACTTACTCCAATTGATTCTCTCGAGGTTCTCTGTGAGCTTATCATTGATTTTGAAAGCATGAAGAGGAATGGGTTTGATCTTACTGCAGATGTAGCTATTCAAGGTTGGAACAGGTATTTTGATCGTCTTCTAGGTCCATTGTTCCCAATTTTGGTAAAGTAATTCTGGATTCATGCAACCTCCTCTAATCACCAAGTAACGTCTTATGTAATGGGGAAGAAAATTGCAATCACTGAAGATTTGATTGTAAAGCTGATTAGTTATAATAGTGGAGGAATCTGTTGCGGCGACATGGATGAGAAATGTTTTGACCTAACAACCATATCAAGAGTAATCTTCACTTCTGGGCAGCCATCCAACAAGATTAAAGATCTGAAGGACTACTTCAGAATCTGGGCAAAGATCATTCTAGGCTGTATCAACCACGGGAAGCCAACAAGTTCTCCTGACTACATAAATATTGATCAACAGTTTCTGCTATACTTCATTGCAAAGAAGACAAAAATAAACCTTCCTCACTTGCTTTTCAATCATCTGAGAACAAGTGTGAAGGAAACAAGAGAAGATGAAAGAATGAAGAGGGATTGGATACCTCTGGGCAGGCTAACTTCAGATATTCTGACTGAGAATAAGTTAATAGAGCATCTGACTGAAGCTCAGCAGATAAGCACGCCGGAGGCATGTGTTGGAAAACCCCTTAATGCCAAGAACCTGAAAAATATGAAGATTATTGACAACATTAAGAAGGATCCAACCATTTCTACAAAGGAAGTCATCACATTAAGGAGAATCCCTCTGAAAGATTTTCCTCTATTTTCTGAAATTGATGCTTCACCAGAAATAGTTGTCAGATATTTAGAAGCATGCAAGAAGGATGGAACTGCTCCAGAGCTAAACATTCGTGATCTGCATCAGCAAGTTCCAAATGTTGCCCTAAAGAAGTCCAGAAAAAGAAAAGCTGCAGGAGAAGGATCTTCTTAGAAGACTCCAAAAGATGCTAAAAAGAAAGGTAACTCTTCTTTTATTTATGTTGTAGAATCAGTAATTTTCCAACATCTGAAACACTCTCCTCTCCAAACCAATAGAAGATCCCTCACCTCAAACATTTGAAGATTTTGATATAGAGTTTGACCCCTCAGTAACTCTAGAAAACATACTAAACAAACCTCACTCTCCCAATCCACATCTTGAACAAAATCAGCCAGAACTTGCTAGAGTTCTTTCTGATATTAATCAATTTGATCCAGATTTTCAAACTCCTCACCCTGAAAATCCAAACTTTCAAACTCCTCAAATAGAAAATCCAAACTTCCAAACCACTCACCCAGAAAATCCAAACGCTACCGCTTCCCAACCAGGAAATTTATACACAGAATCTGATACCACTACACCAATTCCTGGAATAACAGAACCTCTCATGGTTCGACAACATCTCTCCATCCAAGACATTCCAGAAATTCCATCACCTTACCATTCCACTTCACCAAACACACCTCCATCACCAATCATCATTTCTGATTCTCCTACTCCCTCTCATATTAATCCTCCAGAAGATTACCTTAGAACAATCATAGTCTTAGAAGTGTTGGATCACCTAGCCTCAACCTCTCACAAAATTGTCATTCCCAAACTAAAACCAACTATCACCAAAGCAAATGTTGGTAGAAATTTATTGATTTTTGAAACAGAAATAATGGAATGGGTTAATTCTTTGAAGCAAGCAAGCTTAGAAAATCCAAATCCTACTGCTTCTTATTCTCACTGGAACCAGTTCAGAAGATGGTTCAACTCAGAATCCCAGAAACTCAAGGAATTAAGTTATGAAATGGCCCAACAAAACTTTTGTGATCAACTGAAAGTTTTCAAGGATCAAGTTCTAAGTCACTGGGAAAGGAAATCTATTCTTCTGCTGGACAATGCTCCCTGGAAAGAGCACCAACCTTCAGAAGTTATTGAACCATGCTATGAAAATATTCCACTGGCTATTATTCAAGACAAAGGCAAAGCAACTGAAGAAGCCACTAAATCAGAAACTGCTACAGAGTGTTCTGAGAAACTTCCATCTTCTGTGGATACACCAACTTCATCTTTGGTTATGCAAACTCTGGAAGAGTTAAACAAAGAGAATGCAATGATCAAAAAAAGATTGGACAAGCAAGAGGACTCGAGAAAAGAAATCAAGGAAATGCTGAGAAAACAAGAGGAATTAAGCACTCAGATTAAGAGCTTGCTAGAAGCGTTGTTCACACGACTCCCCCTCCTCAATCTTAGTTTTTTTATAACTTATTTTCTGCATTCATTTAACTTGTTTATTTGGCTCTAAAAGTGTTATTGATATCATGTTTTAATATAACTCATCTTTTTGACTCTGAATATTAGTGTTTATATTGCTTTTTGACTCCTGACAAAAAGGGGGATAATGTAAGATATTTTCAATAGCAGTATATCAAGACAAAGTCTCAAACATTTTGAATATCATAACTTCTCGTTTTTTTATTTCTGAAAGCAAAACAGGAATAAAACTCTGATGAAGACAGAAGGAGATGCGTCAAAAGCTCTGATCAGAATAAACTTCAGGGAAGCTACTCATCTCTATCTGAGTACTCAACTCAGGGGGAAACTCTCTAATGCTTTATGTTCTGTCTATTTTAATTGAAATATCCTAGTTTTTGTCATCATCAAAAAGGGGGAGATTGTTAGAACATAGTTTGATTCTACAACCCTTGTAAGAGTTTTGATGATAATAAACACAAAGAACAATTATGCACTCCAAAATTATATTCTGTTTTGTAGATAAGTTCTGATGGAAGTAGATAAGAAGTTAAGCTACAAGGATGTTCCTGCTGTGAATGTAGACTATTCTCAGAAAGTTCTGATGAATGAAGATCAGAAGTTGCGCTAAGAGAAATACATTTTAACTATGAAAGAAAGTATAACACTACAAACATGACCTTATGATTCTGACCTTCCAAAGTTCTGAAGCAAGCAGCAAATAGATTCCTTAATGTCCTGAACTGTTACAATTCATCAAAGCAATATCAAATGCAACGGCTACAAATAGACAAGGATATTTTATTTGAGGAAAGCGCATTAACTGTCATTTATCAAGTTTCCAATTACTCAAGATTGATGCGCCTATTTAAACAAGGGATGAGGATAAATCATTTACGATTTACATACTACAATTTACAATACTTCAATGCTACTATCCTTTCCACTCCTCATTCATACTATTCTCTAAACTGTGTAATACATCACAAGTCTGTGATACTGTTTTTGTAAGGAAAAATATACTATACACTGCTTTATTCATATTTTGTTTAGTACAATTCCTTGAGAAAAATCGGGTTATGGTTATACTCAAGAAGACTTTGGCAATAGTCAAAGTAGATTTGTAATCAAGTTTGATTAGTGAATTAAGACCTTGTTGGAGAGAGGCGAAACCACCTTGGCGGGTGGACTGTAGTAGTTCGAGTTCAAACGAACCCGGATAAAAATCATCGTGTTATTTCCATTAATTTTTAAGATTACAATTCACCCCCCCCCCCCCCCACCTCCCCCTTCTTGTGTTTTTCAATTCTTCAGAAGCTTCGTCGTGTTGATCGGAGCATGATGGAGGTTGATAGAGGTTGTTGTTGGTGATGATCAGAAAGAAAGGATGTAGAGGTGAATACGAATCGAGATGGAGATACGGAGAAGTAAACGGCGGTGGTCGGATGTATCGTAGTGGTGGATTGAGAGTGGAATCAGAGAAAGGGAGAGTAGCCGTCGCGTAATCGAAGAGGACTGATTTCATTCTTTCCTTTTCCTTTTCTATTTTTCTTTTTTTAATTCTTTTTCTTCTGTCTTGATGTAATAAATAATAATAATAAAATTTGAATAATACGCTGAAGAATTGAGAATTGGATGATGGATTTTGAGAGGTTGGACCAAATTCCCTTAGGCCTCAAAGTTAATTTCTTTATGCACACCCCCTTTGGCCCATACTGTCATACGTTTTTGAACTATTGGCCTTTACAAAAAAACATGGATGGGCCTCAGCGCCACTTTACTGGACTGCACACCTGTAGGAACTTCACACCCCCTGAGATTTAAATTTCATTTTTAATTTTTATTGATTTTCTCTTTTATTTCAATTAATTGTTTTGCATGATTTTCCTTCATGATTTTAATTTTTCTACATGATTAAAATGATAAAAAATAATAGAATAGAATTTTAATTCTTGTTATTTTGAATAATTGTTTGTGTGATATTGCCATGACCCCTTTAGGAAAACTCCATGAGACGATTAATTTCTTTTTTGATCGTTTCATGTTGAGTTAGAAATTAGGTTTTAAACCATGCATGCTAATTTAGGTAGATGTTTCCCCTTTCATCTTAACTTTAGGACCATCATTATATGATAACATTAGGGCTTTCAATCTCCCTTAGACTTTTTCACTCCCTTTTTGCATCTTTAAAACTAAAACTTATTTTCTTCTCAAACTTCTTAAAACACTTAACAATAATGACGCAAATCATGTGTCATGAGCCTTAAGCCATCAGAAGGAGAACAAGGGGGTCCATTCCGGAACCTTGTGCTTCCTTTGCGATCATAGTCTTTAATGTGGTTAAAATCATCAAATCTTTTTTCAAGGTAAAAAATATAAACAAATTCAAACATTTTTCCTTTCGTCTGCCTTCTAACTTTTATTTTGAAAACCCTTTCACAAAAATGATGTGTAATTTCCTCTCCGTGCAAACGGTGCGTAATTCCCCAAAGACCGGGTTGCAATATTTCAACTGCTAGAGTGAAAATATAACAATATCCGTCTAAAAAACACACAACAAACCAAAAAACCTTTTTAGATGAACTACGAGTGTCTTGATCCCCTATTTCACGAAAGATGGTACGTAGGCACAAAGGTTCGAAACTGCGGCGGGCACAACTAATAAAAACTTTATTTTTGTATATATTTTGCATTCATGCATTTCCCTTTAGCTTGTAAGCTTTAGATATAGAACACACCCTTTGATTAAAACAACAAGAGTGGATCCCGTTGAGTACCACAAATGTGATGGGTGTTAATACCTTCCCCTTACGTAATTAATTCTCGTACCCGTTCTCTTAGTCGCGAGACCTTGATTTCTCCCTTCTCAGGTTTTCTTCGATGTTTCCTTTCCCTTATGTGGTATAAATAAATATTCGATGGTAACTTCATTGTTCATTTTCCTAGTTGCTTCAACTGTCTTGTCTTCAATTGAGGTCCTTCAACTAACTTGGAATAAAGGTACACTAAGAAATTCCTTTAGTTTTACTCATGAATCCTCTCCAAGTCAATGAAGTATTTAATATAAACAATGTCGTCATAGGTTGCAGTTTTGTCCATAAAAATGACCATGTCGAGCAAAACCATGAAATTGACTTCAATGCACAAAATCTATGATATGCAATTCGTGTATCATCATCACCTGGAGCATCCATAACTACATTCAGGTGGTCAACATAATATTTTATGAGAAAAGAAAATCTAGCACCACACTCTCTAGTGTTGTTTATCTCCTATTGGACATCATCCAAACCAGCTCTTAAATATGTCACCATCAGGTCCAATGTCTCAGGTCTACTGATTATAGAGTGATGTAATAATATTCATGTGATCAAAAGATATAGGAGACATGATATATTATCAAGTGTGATGATCATCTCATTGATCAAACAATGAAATAACGATGTCTATGCGTGTCATCTCTCGACAATTGCAGACAATAAACCATGGTTAATATAGCCATATCAAGTACTGGAGAAATCCTTCAGCTCATATAGTTGCAAGACATTCTGAAACCATAGTTCATGAGATTGTGACAACTTTACTACCTTCATGCCATGGTTGATACATTTCTCACTGTAAAATAAATGCATGATAGTTAGACAGTTCAATTGTTATAACACAAATATTTAACATAAACATCAGAGGATAAGCCACATCTATGGTAGTCACAAATTCTAAGTATTAAATAGAACAAGCATTATATAGTAGTCACAGTAATCGAAAGTGTAGCCGCGAGGTTCTTGCTTTCTCCCTGCATACTAAAGCATGTTGGACCACTTTACCATTTCTCAATATTTTCTGGCTGTCAATCATTTTTCTTATAACCAAACAAGAATATGCATATCGTAATCAAAGAAGCAGAAATAATGTATTAACAAACCAAATTTCAAAATAGATCGCAAAACAAGAAATCCAGATTTTATTATTCGAACTAAGGGTCTGAATTTCAAAATTTGGACTACACAGAATCAAAACAAATCATGCATTACAAATCCTAAACTCAAAAGTTCAAGAGTTTAAAATTTCAAACCAACTCTAATTAGGACAAAACAAATACAAAATATCTATTGCTTGTAATCTAATGTAGCATACCTATAACCTATTTAGAAAATGCATGCATCTCAAATAAAAAAGGTAAAGGAATGAGAAACTTACCAAATAATAGAGATGAATGTTATTGACTTGAATGTAGTGGATTAGAACTTGACAAATGTTTTAAACTTGAATGTAGTAGAGTAGAAATTGTGAGAAAGATTGAAAAATGCTGGTGCTGGAGTAGGTAGCGGTGAGCCTTGTTTTCACTTGTGTTCAAATTTGATGAAATGAAAAAGAAGGAAGAAGAAAAGGTCTAAGAGCGCAAACACTTAAATGAAAGCATCTAAACTTTATTCTCCGTAAGTTTAATTCAAAGATTGAAATCTGAACTACTCCTTTAAAATTTTTTGGTAGTTGTGAATTTGAATGTTGATGTGGTATGTTGAGGCGCGTCAGAATTTTAATATCCATAAGTTTTTAATCCGACTTTCAATACTCATACCTATTTTAACTTAAAATTTGACATGCTTCATAGAGAATTTATTGTAAATTTGATGTGTTTAAAAATTAAAATTAAAATTTTAAAAATATTTTTAAAATTTTGCTGTATGAGTAAAGTATGAAGTGTAATGAATAATGCTAAAAAATAATATAAGAAGGGGATGCAAGCCTTTTTCTCTTTTTTGGGTAAGAGTTGAGTGTGATTCTAAATTTTACTTGTATTGCATGTATATAATATAGAATCTACGTCATGAAGTAAAACGTTACAACGTGCTTATAGTTTAAGAAACCATAATATTAACATCAAATCAAATGTGTAAGATGATGTCAATTTCACTTAGCTCATAACCAGTTATATATATTTAACGAAACCGACCTATCCGTTGCTACGAATTACAGTCAGACTAACATACCGAGAAAGTGATTTAAATAAAGAAACTTCCTTTTCAAAAATACTCATAAACTTTTGACCTTTCTTTGATATTCTTACTAAACAAATATATAGTTTTTCCAATATAATATTATAGTAGTGCAGTTTATTTAAATTTTTATTAACTTTGTGTAAGCTTTGCAGTACCTGTCACCACAGATTTATCTTTATCGTTTTTTTAATAGTAAAGTCGTGGATAATAGCTAAAATTTCACTAGTGACAGACATATTATGTCATTAGAAGCAAGTATTGCAACACCTCGAAACAGTTATTGGAAGATGACTTGTTCTCCTTGGTGTCGTCATTTAAGTCGTTTATCTTTTACTCATTTTGTCATTATGAGTTTCTACATTAAGTTCTTTTGCTGATATTTTCTATTTTGCTACATGAGATAAAATAATTGTTGGATTAATTGGATGAAATTAACTGATAAGTAATTGTTGAATTAATTATATAAAATTAATTAGTAAAAGACTCATACGTCTGTATTAATATTTAATTTTTAATATGACGAAGTAGTACAAACATAATTAAAATAGCAGTTACATGTAGAATTATAAATGTTGAGTTAGGATTAAGGAAATATTATATAATTGAAATCAATATTAAATTTAATTTAAATAGAAAGAATATAAATGAGATAAAACGGAATGTAAATTAAATGGTAAAATAGTGTCTTTAAAATAGTTCTAAATAAGATTGACACCATATATCTAAGAATTTCATATTAATCTGAAAAGAATAGAAATAAAAAAATAAGAACAAAAATTATATAATGATTATACATTTGTTAATATAAAATTTAGTAAACAACTATGTGAATGGTCAAAGTATAACAATAAGTTGGTTGGATATAAGTGTTATAATTGATAATGTATGTTGGCATTTAAATAAAAATAAATATAAGTGTAATTGATGATATATACCTTAATGATTCATAGGATGATACATATGAGTGTTATATTGATACATCATCTATGGAAGTGTAAAATAAAATAATGATTGTAGTAAAATAGAGTTGTATTTGGTTTTATAAATGTGAAATATAAATAAATGTCAAATATGTCATAATATGTAAAAGTTGTTGAAAGAAAATACCTAAATAACATCGTGGAAAACTTCTTTGAAAATTATATTTGTTGTTTCATGTAATGACAATTTCTCTTTGTCATGAATTAAGATCTTTAAACATGACTTTCTTTTGACTCTGAACATTGTAACACAAAGTTGGCCATGGCTGAAGATTTCTTTTGGCAAATATAAACCAACATAGTCTAATGATTGACCTTGAGATTTATTTATTGTCATTACAAATAAAATAATAATGGGGAATTGTCTTCTAATAAGTTTGAATGAAGAAGACAAAGACATTCGAGAAATGTAAATTGTGTTTTCAACATGTGTACCTGAAATAATCTTAGCCTTGATGACATGATGTGCTAGCCTTGTTACTGTTAATCTTGTACCGTTGCAAAGACTTTCAGATTGATCCAAATTTCTGATCAACATTATCGTTGTTTCAACCTTCAATTTCATGCAATGGCTTGGAAAACCTGATGTTTTAAGACAACTTAAAAATTCAAGAGTCAAATGCTCGAAAGTTTCATTGTCATTTGATTATGATCTGTCAATAGAATCGCTACTCAAAAACTCTTTTGCATCACTTATAAAATAAAATCGTTAAAACTTACACATAAATAAATTTAAATGTAAAATATAATGTTCATACACAGTAAAAAGTAAAGTTACCTGGAAGAAGATTAGTAATGTAATCATTGATTTCATCCACAATTTCTATAGTTGAAGCTAAAATAGCTCTACTTTGTAGGAAATCGGGATTTGTGAAATTTTCAAGAGATTTGGATAAGTACTTGTAATAATTTTCTCTATTGGATCCACAAAATCTGTTAATAGAAACTCGGAGTGGGTTCCTCTAGCCTCTAGGCACAACGGGTAGTATTTGTCTAAAATCACAACCAAAAACCACGATTTTCCCTCCAAATATTTATTCACTAGGGTCTTCTGTTATATCCATGATATATTTCAATGACTTATCAAAGGATTTAAAACACCATTGTTAGTCATTGGAGCCTCATCCCAAACAATCAACTTAGTAACCCGCAACAACCATGCTAGATCATCTTTTTTGGCAATGTTACAAATAGAAGTTTTCGTTCATGGAATGAGTATTTTAAATCTTGAATGGACAATTCTGCCACCAAGTAAAAGTAAATTTTCTATTCCACTTGACGCGACATTTAATACAATATCACAATTAGAATGTAAAGCTGCTTAAAGTGTATTCCACATGAATGTTTTTTCAGTACCACCATAACCATATAAAAAAACACACATCATGTTTGTTCAGTAAATCTTGAATGGGCAGTTCTGCCACCAAGTAAAAGTAAACTTGTTATTCCACTTTGTTAGAATTTATTTAGATTTAATTAGATATTAATTTATATTTAGAAATATCTTTTAGATTGTTTATATCTTTGTTAGAAGATATAAATCTTAGATCTTCTTATATCTTTGTAGAAGATATATTTTAGATTTAATTTTTGTGTATAAAAAGCCTAGTGGAGTAGGTTATTATAATTCATTGTAAATCCTTATTTTTGAAGCTATAAGTAAATATTCCTTTTGTCTTTTATCTTTCTTGTGCTCCAACAATTGGTATCTAGAGCTCCGGTTCGAAATCCACGGGAAAAGAATTATTGTGATTAAGAATTACAATATTCTGATTCTGGGAGTTTTGAGAAAACATTGATTTGGGAAATTCTGCATAAATTGCATAAGGTAGAAGATGAACGAAAACGGTGGCGATATTCATTCCAAGCTTCCAGTATTTGATGGCAAAAACTGGAACCGTTGGAAGATCCAGATGCGCGTGTTATTTGGCTCTCAAGATGTGTTAAAACTTGTTACTGATGGCTATAATCTGTTAGAAGCTGATGCAACAGAAGACCAAAAGATAGCACATAAGGCGTTGAGGAAGAAAGATTAGAAAGCGTTGTTCTACATCCATCAATGTGTGGATGTGAATGTGTTTGAGAAGATTGTTGATTCTGAAACAGCAAAGGCTGCGTGGGGCACACTAGTCAGATGTTATGGTTGTGATGCATCAGTGAAGAAGGTGAATCTTCAGTCTCACAGAAAGCAATATGAGAATCTCAACATGAAGGACAACGAGAAGGTTTCTGAATACATCTCTAGAGTGATTCTGATCACTAATGAGATGAAAGCTTGTGGAGAAACTCTGTCTGAACAAGTAATTATTGAGAAGATCTTGAGATCTTTAAATTCTCAGTTTGATTACATTGTTGTAGCAATTGAACATTCCAAACATCTGAGCACCATGAGAGTTGAAGAGCTGCAAAGTAGTCTAGAGGCGCATGAGTTGCGTATGACTGCAAGAACTTATGAGAGGGAAGTAGAGCAGCAGGCTCTGAAGGTAACTTCTGGTAAGAAGCATCTGTGATACGGTGGGAGAACTGACTTGAGGTTTGCGTTCGTATTCGCAAATGTTGCGGTTAGCAAGAGTCGCCACCGACTTTTTATTTTATCCTAAGGAAAGGTTAAAAAGCACAGCAAAAACCTTTTGAGATGTTTTCTTGGGTTCGGGGAGTAGATTATAGAAAGGGAAGGTATTAGCACCCTTTCTATCCATGGTTATCCATGGGCTCTTAGTTACTTGCTTAGATCACTTGCCTTTTGTTTTCAATTGTTTTAAATGGTGCTTGAGTGTGTGGGTTTTGAAAATGTTTTTGAAAAGAGGCCAATGTGGTGGCAACCTTTGTAATGATCCATGTGGGGATGTATACAAAGATGTATGTCTTTTGAAAAAGGTTTTTATTTTGTTTTAAAAGTTTTGTTTTGAAAGTGTAGTGATGTGTGATTTTGAAATTAGGCAAGTGTTTTGTTTTTGCAAGTTGACTCAAGTAACTAAGAGGTTATCTACTCCTAATTTCTCAAAAAAAGATTATTGCTATACTTTAACCCTTTTAACAAGTTTGCTCCACCATTGTATTTGGTGGGCAACCTTGTGTTAGGATGTGAAAGGGACAGGCGCGGGTCATCGTATGGACCATAATTGTAACGACGTTAAATGTCTTTGGGCAATTTCTCTAAGGGACTTGATCATTCAAACTGTTGCTTTGCCCAAAGATGTTCAACATACAATATGGCCCATTTATTTGAAGGCAACAAGTGGAATACCCTAGGGGGTGCAAGTGTGATTTGTGTGTCCATTTTCATGCTTGTTTATCTTATATTAGGTCAAACTATTTTTTTATCGTTTTTCGCATACAAACCCTAATTCTAACATGTTATTATTAGAAAGCAATAAAGTGCGAAATTAAAATTACTAAGCTATTACACAACCAAATATGGGAAGGGGGGTACAAATGTTCAAATGAGGATATTGACAAGAATTTAAATCTAAATTATTACAACAATTGGATATTTTGCAATGCATAATTAAATGTAAATTAAATAAATATGTGAAATGCAAAAAGGAAGTTTTTATGTGTATGAGAAAATATTATTTATGTAAAAGGGAAAAGAAAATAAAATGTATTTATTTTTGAGTATTTTGAACTTAGGGTAAAAAAAAACCCTAATTTTTAAATAAAAGGTATTATTATCTAATTTAATTCTACTATTTATTTATTATTTATAAAAAATAAAATAAAATGAAGTGTATTGTGAAAAAGGTATTTTTTGTATCAAATATTAAATAAAATGAAAAAATCAAATATTTTCATATTTTTGTCTTAAATATATTAATAATTATATATATATATTATAACCCTAAATATGTATTATACAAAAATAAATATTTATTTAATATTTTAATAAAATAAATAAAAGAATATTTTTTTATGTGAAATATTTTCAGAAAGTAAATAAAAAATAAAAAAAAGTGTATTTATATTATTTTTACATTTATTCTAATAATCAAATATATATATATTTATGTACAAACTAAACAAATAAACAAATAAATATGCAATAAATGCAAAAAATAATGAAAAAAATATTTTTAATTTTCTAATGGCATGAGAAAAAATAAATGAAGTCAGCAAAAAAGGAAAAAGTCAAAAATGTCAAAAAATGAGTAAATGGGCTCAGGGGGGTGTAAGCCAAAAAGGATGGTGTGAAAAGAAAGAACAACAACAGCCCAGCCCAATCACACACTGTCTTCAACCTCCAGCTTCAAACTTTGAAAAAACGCGCGCCTCTTGCTTCAATGTCTAACTCCTGATTTCTTGATTTTTTGAACAAACTTCCAACACAAAAGATGTTAAGCATGAAGAGACGGTTCTAACCATATAAAGAACTTGACCTATCTCTCTAAGATGAGGGAGAATTTCTCTCCCCCTCTTTTCTGACCTAATTTTTCTACCATTTTCAGAGCTCAAATTCTCTCTACTCAGATAAAAGAAATGAAAAGTAAAGCTATGTACATGTTCAGGGCTATGAGTAGGACCTTGTTTCTTCACAAACTTAAGACTAAAGATGCCTAATAAGAGAGATACGAATTCAAACTTTTACCTGTGCAGTTGAACTTCTATGTGGAGAATGAGAGACTTTCAGTGCAATGTAATGATTGGAAAAGCTTCCTTGAGGTCCAGGGATGCTTTTTCAATGCTCACTTTGTCTTGAACCTTCTTGTATCAAGCTATAGAACTTCACCTGCAAGTCAAAGATGTGAAAATGGTGGAAGTGGTTAGAGCAACTACAGATCGTGCCTTAGCTTCTGGATAGCTTGCATAGGTTGTAAGGAAGGTAGAGGAACAGGTTTTGATCAAAATGCTTGAAGGGTTTGAGAGATTGCACTCAAACTGCAGGGGCACCCCTGTTTGTGCAGTTTGAGGATGATTCTGAGATGGAGAGGGTTTGAAAGGGAAATGGCTCGTGCAAAAGCTTCAAAATGGTCTATGGAATGTGTTTGATATCTTTTGTGCTGTGTTCTTTTGCTGATATGAGAGATGGCATAAGTTATGGATGTTACTTCTAAGTGAAGCAAGCAAATGTCAACTTGGTTTCTAGGCCAGTACAATGCCTCAATCTATGCTGCACATTTGAGTCTTGATCAGTGGGAAATGTCCATGCCTTTTTGCCTCAAAGATCTGCATTGTACCTCATAGATTTGCAAAGTTGCCATAAAGTAGCACTTTACAAGAATGGATAATATGCTTTTTCTAGTTTAGGCTTGATTTTGTGTGTATTGTCCAAATGAGCAAGATAATGCTAGAGCACAAAGGATATGCATTGAATTATTGAGTGAAAATGGGATTAGAGGCCTGCAATGTAGCTTAAGCATGCTGAATTCAAATTTGCCAAGTTTATGAACATGCTTTGATGAAGAACAAAAAGTGAATTTTTGCCAACTTGTGAAATTCGAATCTCTCAAGTTATGAGGTTGTTTGATGAGTTCTTGGACATTTTGGAAAGCTTGGAATGTGTACTACAATCCATATTTGAAATGCAATTTGAAATTCCAAGTGGAAGGGTATGAAAAGTGGCCTTGAAGTAGGGTAGAAAACCTTGTCAAAATAGGTCAAATTTCACTAAGTTAAAAGATGGTTTAGTGCCCTTATTCAAAAAATCATAACTTGAGATACAAGCTTCAAATGGGAAAACTTTGTGAATCAAAGTTGTAGACTATGCAACAAGCTACAACTTTCATGTTTTGACTTTTGTTTGAATCCAAATGGATCATGGTGAAAAGATGGGGCAAAGTTGGGAAAAAATTAGGGTTTTTCATAACTTAGAAAAATTCTAAGTTATGAAAAATTCCATTTTCAAACCCTAATTTGCATTTTGTGATTTCTTGGTGAACAAGTTTCATGATTTGGCATGTTTTGATGAAAAATGAATCTTGACTCTTGATTTTGACCAAAAAGTCAAAGTTTGACTTTTCAGTATACAGTCAAAATTGATCAATTGACTGGGAAATTCAACTGTCAATCTTGTGTACTTGGGATCTTTTGAGCTTGATGAACATGTCAAGATAATTCCATGGGGTCCTTGAGTCCATATGTGAGCTTGGTTTGCCATTGGCTAAGTCAAACAGTCAAAAATTGCCTTTGTGCAGTCAAAACCCTAAAAATGACCATTTTGCCCTTTTGATGATCTGATCAAATTTCTTGTGGAATTTGTGATCCAAACTTGATCAAATGGTCCATGTGAGTTCATAATGTTGATGTGGATCAAATTTCATGAGGTTTGACTGTCAATTGGCCACAGTTGACTTTTTCCCCAATACAGCTGATTTCTAGGTCAACTGTCCAATTGACTGGGTAAAACTTGGAATCAAGACTTGAAACTTGGTATAGGTAAACTTGGGAGTCCAACATGAAGCATGAAAGTCATCTTAGGCATTTTAGGTCAAAACATCCTTAGGCAGACACAAACCCTAATTTGAGTCCACAGTACAAGGAGAAGTCTTGAGCAGAGGAAACCCTAACTGGATCTTGATCTTCAAAGGTCTTGTGATGAGAAAATGTTGAGGAAATGGGAGGGCAAATTTTGGGGTACAACAGTTGCCCCTGTTCAATCTTCTTGGACCTGAAGAGTTAGATTGGCAAGTTTGCCTTTCGTGACTCGAGGGTAAAAGGAGATTGGACACTAGAGTGCCCGGAAATTTGCACTCGCATGTTGAAGTATCAGCAATGTGGTGTCGGGAATGGGCTTATAGATGCCATTTGGAAAAGGTGGTTGATAGGGAGATGGGCTTATAGATGCCATCCGGAGACGTGACAGAACTTTGTCGGGGATGGGCTTATAGATGCCATTTGGAAGTGTTGATCGCATAAGAGATTCCTTAGCGAGAACTTGTGTATTTAAGAAAGACAGATGTTTTCCTGGCTTGTTACAGGTGTTTGATCTTCAGTCTCCTTATGCAGATATGCCCTGGCTAGATACAGGTATCGAATCTACAATCGGTTGCTCACAGATGTGCCCTGGCTGGATACAGGAGTCGAATCTGGAAATAGTCGTCAATAGATATGCCCTGGCTGGATACAGGAGTCGAATCTTTGAACTCTGCAGACGTGCCCTGGCTAGATACAGGAATCGAATCTGGAGCTGTTGTAGTTGATAGATGTGCCCTGGATGGATACAGGAGTCGAATCTTTGAACTCTGCAGACGTGCCCTGGCTAGATACAGGAATCGAGTCTGGAAACTGATCACTCTCAGATGTGCCCTGGCTAGATACAGGTATCGAATCTGGAAATAGTCGTCAATAGATATGCCCTGGCTGGATACAGGAGTCGAATCTTTGAACTCTGCAGACGTGCCCTGGCTAGATACAGGAATCGAATCTGGAGCTGTTGTAGTTGATAGATGTGCCCTGGCTGGATACAGGAGTCGAATCTTTGAACTCTGCAGACGTGCCCTGGCTAGATACAGGAATCGAGTCTGGAAACTGATCACTCTCAGATGTGCCCTGGCTAGATACAGGTATCGAATCTGGAATTGTGACAGTTGAAGGTAGTCATTTTTGAGATTGTCTTTTTCCTGAAAAGGCAAAGACGTAAGCTGTATGCAATGTCATGATGTATGATATGCATGATGCCATGATGTTCAACATTTGATGTTGTATGTGTTTCATCATGTATGTAAGCAAGATGTATGAAAATGTGAAATGTTTATGAGTGTAATTTCATCTTAGGAAAATAAATCCTTGACGAACGGCCGGGAAGCTGCTCTGTGGGAGAGATACTTGGCCGAAGTTCTGATGAGAGGCCTGCTGAGGACTTTAACGATGGATTTCGCTGAGGATAATGATGATAAACTCCGCTGGGGAAACCCCAAAGATAAACTCTGCCTGGGAATACCAAAGATAGACTTCGCTGGGGATTGAAGGAACTTTTGCCGAGAACGGTCTTCCGTGGCTTTTAGCTGAGGATAACCCAGTTATAAGTCCTTGTGAGGAAATAACTCTAAATAAAACTCGGGAGAGACGTTCGTTCTTCGCAGGGGATAAGCTTCCAGAATCTACTGGGGATGAGTTTTTAAGACCTGGCGGGGAATGTTGTGCCTTTTTTTAGGATCGACGGGAAATCGACTCCTGCTTGGGGAAAGTGCTGCTGAACCTTGTTTTACTCCGCGGGGAGTTAAGATGATTTGGCCACATTTTAGTTGAAACTACCTTGGTGCCTTGGCGGACAAAACAACTAGACTGCATCAAACAACTCCACATTGCCCCTGTCTTTGATGTCATTTGTAATTAATGCAAATATTTATGAATCAGCAATTTAATGTCAAATGCATATATCAACAATGAACATTGGACGTTCTTCGCAAGACAAAACAGAAAAAGAAAAACAATGGCAATTTGGGTGGACAAGTGAATTCGTATTGATTTAAACTTTGCCTGTGAATAGGCGTTTTTTGTACAAGAGGCTGACATCCTAGTAAGAGGACATCGCCAAAAGTATAGAATTTACAATTTGAAAAAGAAAACAAAACAGCTATGTGAACAATCCCACTGGGTTCCAACTCTACTATTGCCTTTATGTCTTCGAGCGTCTCATCGCTTTGCTGCTTAGTTGAAGATGAAGCCGATTGATCAATGCCGAAATCTGGAGCTAGATAGTTGACGCCGAATTCCAGATGCGAAGTGATCCAACGAGACATAGTGTTACGCTTTTATCCCTAACTTTTGCCTGGACCGCCCTTTCGGGTTTTCAGTCCACCGGGATACCCATTTTTGCCCAAGCCGCCCTTTCAGGTTTTCGACTTGCCGGGTGTACAGATTTTTCATTTCATCCCTTATTTTTGCCCGAACCCTTTTGGTTCGCCGGGAAGCCCTTATTTTTGCCTAGGTATGTCAACCTAGCGGGTCTTTTATTTATGCGTAGTATTTTTTCACTATGTCTGCATTGGCGGGGTGAGGAAGGTCGTCACCGTCCATGGTGGTTAGGATCATGGCTCCTCCTGAGAACACACGCTTAACCACAAATGGCCCTTCGTATGTGGGGGTCCATTTGCCCCGGGGATCACTTTGAGGAAGGATGATGCGTTTGATTACCAGGTCCCCAACTTGATACTCTTGCGGTCTGACTTTCTTGTTAAATGCCCTGATCATCCGTTTCTGATACGTTTGACCGTGACAGATAGCAGTGAGCCTCTTTTCGTCAATCAGATTTAGTTGATCAAGTCGAGTCTGGATCCAATCATCTTCATTCAAGTCTGCATCCTTCATTATCCGAAGAGAGGGTATCTGGATTTCAATCGGCAAGACTGCCTCCATGCTGTAGACCAAGGAGAAAGGAGTTGCCCCGGTTGATGTCCTTGCTGAGGTGCGGTACCCATGAAGAGCGAACGGTAACATCTCGTGCCAATCTTTGTAGGTCACTGTCATCTTCTGCACAATTTTCTTGATATTTTTATTGGCTGCCTCTACAGCCCCATTCATCTTCGGCCGATAGGGGGAAGAATTGTGGTGCTGTATCTTGAATTGTTCACAGAGTTCAGTGATCATTTTGTTATTGAGATTGGTACCGTTGTCCGTAATGATTCTTTCCGGGACACCGTACCGACATATCAGATTATGCCGGATGAATCGTGCCACGACGCTCTTGGTTACTATGGCATAGGAAGCTGCCTCGACCCATTTCGTGAAGTAATCGATTGCCACCAAGATGAAACGATGCCCATTGGATGCCGTTGGTCGGATCTCACCGATCATATCGATCCCCCACATTGCGAAAGGCCAAGGTGCCGTTAGGACATTCAAAGGAACTGGAGGGATATGCACCTTGTCAGCATAGATCTGGCACTTATGACAAGTTCGGGAGTGTTGGTAACAATCGGCTTCCATCGTGGACCAGAAATATCCTGCCCGAAGGATTTTCTTAGCCATGGTGTGTCCACTGGAATGGGTTCCAAATGTTCCTTCATGCAGTTCCATCATAATTTTCTCTGCTTCAGCCTTATCCACACAACGTAACAGAGTTGAATCATGATTCCGTTTGTAGAGAATGCCGTTGCTGAGGAAGAATTTTGCAGCAAACCTCCTCAGGAACTTCTTGTCGTTGACAGATGCACCTTCAGGGTATTCCTGAGCTTCCAAGTACCTCTTTACCTCGTGATACCAGGGTTTTTCAGTCACCTTCTCGGCCTCGAGCTCGCAGCAGTATGCCGGTTCATCCAACTTCCAGATTATGATTTGGGGAGCCTCATTGTCCCATTTAACTTTGAACATCGAAGACATCGTGGCTAGTGCGTCCGCTAGCTGATTCTCTTCTCTGGGGAAATGCTCAAAAGTTATCTCTTCAAAGTGAGGGAGCAAGGTCGACACATACTCCTTGTAAGGAATGAGATTCGGGTGTTTCGTATCCCACTCGCCTTTGATCTGATTGATCACGAGAGCGGAATCTCCGAAGACACTTAGAAACTTGATCCTCAAATCGATCGCAGCTTGTAAACCCATGATACATGCCTCATACTCTGCCATGTTGTTGGTGCAGCTGAAACATAATCGGGCGGTGAGTGGAGTATGAGTCCCCTTGGGAGATATGATTACAGCACCGACGCCGTTACCCAAAGCATTGGAGGCTCCGTCAAAATGCATAGACCATCGGGATCCTTCCTCAGGTCCTTCATCCGGTCCAGGTACTTCACAGTCAGTTACCACCATGATGTCTTCGTCCGGAAAATCAAAGTTCAATGATTGATAATCGTCCACAGGTTGGTGTGCCAAATGATCAGCCAGTACACTTCCCTTAATTGCTTTCTGAGTTGTATACTGGATATCATATTCTGTTAAGATCATTTGCCATCTCGCTATTCTTCCAGACAAAGCAGGCTTTTCAAATATGTACTTGATGGGATCCATCTTTGAAATCAATAAAGTGGTGTGAGTCAGCATATACTGTCTCAGCCGGCGAGCAGCCCATACAAGAGCGCAGCAAGTTTTCTCAAGCAGTGAGTAACGAGACTCACAGTCGGTAAACTTTTTGCTCAAGTAATAAATAGCGTGCTCTTTTCGGCCAGACTCGTCATGCTGTCCCAGCACACACCCCATTGAATTATCAAGCACTGTCAAGTAAAGTATCAGAGGTCTTCCTTCCACCGGTGGCATAAGAATGGGTGGCTCTTGGAGATATTCCTTTATTCTTTCAAAGGCGGCCTGACATTCATCATTCCAGCGTACCACTTGATCTTTCTTCAGTAATTTGAAGATTGGCTCACAAGTAGCAGTTAGATGTGAGATGAATCGGGCAATGTAATTCAGTCGTCCTAGGAACCCTCTGACTTCTTTCTCTGTTTTTGGGGTCGGCATCTCTTGAATAGCTTTAACCTTGGCAGGGTCCACCTGGATACCTTTATCACTTACGATGAAACCTAGCAATTTTCCGGACCTCACCCCGAAGGTGCATTTGTTGGGATTCAATCTCAGCTTGTACAACTTGAGTCGGTCAAACAACTTACTCAGATGATCAAGGTGTTCCTCCTCAGTTTGAGACCTTGCAATCATGTCATCAACGTATACTTCAATCTCATGATGGATCATATCATGAAATAAAGCAACCATGGCACGCTGATAGGTTGCCCCAGCATTTTTCAATCCGAATGGCATGACCTTATAACAGAAGGTCCCCCACTGAGTTACAAATGTAGTCTTCTCCATATCTTCAGGAGCCATCTTGATCTGATTATACCCTGAGAAGCCATCCATGAAGGAGAACACCTTGTGTTGAGCTGTATTATCAACAAGGACATCGATGTGAGGTAGGGGGAAATCATCCTTGGGGCTGGCCCTGTTCAGATCCCTGTAGTCAACACACATTCTGACCTTACCGTCCTTCTTCGGCACTGGCACAACATTGGCAATCCACTGAGGGTAAGAAGTTACTGCAAGGAAACCCGCATCAAACTGTTTCATCACCTCAGCTTTAATCTTCTCAGACATCTCTGGACGCATTCGTCGAACTTTTTGCTTTACTGGAGGGCAATCTTCCTTGGTTGGCAGGTGGTGAACTACAATGTCGGCATCCAAACCGGGCATATATTCATAGGACCAAGCAAAGATCTCCATGTAATCTTGTAGCATCTGGATCAATCGTTGCTTCACGCTGAGCTCTAGATTGGCACCAATCTTGACCTCTTTCCTATCTGTCTCAGTACCCAAGTTAATTGTCTCCACAGGCTCTTCATGTGGTTGAATAGCCCTCTCTTCCTGTAGTAGCAGTCTTGCGAGTTCACCAGGCACTTCGCAATCATCTTCACCTTCGTCTTCGGCCAAGTTGATCGGATTTTCGAAGTCATAACTGGCGGTAGCAGAGCTGTTGCCAGTGAGATCCAGAGTGGATTGAAACCTGTATAAGTGAGTGTGTGTAAATATAGCTGTTTTGCAATATGTATAACACAGAAAGAAAAAAGAGCACAAGATTTGAAATGCAACAAACGTCCAATGTTTTGATTGATGATATATGAAAATGTCATACAAAAAGCCCTCACAAATGGAGCTACGATGCCCCGGGTAGGACACCGAGCCAACAGAGTTTTAACATATTGTTTGTTACAAATTTGGAAATCAAAAGAAATCAATTACTGCGTGACAAATGTGATAGGGGTAAAATCCTTTGCTGTCCAGTTGCTTGGTCCGTCGCTGGCAGTCGGGTAGATCCAATTATCAAACTCAGCTTCCTCCACATCCTCCTCGATAGCATTCACCCTTGAGCTGGAAATAAACACCGGAGCCTTTCCAATCTTCTCTTTGCGTACCGCCTTCTGAGCCTCTGCAGTAAAGCCTAGCCCAAACTTGTCGTTCTTCTGAGTGAAATCAGGGAGCTGACCCCAGTGTGCACCATTGCCTTTCTGAACCACAGCCCGGGCATCCCTTAGGGAAACCATCTTCAAGGAATCATTCTCTTCGGCCATTGTCTCCGCAGCTGCTGAAATTGGATGTACCTCCTCGAAATGTTGGAAGGGGGTTTCAATGAACTCCCCGTCCATCTCGATGTACCTGAAGGAATTTAAATGGCTCACCATATACTCCTCTTCTCCTTGCACAGTGACGATTTTCCCTCTGACGGGATACTTCAGCTTTTGGTGCAAGGTGGAGGTCACTGCCCCAGCTTTGTGGATCCAAGGTCGACCCAACAGACAGGAGTACGATGGACATATATCCATCACGTAAAAGGTAGAGTCAAACACTTGAGAGCCCACACGAATAGGGATGTTAACCTCTCCATGAACCATCCTCTTGGAACCGTCAAAGGCTCTGACGATGATATTGCTGGGTTTCAACTCCAGGCCCTCATAATCCAGACGATCTAAAGCCTTTTTCGGAAGAACATTCAAGGAAGAACCAGTGTCCACCAATACATGTGCCAGAGTAGTGCCCCTGCATTCAATAGAGACATGCAGGGCATCATTGTGGTCTCTTCCTTTTGCGGTCAGGTCGGCATCTGAAAAGCCCAAGCCGTTGTCCGCCGTCAGATTTGCTATGCAGTCAGTGAACTGAACTGCAGACGTCTCCTGCGGCACATGGGCCGTCTTGAGAAATGAGATTAATGCCTTAGCATGAGCCTCGGAGCATAGCAATAGGGAGAGCAGGGAGATCTTGGAGGGTGTATGCCCTAACTGCTCAACAACATTAAAATCACTTTTCTTTATTATTTTCAGAATCTCCTCCATTTCTTGTCGGGAGGCCTCAGCATTCACGGGTATTGGTGCCTCCATCCGGGCAGGCTCTTCTTCAATCCCTTTGCCCCGAGCATTTGATGACTCGGCAGCAGGGGACACAATTTGATCAGCAACAGGACTTGGTAAACTTGCAGGTTTTATGAGGAGGGGTTTTCGAATAGCGGGCGGCGCAATGTCAGGCGAGAAGAGCCTGCCACTGCGGGTGACTTTAGCTGGACCGGTGATATCGCAGATACTGGCACTAGCATCAAATTCTTGCTTGATTCCATTTACATATATGTCTGCCCCATAATGCCAGGGGACAGCTTTATCAGACACGTAGGAGAGGGGTCCTGGAACAGTAATGATCACAGGCGCAACTGTCAAGATTTGAATAGGCTTCTTTGGGGGAGCCTTGATTGGATTTTTGAAGATGGTAATCACGGACACTTCTTTCATCGGAACCAATTGAACAGCAGTCTTTTTGAATAAAATCTCCTTGCTATCCATTAGGCCTTGGATGCCTAACCTTAGCAAGGGACAATCAGATAGGGAAATAGCACAGAATGGGCAACCTTCGCCGCAACCCGGAAATAAACCGGCCCGCAGTAGATTCTTCTTAATAGTCTTCAAAGGGGTAACAACTTCATCTACCGAAACAGCGTACACTTCTTCCTCAATGGCATTTACCCTATGCTGGGGCATAGGAGCCGTTACAACATTCGGTCTTTCCGGCGCTTCAAACTGAATTTCTTTTGCGTCAATTAGATCTTGCACTTTGTTTCTCAAGGCCCAACAATCATCAGTAGTGTGCCCGGGACTATCAGAATGATAAGCACACCGGGCATTTGGGTTGTATTTAGGGGACGCAGTGTTGACGACCTTAGGAGCTTCTTTGAGGGTCACCAGGTTGGTGGATAACAGTTGGGGTAAAATTTGAGATAATGTCATACTCAATCGGGTATACTGCCTCTTGGGCCTTTCACTTCTTTGTTGATTATACTGCTGAGGAGCAACAACAGGTTTAGAGATGACCAAAGCGTTGACGGCTTGGCGACTTTCGGGCTTGACTTGTCTTCTAGGGCCATAGACGGCACTTGCTTCTTTCTTAAACGGCCTCTTCTCAGCACTTGTAGAGGCAGCCTTCTGTATCTTGCCTGACCTGATGCCAGCTTCAATTCTCTCTCCCGTTAATATCAAATCTGTGAACCCAGCGGAGGAGTTACCAACCAAATGATTGAAAAACGGACCAGACAACGTTCCCAGAAACATATCAACCAGCTCTCGATCAGTTAATGGAGGCTGCACCCTGCCAGCCAAATCTCTCCATTTTTGAGCGTACTCTTTGAACCCTTCACCCGTCCCTAGAGACATACCTTGAAGTTGGGTACGCGTAGGAGCGAGATCAGAATTGTATTGGTATTGTCTGTAGAATGCAGTCGCCAAATCCTCCCAGTGCCGGATGCTAGCTCCGTCCAATTGGTAGAACCATTCAAGTTGTGACCCCGAGAGGCTGTCTTGGAAGAAGTGAATCCAGAGGTTCTTATCCGCCGTGTAAGGTTGGATTTTCCTTACATACGACCTCAGATGCAGCTTTGGGCAGGAGACCCCATCATACTTGGCGAAGGCAGGCGCCTTAAACTTGTGTGGAATTACTACTCCAGAAGATAGTCCCAAATCTCCGAAATCCAGTCCCGGCACGTTCTGAATTTCCATAGCGCTCAAGCGGTCCTCCAATTGTTTGTATCTGTCAGCAGCAGGTGGGTATTGTTCCTCGTTATAGTCCGTCTCGTTGTCGGAGACTGCGGGACTAGGAGCTCCTCCCCCTTGGGGACTGTTTTTCTCAGCAGAAGAAGTGGTTGGATCAGCTTCATTGTGGAGTGTGTTCCCAAATCTGCGTCCGGTGTTGAACATCGCCGTCCTCTTCTTCTTCTTCTTCTTCAGGAGTAGAGTCTTCAACTCTTGCTGACCCTGGGCTAGGCTTAGGACCATCTCTTGAAACTGTGCACTTTGGGCCTGAAGGGCCTTGATTGCTTGCTCACTGGATGATTCCGGATTCATGATGACTGTGCAAACAAACAGCGAAGAAGATTAAGCAACCTGTGAAATAGGGTACCTGCTATGCATATGGTGTAATGGAATGCGTATGTTTTATGTTTTCAAAGACAAATAAGATTCAACTTTGTAGACAAAAAGGGAAACACACTTCATTAGATTAAAATTTTTCAATTGTTCAACAATTTGCCCTTAGGCATTACAGGAATGAAAAATACGGAAAAGGAAATAAAACTACAAAAGGAAATAATCAAAGCTCATCAATGCTCCCATGGCCTCCTCTTCTCAGTGCTGATGTAGTTGTTCAGGACACGTTCTTCCTCCAATTGCTTAGTCAGCCTTTGGACCTTCCTTTCCTGCTCGTTGAACTTCTCCCGATAGAAATCCCGTTCTTCCTTTAGCTGTGCCCAAGATCTCTTCATGGTATCAAAATCAGTGGGTATCTGAGGAGGGAGGACAGTTGGAGGAACCCCATCTTCATTGGGAGATTCCAGGATGATTGGTCTGACGGCTTCGTATGGCATACCCAACTTCTGAGCACGGATGCGGACCCATTTGCAATAGGGTTCCAATGGCAGAGAAGTCTTTGGTCCTAACTCATGTGGGTCAACTTTGTGGATTCTGTCCCAAGCTCTAATGAATCCCTGGCGTATTTTGTCACTGCCTGCCTGAAACTCAAAATGGAAGTGAGGAACCAGTATTTCATGAGGCCCATCTCCTCTGGCTCTTCCAAACTGACGGAGAGCTAAACATGGATTGTAAGAGATTCCTCCTTGGATACCAATCAACGGGACATTAGGGTATTCCCCGCAACGGTCGATGACAGCTACCTCATCCAAACCTCTGAGAGTCCAAGTGATATCCTTATCTGTGAGAGACATTAACCTCCGAGCCCAACCTTTTCCTTCTTCATTCTTCAGCACGGGCTTAGGAAGGTGCGAAATAAACCACCTTACCAGCAAAGGAGCACAACACCACGGAGTCCCCCGTTTTCGAGCAGTACGAGCATAGAGTTGTTGTAGAATGTCACCCAAAAGAGTGGGTACCGGATTCCGAGACATGAAGATCCTTATGACATGGATACTGATAAAAGTGTCAGGGTTGGGAAACAATACCAGACCATAGATCAAAAGAGCCAGAATATCCTCATATGCCTTGAAGTCCAAGTCATTCCAGAAATCATTAGCCTTGCCAACCAAAAATTTGACCAAAAAGCCCTTGATCCCATTTCTAGTTTCCCAGTTGGACAATACCTCTTCTTTGGTCAAGGGGAGAATTGCAGCAATCTCTTCAGGCCTAGGAATCTTTTCCAAACCAGTGAATGGAGTTTGTTCCAAGACAGGGATCCCAAGCAAATAAGAGAACTCTTCCAGGGTAGGAACCAGCTGGAAGTCTTGAAAGGTGAAACAATGATGCAGAGGGTCATAAAACTGGGTCAGAACACTTATCAGTTGTTGATCCCATTTTGCAGTGATCAAGCCAAGGAGAGAACCATGTCTGTTGATGAAGGAGGTAGTGTTTGGAATTCTTTCAACCAGATCTTTGAGTAAAACTGGTGGTTGAACAAAGTTGAGCCGGACAGTATTTCTACGCACGGGCATCATGATGTCCTACAAAACAGAGCAAAGATGAAACCTTTTTGTCTTTGAAATGGGTTAGCCTTTTATGCATGCAATGGTATGATGGCATGATGCTATGATGAAGCACATCACAAGTATTCACATAGGCAAATAAAGCACACAAGTCACACAAGACACCCTTAGGTTTCAGGCCAGCATGAGTTTCAGGTATTACCCTCTTTTGGTTTTGTTGGTTAAAACCTGTCCTATCAAAAGTAACCGGGTTCTAGAGGATCTCAAATCATTGGCTACCCTCAATCGGTCATAACTCCAGCATCGCAATCTTTTCTCGCGGCCAGAACCATCTCGAGAGTTTAGCCTCAATGAGTGTAGCATACTGCTACTGTCCTAATAGCCAAGTTGGTCAATTTAGGGTTCTAAGGTTGGTTGGTGTTTAATGACCCCTTAGAAGACCTATATTCTCCCCGTTACAACACAAGGGATATAGGTACAGACTAAGATGCCACACCAACGTAGCCACTGCTTCACCCATGTCGGTCTACGCCGGACAGGTCCCTCACAGATTATGCTACCTAAAAAGGGTATTTCCCAGATCCGGGTTAGGATCTATGAAACTCCGATGCAAAGCCCACAAATATAAAAGCAAACAAGACAATCAATTGAAAACAAAGATGATCTAATCCCTAAGGTTACTCCACTTTAAAAGATAGTCCCCAGCAGAGTCGCCAGTTCTGTGATACGGTGGGAGAACTGACTTGAGGTTTGCGTTCGTATTCGCAAATGTTGCGGTTAGCAAGAGTCGCCACCGACTTTTTATTTTATCCTAAGGAAAGGTTAAAAAGCACAGCAAAAACCTTTTGAGATGTTTTCTTGGGTTCGGGGAGTAGATTATAGAAAGGGAAGGTATTAGCACCCTTTCTATCCATGGTTATCCATGGGCTCTTAGTTACTTGCTTAGATCACTTGCCTTTTGTTTTCAATTGTTTTAAATGGTGCTTGAGTGTGTGGGTTTTGAAAATGTTTTTGAAAAGAGGCCAATGTGGTGGCAACCTTTGTAATGATCCATGTGGGGATGTATACAAAGATGTATGTCTTTTGAAAAAGGTTTTTATTTTGTTTTAAAAGTTTTGTTTTGAAAGTGTAGTGATGTGTGATTTTGAAATTAGGCAAGTGTTTTGTTTTTGCAAGTTGACTCAAGTAACTAAGAGGTTATCTACTCCTAATTTCTCAAAAAAAGATTATTGCTATACTTTAACCCTTTTAACAAGTTTGCTCCACCATTGTATTTGGTGGGCAACCTTGTGTTAGGATGTGAAAGGGACAGGCGCGGGTCATCGTATGGACCATAATTGTAACGACGTTAAATGTCTTTGGGCAATTTCTCTAAGGGACTTGATCATTCAAACTGTTGCTTTGCCCAAAGATGTTCAACATACAATATGGCCCATTTATTTGAAGGCAACAAGTGGAATACCCTAGGGGGTGCAAGTGTGATTTGTGTGTCCATTTTCATGCTTGTTTATCTTATATTAGGTCAAACTATTTTTTTATCGTTTTTCGCATACAAACCCTAATTCTAACATGTTATTATTAGAAAGCAATAAAGTGCGAAATTAAAATTACTAAGCTATTACACAACCAAATATGGGAAGGGGGGTACAAATGTTCAAATGGGGATATTGACAAGAATTTAAATCTAAATTATTACAACAATTGGATATTTTGCAATGCATAATTAAATGTAAATTAAATAAATATGTGAAATGCAAAAAGGAAGTTTTTATGTGTATGAGAAAATATTATTTATGTAAAAGGGAAAAGAAAATAAAATGTATTTATTTTTGAGTATTTTGAACTTAGGGTAAAAAAAAACCCTAATTTTTAAATAAAAGGTATTATTATCTAATTTAATTCTACTATTTATTTATTATTTATAAAAAATAAAATAAAATGAAGTGTATTGTGAAAAAGGTATTTTTTGTATCAAATATTAAATAAAATGAAAAAATCAAATATTTTCATATTTTTGTCTTAAATATATTAATAATTATATATATATATTATAACCCTAAATATGTATTATACAAAAATAAATATTTATTTAATATTTTAATAAAATAAATAAAAGAATATTTTTTTATGTGAAATATTTTCAGAAAGTAAATAAAAAATAAAAAAAAGTGTATTTATATTATTTTTACATTTATTCTAATAATCAAATATATATATATTTATGTACAAACTAAACAAATAAACAAATAAATATGCAATAAATGCAAAAAATAATGAAAAAAATATTTTTAATTTTCTAATGGCATGAGAAAAAATAAATGAAGTCAGCAAAAAAGGAAAAAGTCAAAAAAGTCAAAAAATGAGTAAATGGGCTCAGGGGGGTGTAAGCCAAAAAGGATGGTGTGAAAAGAAAGAACAACAACAGCCCAGCCCAATCACACACTGTCTTCAACCTCCAGCTTCAAACTTTGAAAAAACGCGCGCCTCTTGCTTCAATGTCTAACTCCTGATTTCTTGAGTTTTTGAACAAACTTCCAACACAAAAGATGTTAAGCATGAAGAGACGGTTCTAACCATATAAAGAACTTGACCTATCTCTCTAAGATGAGGGAGAATTTCTCTCCCCCTCTTTTCTGACCTAATTTTTCTACCATTTTCAGAGCTCAAATTCTCTCTACTCAGATAAAAGAAATGAAAAGTAAAGCTATGTACATGTTCAGGGCTATGAGTAGGACCTTGTTTCTTCACAAACTTAAGACTAAAGATGCCTAATAAGAGAGATACGAATTCAAACTTTTACCTGTGCAGTTGAACTTCTATGTGGAGAATGAGAGACTTTCAGTGCAATGTAATGATTGGAAAAGCTTCCTTGAGGTCCAGGGATGCTTTTTCAATGCTCACTTTGTCTTGAACCTTCTTGTATCAAGCTATAGAACTTCACCTGCAAGTCAAAGATGTGAAAATGGTGGAAGTGGTTAGAGCAACTACAGATCATGCCTTAGCTTCTGGATAGCTTGCATAGGTTGTAAGGAAGGTAGAGGAACAGGTTTTGATCAAAATGCTTGAAGGGTTTGAGAGATTGCACTCAAACTGCAGGGGCACCCCTGTTTGTGCAGTTTGAGGATGATTCTGAGATGGAGAGGGTTTGAAAGGGAAATGGCTCGTGCAAAAGCTTCAAAATGGTCTATGGAATGTGTTTGATATCTTTTGTGCTGTGTTCTTTTGCTGATATGAGAGATGGCATAAGTTATGGATGTTACTTCTAAGTGAAGCAAGCAAATGTCAACTTGGTTTCTAGGCCAGTACAATGCCTCAATCTATGCTGCACATTTGAGTCTTGATCAGTGGGAAATGTCCATGCCTTTTTGCCTCAAAGATCTGCATTGTACCTCATAGATTTGCAAAGTTGCCATAAAGTAGCACTTTACAAGAATGGATAATATGCTTTTTCTAGTTTAGGCTTGATTTTGTGTGTATTGTCCAAATGAGCAAGATAATGCTAGAGCACAAAGGATATGCATTGAATTATTGAGTGAAAATGGGATTAGAGGCCTGCAATGTAGCTTAAGCATGCTGAATTCAAATTTGCCAAGTTTATGAACATGCTTTGATGAAGAACAAAAAGTGAATTTTTGCCAACTTGTGAAATTAGAATCTCTCAAGTTATGAGGTTGTTTGATGAGTTCTTGGACATTTTGGAAAGCTTGGAATGTGTACTACAATCCATCTTTGAAATGCAATTTGAAATTCCAAGTGGAAGGGTATGAAAAGTGGCCTTGAAGTAGGGTAGAAAACCTTGTCAAAATAGGTCAAATTTCACTAAGTTAAAAGATGGTTTAGTGCCCTTATTCAAAAAATCATAACTTGAGATACAAGCTTCAAATGGGAAAACTTTGTGAATCAAAGTTGTAGACTATGCAACAAGCTACAACTTTCATGTTTTGACTTTTGTTTGAATCCAAATGGATCATGGTGAAAAGATGGGGCAAAGTTGGGAAAAAATTAGGGTTTTTCATAACTTAGAAAAATTCTAAGTTATGAAAAATTCCATTTTCAAACCCTAATTTGCATTTTGTGATTTCTTGGTGAACAAGTTTCATGATTTGGCATGTTTTGATGAAAAATGAATCTTGACTCTTGATTTTGACCAAAAAGTCAAAGTTTGACTTTTCAGTATACAGTCAAAATTGATCAATTGACTGGGAAATTCAACTGTCAATCTTGTGTACTTGGGATCTTTTGAGCTTGATGAACATGTCAAGATAATTCCATGGGGTCCTTGAGTCCATATGTGAGCTTGGTTTGCCATTGGCTAAGTCAAACAGTCAAAAATTGCCTTTGTGCAGTCAAAACCCTAAAAATGACCATTTTGCCCTTTTGATGATCTGATCAAATTTCTTGTGGAATTTGTGATCCAAACTTGATCAAATGGTCCATGTGAGTTCATAATGTTGATGTGGATCAAATTTCATGAGGTTTGACTGTCAATTGGCCACAGTTGACTTTTTCCCCAATACAGCTGATTTCTAGGTCAACTGTCCAATTGACTGGGTAAAACTTGGAATCAAGACTTGAAACTTGGTATAGGTAAACTTGGGAGTCCAACATGAAGCATGAAAGTCATCTTAGGCATTTTAGGTCAAAACATCCTTAGGCAGACACAAACCCTAATTTGAGTCCACAGTACAAGGAGAAGTCTTGAGCAGAGGAAACCCTAACTGGATCTTGATCTTCAAAGGTCTTGTGATGAGAAAATGTTGAGGAAATGGGAGGGCAAATTTTGGGGTACAACAGCATCAAAAGTTGACTTGGTCAGAATCCAGGAGGAAAACTAATGGTTGTTAAAAGTCAGAAGCTTCAAATTCTAATAGGCAGAAGAATGTCCAAAAGGGAAAGGAGAAGTCTGACAAGAAGAATGTTCAGTGTTACTGTTGCAAGAACTTTGGTCACTCTGCCAGAGATTGCTGGTCCACAAAGAAAGGAAGTCAGAAGAAGCAAATATAGAAAGAGGAGAGTCTGATGATGAACCTGTGCTATTATTAGCTTATGAACCTGATGATCTGAATTCATCAGAATGGTGGTATATGGACACATGGTGTTCAAACCATCTTACTGGAAACAAGAAGTGGTTGGTTGATTTTGACTCTGGGAAGAGTACAAAGATCAGATGTGCTGATGATAAATACCTCAATGCAGAAGGTATGAGAAATGTCAGAAACGCTCTAAACAATGGGAAAACAGCAGCGATCCAGAATGTTTGGTATGTACCTGGCATGAAAAGCAATTTGATGAGTGTGGGACAACTTGTTGAGAAAGTTTTTTCAGTTACCATAAAGGATAATCTTCTGAAGCTATATGACTGTAATCAGAAGCTGATTATGGAGTCAGAACAGGAAAGAAACAAAACATTCAAGGTGAATGTTAGAACTGCAGACTCTGAATGTCTTAGTGCAACAAGTGTTGTCAAGGAGAGTGAGCTGTGGCACAGAAGATTTGGTCATCTGAATTTCAGAAGTTTAGGGCATCTGAAATCAAAGAATCTGGTATATGGAATTCCTACAATCGAGAAGCCTGAAAAGTCATGCAAGGTGTGCATGGAAGGGAAGCAACCAAGATTACCCTTTACATCAGAAGTAGCTCCAAGAGCAAAACATGCCTTGGGAGTAGTACATTCTGATGTGTGCGGTCTGTTTCCAGTAGCATCGACTGGAGGGAATAAATATTTTGTGTCATTTGTTGATGAGTTCACCAGAATGACATGGGTATCTCTCATAAAGTTCAAACACGAGGTATTTGATGAATTCAAAAAGTTCAGACTGAAGGCTGAGAATCAGAGTGGCCAGACTCTGAAGATTCTTAGAATTGATGGTGGTGGTGAGTATAACTCTACAGAATTCAGAAGTTTATGCGAGGAGAATGAAATTGAGCATGAGGTTACTGCTCCCTATACGCCTCAACACAATGGTCTTGCTGAAAGAAGAAATCGTACTTTGCTAGATATGGTGAGAAGCATGCTGAAAGAGAAGAAGCTTCCTCATACTCTGTGGGGAGAAGCTGTTGCAACTGCATGTTATGTGCTCAACAGATGTCCAACAAAGAAATTAAAGGAAATAGTTCCTATTCAGAAGTGGACTGGAGATAAGAAAGGTGTTAGTAATCTGAAGGTATTTGGTTCGGTATGTTACAAACATGTCCCAGAAGCCAGAAGATAGAAGCTGGATGATAGAAATAAAGTGATGTTGCTGGTGGGGTATCACAGTACAAGTTCGTACAAACTTTATTGTCCATAAACTAACAAAGTTGAGTTCAACAGAGACGTCATTGTAGAGGAATCAGAAGTTTGGAATTGGGAAAAGTTTCGTCCTGACTCTGATGACAGAACTTTTGAAGAAAGGTCAGAAATACATGTTTCTGAAGCTGGTAAAGACTCTGACTCTGAAGAAGATACAAAAGGAGAAGATGATTCTGACTCTGACTCCGATGGTGATCCAGACTCTGAAGACAGTCAAGGTTTTGGAGAAAGTCCAATTTCTGAAGCAAGTGCTTCTAGAGGGGAAAGTTCTGGTGTCCAAAGTTCTGAAGGTCCAGTTCAGAGGCAAAAAAGAGTCAGAAGCATCCCAAGAATATTTGTAGAGTTTGACATGTTGCAAGACACTAAAGTAGACTCTGAAGGAGAATTTATTCAGTGTGCAATGTTAGTAGACTCTGAACCCGTGAGTACGGAAGAGGCTCTTAAGCAGCAAGTTTGGTTACAGGCTATGAAAGAAGAACTTGATGCTATAGAGAGAAACAAGACTTGGAAGTTGATATAACTTCCAAAAGGCAAGAAAGTCATCAGCGTCAGATGTGTTTTCAAGCAAAAGCTAAAGCCATATGGATCAATTGGCAAACACAAAGCAATATTAGTAGCAATAGGCTTTCTACAGAAGCCTGGATTTGATTACTTTGAAGTGTTTGCACCTGTGGCGAGACATGAAACAATCAGACTAGTGATTGCAATAGTTGCTAACAGGAATTGGCCTCTGATGTATTTAGATGTAAAATCTACATTTCTGAATGGTTCATTACAAGAAGAGGCGAATGTCTCACAACCTCCTGGATTTGAGAAAAAAGTCAGGAAGGGGTGGTGTTCAAATTACACAGCTTTGTATGGATTGAAGCAAGCGCCCAAAGCTTGGAATTTGAAAATTGATTCGTTTTTTAAGGAACAAGGGTTTCAGAAATGTGAGATGGAGTATGGTGTTTATGTTCAGCACACTTCAAAAGGTAATATGATTCTGGTCTATTTGTACGTTGATGACATATTACTCACAGGAAGTTTTGAACAAGAGATAGTTGAGTTTAAGAAAGTTCTGATGAATTCATTTGAGATGACAGATCTTGGAAAAATGAGTTTCTTTCTAGGGATGGAATTTATGTACTCTGAGAAAGGAATCATTATACATCAGATGAAGTATGAACTAGAGCTTCTGAAGAGATTTGAGCTGGAAAATTGCAAGGTTTCTATCACACCTGCTGATACGAATCAAAAGTTGGATTCTAATTCGGATGGAGAGGATGTGAATGCTACAACCTTCAAACTGATGGTTGGTTCTCTAAGGTATTTGTGTAATACCAGGCCTGATATTTGCTATGCAATTGGAATGGTTAGCAGATTTGTGAGCAAACCAAGTGGTCCAATTACCAAGCTGAAGTTGAGATTCTAAGGTATGTGAAGGGAACTCTGAAATATGGAGTGTTATTTCCGTCTGGAAGAAAGATCGAATCATAACTTTTGAGTTATTCTGATTCTGATTAGTGTGGAGATAGAGTTGACAGAAGAAGTACTTCTGGGTACTTATTCAAATTTCATGGAGGTCCTATTTCTTGGTGTTCCAAGAAGCAACCTATTGTTTCTCTGTCAACCTGTGAAGCTGAATATATTGCAGGTGCTCTGACTGCATGTCAAGCTGTGTGGATTCTGAACTTGCTGAAAGATCTGAAGATTGAGGTAAATAAACCTCTGAAGCTGATGATTGATAATAAGTTTGCAATCAATCTTGCCAAGAATCCAGTGTTGCATGGGAGAAGCAAGCATATTGAGACCAAATATCATTTTCTGAGGAATCAAGTTCATAATGGAATAATAGAGGTTATGCACTGTAGCACCCATAAACAACTGGCAGATGTTCTGACAAAGACTATCAAAACTGATCAATTTCTTAGATTAAGGGATGGAATTAGCATTGTCAGTTTTGGGTAAATATAAATTAAGGGATTGTGTTAGAATTTATTTAAATTTAATTAGATATTAATTTATATTTAGAAATATCTTTTAGATTGTTTATATCTTTGTTAGAAGATATAAATTTTAGATCTTCTTATATCTTTGTAGAAGATATATTTTAGATTTAATTTGTGTGTATAAATAGCCTAGTGGAGTAGGTTATTGTAATTCATTGTAAATCCTTATTTTTGAAGCTATCAGTAAATATTACTTTTGTCTTTTATCTTTCTTATGCTCCAACACACTTAACGCGATATTTAATACAATGTCACGATTAGAACATAAAACTGCTGAAAGTGTATTCCACATGAATATTTTTCCAGTACCACTATAACCATATAAAAAAACACACATCCTTTTTGTTCGACAATAACTTACATAATTTGGTTAAAAATTTGCATTTGTTCATCTATATAAGAAATGAAAATAATTAATGTGTTAGTAATGAAAAATTATAATGGCATAGTAAAATAAATTAAAAATACCATAATTTCAATAATACAAATGGCTAATAATGAGTCATCCTTAAACACCTAAATGGCTAATGTGTAGAAATAAATTTTAAGGGATGAAACGTTGAAATCTACATGTTGTGTAAAATGTTTTGTTGGAGGTTGCATGCAATGGATCTGTGATGTCTGTTTATGGGTGCGGTTATATTTTTAAAATAATGGGTTTTTTAGGTTTTTTAAGTCACGAAACGTTCAAAGTTGTGATTTTTATAACATGTTTTGTTGGGATAAAAATCATGTACCTGGTAAAAGATGCATGCAAAAAAAAGTGTTGAATCATCTGAGTTAAAAGTGTTTATGTGTATCATTTATTGTTTATAGTGATAGCGATGATAGCTACGACAGTGACTCAAGTGATAATAGTTTCTCAAGTGATGGTGGTTAGGAAAATCATGAAATGTATATTTCTTTGTAATGATATATGCATATGACAGAAAATTGTAGATTTGATTAACTGAAGTTATGACAATGAGATATGGCTAATATTGTAAAGTATATTATATAAAAAAACACTATGTATGATTTATACCCAAGGAATATGTTCAAACTTGTTTATCATATATTCAATTATGATGCTCATGTAGTAAGGTGTATATTATCACGGGCTTAAAATCAAATGCGGCAGTAGGAAGTATCTTTCTACCAAAAATATATCTGTAACCATGAATTTTTTTATGAATACCTAAGAAAGGATCATAGTCAGAATCATTGTCTTTGTTACTATCGAAATCCAAGTTAACCGTAGGTTTAAAAACGTTGCACGTGCGCGGTGTTGGCATGGTATGTGATAAATATAGGATTGTCAGGTTTGAATCGTTTGAATTTCTTATGATTCATTATGCTAAATCATTGGAACCACGCTCTTTTAGTTGCAAATTTTCTCCACATAAAAGCATCATTAGTAATGACATTGTTATCTATTGGCTTGTTGAATAAACATTAAATGTGTTAGTAATAAAGTTTTACATTAAACATGGTAGTAGGAGGGACAAAAGTTTTAGTAAGTTATTAAGTTATTAGTAGCAGTTATGTTTTAGTTTATGTTTTAGAATTGTAAAAGTTATTTGGATCTATAAAAGACCAAGTGTGTAATTTATTTGAGAAGAGCAATATACAAAGTTTTGATAGAAGTCTGATTCGATTTTATAACAATTTGGCATCAGAGCTCATGGCAAACATGATGAATCAAATGTCGTTGCCACGGCTAACGAAGTCTAATTATGAAAACTGGAGTATCCAAATGAAAGCTCTTCTTGGATCTCTAGATGTGTGGGAAGTGACCAATGATGGGTTTGAAGAACCAACAGAAGTTGGGGGATATACGGCAGCTCAAACGAAGGCGTTGAAAGAGACGCGATCGAAGGACAAAACGACATTATACATGTTGTTCAGGGCTGTAGATGAATCAGGCTTTGAGAAAATTGCTGGTTCGACTACGTCGAAACAAGTGTGGGACACGTTAGAAAAGGTGTTCAAAGGAGCAGATCGAGTGAAGCAAGTTCGACTCCAAACTCTTCGTGGCGAATTGGAGAGAATACAGATGAAGGATATAGAAATTGTATTTGACTACATCACACGTGTGCAAAAGGTGGTGAATCAACTCACCAGAAATGGAGAGACAGTACCTGATGCACGAGTTGTTGAAAAGATCTTGAGATCTTTAACAGACAAGTTTGAAAATATTGTATGTGTAATAGAAGAGTCGAAGGACCTTTCGACGCTCTCAATCGAAGAGCTCGCTGGTTCTCTCGAAGCACATGAACAACGAAAGATGAAAAAGAAAAAGAAGCAGACGAAGAAGCAAACCAAACCAAGGAATCGAACAAAGACGAAAAGGTACTCTTTTCTCACAACTTTCGAGGAAGAGGACGTGGACGTGGAGCTCGTGACAGTGGTCGAAGTGGTAGAGGTAGCAACTTCGAAAGAGGACAATCGAGCCAACAAAATTGGCGTGGCAGAGGACGTGGTCAAAGAGGTGGTCGTTCGAATTATTCCAACTTCGAATGCTACAAGTGTGGGAAGTATGGTCATTATGCGAAGGATTGTAACTCCTACAAATGTTACAACTGTGACAAAGTGGGACATTTTGCAAAAGACTGTCGAATCGAAAAGAAGATTGAAGAAACAACCAACCTAGCCTTGGAAGCTGAATCGAATGAAGGCTTTCTCCTGATGGCTCAAAATGAAATCAACACCAATGACAGTGTTTAGTATCTTGACTCAGGAGCAAGTAATCACATATGTGGTTACAAACACCTGTTTAAAGATATGAAGGGAATTGAAGATGGTAGTGTGTCTTTTGGAGATGCATCGAAAGTGAAGGTCGAAGGAAAGGGCACAATCAGTTACTTGCAGAAGGATGGCTTGATTGGATCAATCGAAGACGTTTACTATGTACCAGATCTCAAGACCAACATATTAAGTCTGGGACAACTTACAGAAAAAGGTGTTTCGATACTGATGAAAGATCGAACACTGCATTTGAAGGACGAAGCAGGATATCTGATTGCCACTGTCGAAATGGAAAGAAATCGAATGTACAAACTGAACCTGAGGAACATTCGAGAGAAATGTCTGCAAATCGAAGTGCAAGACAAAGCGTCACTATGGCATATGCGCTTTGGTCATCTACATCATGCTGGTTTGAGAAGGTTGGCGAAAAGGAACATGGTGCATGGACTACCAGACATGGATTTCGAAGGAAAATTCTGTGAAGAATGTGTGCTCAGTAAACAAACAAGAACCTCATTTCAAAGGAAGGCAGAGTATCAAGCTAAACATATTCTCGAATTGATACATACTGACATATGTGGGCCAATCACTCCAGAATCCTTCAGTGGAAAAAGGTACTTCATTTCTTTTATTGATGACTTCTCAAGAAAAACCTGGATTTACTTCCTGAAAGAAAAGTCTGAAGCATTAGAAGTGTTCAAAAAGTTCAAAGTAATGGTAGAGAAGGCAACAGACAGACACATCAAAGCAATTCGATCTGACAGAGGAGGTGAGTATACTTCAATGGCCTTTGTGAAGTACTGTGAAGAACAAGGCATAAGGAGATTCCTAACTGCACCATATTCACCTCAGCAAAATGGTGTGGCTGAAAGGAAGAATCGAACTATTTTTGACATGGTTCGATCAATGCTCAAAAGCAAGAACATGTCGAAAGAATTCTGGGCAGAAGCAGTACAATGTGATGTTTATATTCAGAATAGATGTCCACATTCGAAGTTAGAAGACAAAACACCACAAGAAGCATGGAGTGGACAGAAGCCAACAATTTCTCATCTCAAGGTATTTGGTAGTATAGCTTATGCACATGTACCAGATCAACAAAGAACAAAGCTTGAAGACAAAAGTCAGAAGTACATATTCATTGGATATGATGAGAAGACGAAAGTGTACAAGCTCTTCAATCCCATAAGCAAGAAAGTGATCGTGAGCAGAGACGTTCGAATGAACGAAGCAAGCAAGTGGGACTGGAACAATTCGACAGAGGTTATTGACACAGTCGAAGAAACAACTGTAGATGTACCAACAAGTATTCCAACAGAACATGAAGAAACAGAAGATGGAGATGAACCTATACAACCCAAAATGAGAAGTTTGCAAGACTTGTATGATTCAACAAGTGAGGTGCATCTTGTGTGTCTTCTGGCAGATGCTGAAAATATCAGTGTCGAAGAAGCGTTACGAGATAAGAAGTGGAAAAGCGCCATGGACGAAGAAATTATAGCAATCGAACGCAACAATACTTGGGAGCTAGTCGAATTACCAAAAGGTAGTCAACCCATTGGTGTAAAGTGGGTATTCAAGAAAAAGATGAATGCTCAAGGAGAAATAGAAAGATTCAAAGCACGGCTGGTTGCTAAGGGATACAAATAGAAAGCAGGAATTGACTATGACGAAGTGTTTGCACCTGTTGCAAGAATAGAGACAATTTGATTACTCATTTCTCAAGCTGCTCAGTTCAAATGGTCAATATTTCAAATGGATGCCAAGAAAGCATTTTTGAATGGTGTGCTCGAAGAAGAAATTTATGTCGAACAACCACTTGGATATATGAGAACTGGAGAAGAGAAGAAGGTGTTGAAACTGAAGAACTGTATGGGCTGAAGCAAGCACCTAGGGCATGGAACACACGTATTGACACATATTTCAAAGAGAATGGGTTCGAGCAATGTCCTTATGAACCAGCCCTCTATGTGAAGAAAAATGGAAGTGATTTATTACTTGTTGCTCTCTACGTTGATGACCTTATCTTTCTAGGCAGTGATGTTCAGATGATCGAAGATTTCAAGAGCACCATGACAAGTGAATTCGAAATGACAGACTTAGGTCTGATGAGATTCTTTCTTGGTCTGGAGGTTCGACAAGAAGAAGTTGGAATTTTCATCTCACAAGAAAAATATGCAAAGGAAATCTTAGAAAAATATAAAATGAAGAATTGCAATCCAACTTCGACGCCAATGAAACCAGGTACAAAACTGTCAAAGTTTGATGGAGGAGAACGGGTCGAAGGAAGCAAATATCGAAGCTTGGTAGGTAGCCTTCGATATCTCACATGCACAAGGCCAAACATTTCACTGAGTGTTGGCATAGTAAGTCGATTCATGGAGGAGCCAGTACACACACATTGGAAGGCGCTAAAACGAATTCTAAGATACATCCAAGGAACAGTATCACCAGGAATGTTTTATTCAAAAACAGAAGACTACAAGTTAGTTGGTTATTCTGACAGTGACTGGTGTGGAGACATAGACGATCGAAAGAGCACTTCTGGATATGTGTTTTTCATGGGAAACACAACATTTACTTGGCTGTCGAAGAAGCAACCTATAGTAACACTTTCGATGTGTGAAGCTGAATATGTGGCAGCATCCTGGTGCGTCTGTCATGCAGTATGGCTCAGATGGTTGATAAGCAAGATGGAGATAAAACAGGGAGGTCCAACAATAATACAAGTAGACAATAAATCAGCTATCGAATTGGCAAAGAATCCAGTGAATCATGAACGAAGCAAACATATTGATGTTCGATTTCACTTCATTCGTGAACATGTGAAGGAGGGAAGTATCGAATTAAGGCATGTAGCAAGCAGAAACCAAGCAACGGATATTTTTACAAAACCACTATCAAAAGAGGTCTTCGACAGAGGCAAGAAGATGATAGGAATGTTGGATGGAAGAAACATTTAAGTTTACAGATGAGTTTTGTTGAATAAACATTAAATGTGTTAGTAATAAAGTTTTACATTAAACATGGTAGTAGGAAGGACAAAAGTTTTAGTAAGTTATTAAGTTATTAGTAGCAGTTATGTTTTAGTTTATGTTTTAGAATTGTAAAAGTTATTTGGGTCTATAAAAGACCAAGTGTGTAATTTATTTGAGAAGAGCAATATACAAAGTTTTGATAGAAGTCTGATTCGATTTTATAACATGGCCTACAATTTAAGTGAGTAGAAAATGTTAAATTTAGTAGCAGTAAAAATGATAAAATGTTTGTGAAAGTTTGCAATAGTGTCATGTATAAAGAAAATAGAAGGAGAGACATGTTAATATACTTGAATAAGGTGTGATGTTTCACGGATTGATCCATTTGATGAGGAAAAACATAACAAATTATCTTCACTAAAAATGTAAAAACATAATGGAAGGTAAGTGATTCTGAATCATGTAATGAAAGGCACAATAAATTAACAGAAGAAAAAGTTGATGCTTGGACTGCATATGTAAAATATGATGTACGTAGTCATAAAAAAAGTGGTTAACTTATATGTTTTTGCTAGGAAAAAGCATTTTCTTTCAATTGTGAAACTTAAATGCCACAGTCAATCGGAACTGTGTTTATTTTAGTTAATTCTTTAAATGATTTATATCTGGATTTCAGGAATTCTGGAGCAAATATTTATATAATAGTAAAACTCCTACAGTAGGACTGCTGTTGATTCATAATGGTAAGTAATCTGAGGTTAATATAACAAAGACTCAGTTTATGGCACTTAACTTTGATCATTAGACTTCATAGTATGGTTGGACATGAATAAATATAAGAATTGAAATCGTTAATTGCAAGAAATATGATAGCATTTACCATGTTTAGCAAAAAAGCAGTTAAATGCATTACAACATTAAGTGATTTCTTGTCTAATAAGAACTGAAAATAGACCTAAGGCATTGTTCAAAAGATAAATTGACTTAAAAGTTGGCTTAAACAAAGGCATGTTTAATCAAAAGATTCTCCACATAAAATATTAAAAAACAACAAGTTGTGTCCAAAACAACAAAGTAGAGATCCCAAAAAATGCAGCAGTTGATAACAAATCAGGTCCCTCCGCATCTTGAGCTGAATCAGATGGAGACAACCTCTTGAAAGGGGTATTGTTAAAGCTGGATTTAGGGCTCCAATTTTGTACTGCAGATGTAGTAGTCTGCAACATTGGTAGTAGTATATGTAAGTGTCTTAAAAATCAAAAAGTAAGGATAAAAGTTATTAGACTTAAAATCGAATACATTAAGACTTACTTTGGAATTAGTTACTTGTGTATATGTAACGCGGTAGGAGAACTGACTTTGTTGTTTTGTGTTTGATCGCAAATGTTGCGGTTTAGCAAGAGTCGCCACCGATTTTTCTTTTATCCAAAAGGAAAAGCCGAAAATAACAGAAAGACCTTTGAGATGTTTTCTTGAGTTCGGGGGTAGATTATGAAAATGGAAAGTATTAGCACCCTTTTCATCCGTAGTTATCTACGGGCTCTTAGTTGCTTGCTAGATCACTTGCTTTTGTTTGAAAATGTGCTTTGTGTGATTTTTTTTAAAGTATTTTGAAAAAGCGTCATCGTTTAGGCAAACTTTGTAATGATTATCGTTCGTAAGAATATATACAAAGTGTTGATCTTTTGAAAATGTTTCAAGTTTGAAAGATGTTTTTTGAAAGTGTTGATGTTTGTTTTGAAGATAGCAAGGATGTTTGATTTGAAAATGAGCAAGCAACTAGGAACATTCTACCTACTCAAAAGTCTTTCATGTTTGTTTCCTCTTTCCTTTGACATTGTTATCTTACCATTGATTTGGTAAGTAATCTTATCTTTGGATGTAAAAGGGACGGGAAAGGGTCATCGTATAACCATGATTAGCAACATTATAAGATATCTTAGCATTTTCTTTAAGGGATTAAGATCATTTTTGAAAGGTAACTTTGATAGCGTCATTGAGGGACTATGATCTTGTATTTTGATTTGTTTTTGCTAAGATACCCCACATGCATAATATGGCTATTTTTGTAAGGCAACAAAGTGGGTTTACCCTAAGGGTGTAAGAGTGCAAGTGTATTGATTTATAGGCATTGTTTTGTCTTGAACCAAAGGAGATTTTGTGAGAAAATACTTTACCAATGAGAGGGAAACTTTTGGGGTACAATAGCTTCCCCTGTTCAATCTTCTTAAACCTGAAGATTTATATTGGCGGATCCGCCATTCATGACTTGAAGGTGGAAGATGATTGGACACTAGAGTGCCCAGAAATTTGCACTTGAAGATGGATTGTGAATGGGCTTATAGATGGCATTTGGAGGAATGATGGAGATTTTCTAGAGATGGGCTTGTAGATGCCATCCAATGGTGACTGTTGACAGAGAATGGACTAAGTCTGAACTTGATTTCAACTAGAAAAGAATCAGAATAAATCTTTGGAGCGATTTATCTGGAACTAGCAGAAGTCTTGTATGTTGTTTGACTGGGAAGAATCAGAATAAATCTTGGAGCAATTCATATGAACCAAAAAAATTTCTTTGGAAGGTAACATAATAAACCGTTGAGAGGTTTAAACTAAACCAAATAGGATCTTGAATATTCTTTAACTGGAGAGAATCAGAGTAAATCTTTGAGCGATTTATCTGAACCAGAGAAAGTGCTTACTAGGAAAGAATCAGAATAAATCATTGAGAGATATAAACTGAAACGGCAGGGACCTGGAGAAGAATCAGAATAAATTGTTGAGATATTTATCTGAACCAGAGAAAATGTCTGCGGGAAAGAATCAGAAGAAACCGTTGAGATATTTAAACTGAAATGGAAGGGATCTGTAGAAGAATCAAAATAAATCGTTGAGAGATTTATCTGAACCAGAGAAAACTTCTGTGGGAAAGAATCAGAAGAAACCTTTGAGAGATTTAAACTGAACCGACAGGGATCTAGAGAAGAATCAGAGTAAATCGTTGAGAGATTTATATGAACCAGAGAAAGCGTCCGCGTGAAAGAATCAGAAGAAACTGTTGAGAGATTTAAACTGAACCGACAGGGATCTGGAGAAGAATCAAAATAAATCATTGAGGGATTTATATGAACCAGAGAAAACGTCTGCGGGAAAGAATAAGAAGAAACCGTTGAGAGGTTTAAACTGAACCGACAGGGATCTAGAGAAGAATCAGAATAAATTGTTGAGAGATTTATCTGAACTAAAGGAAACGTCTGCGTGAAAGAATCAGAAGAAACCGTTGAGAGATTTAAACTGAACCGACAAGAATCTGGAGAAGAATCAGAATAAATCGTTGAGAGATTTATCTGAACCATAGGAAACATCGAGGAATTGATCTGTAATTGGCTTGTTGAAAATTTGACGATAATTTTCTGTTGATTGATCTTTCCTGAAGAGATGAAAGGTTAGTTGTATGCAATGTCATGATGTATGAAATGTATGGTATAATGATGTTCTCAAAATAAATGAGATTGTGTTGTAGGCATATGTGTTGTTAATGCTATGACGTATGGATGTAATGTATGGACACATTAACTGTTATGCCGCGGTGTTGCTGGAATTGGGGAAAATAAATCCCTGAGTACTGCTGGGAATGAAGAGTGCAAGTCTTCATGTTTTGAAGTTGAAGTGTTGATGAGTTTCCATTTGTTATAAAAATAAACTCTGTTGTGAAAGGGGAATGCTTATCATTGCTTGTAGACCTCGTGAAAACCTGTTGGGGAATCATGAGAAGCTGGGCGACCTTCACTGGGGAATCTTCGGAGTGGTAACCGAAAGTTTTGTTCCGTTGGGGATGTGAGGGAGCTTGATATCATTAAGCTGTATATTGGAGATACGTTAGCGATCCTGTAGTGGGATGTACCATTTTCCGTTCTTGCTGGAAAAATATCTGTGGGGAACTTTATGGAATAGTCTAGAGATATCATCCTATTTCTTAAAGCCATTAGTGATTGTCTTTCTATTTTCTGTTCCTCTTTTTTTTGTTCATTTGTAAACAATAGTCATGTTCAAATGCATATGTTCAAAAATAATCATTGGATGTTTTCGCAAACAAAGCACGAAAATAAAAGAAAAACAGATAATTTTGCACTTTCAAAGGGATATATTTGTATTAACTTAAATACGTATTTTTGTATAATGAGACGAACATTCTAGTAAGAGATTGTCATCGTAGAAAATGAAAATTGATAAAAAGATAGATATGTGAAATAATCCCATGAGGTTCTCATTCTGCTATAGCCTTCGTGTCTCTGAGCATCTTGTCCACTTGCTGCCTTGTCCGAAGTTGATTGGATTGATTAGACCTGTTTGAGCTTGTCAGTCGATGCTAAAGACTGTCTATAAGGTGACCCAACAGGACATAGTCATACTCTTTAATTCCCTAACTTTTTCCTGGACCGCCCTTTTGGATTTTCGGTCTACCAGGATACCCTTTTTTGCCCAAGCTGCCCTTTCAGGTTTTCAGCTTTCCGGGTGTACGGATTTTTTTGTATTTTATCCCTAATTTTTTCCTGAACCTTTGTGGTTCGCCGGGATGCCCTAATTTTTGCCTAGGCCAGTCGACCTAGTGGGTCTTTATTCATGCGTAGTATCTTTTGACTATGCATTCACAAAGTGTGGAAGGTCGTCGCCATCCATAGTGGTTAAGATCATTGCTCCACCAGAGAATATGTTTTTGATCACAAATCATTCCTCATATGTAGGAGTCCATTTTCCCCTGGGATCACCTTGTGGCAATATGATACGCTTGATTACCAAGTCACCAACCTGATATACCTGACGTTTGACCTTGTTAAAAGCCTTGATCATACGTTTTTGGTACATCTGACCATGACAGACAACCGTAAACCTCTTCTCATCAATCAAGTTCAAATGGTCAAGCCGAGTTTGGATCCAATCATCTTCATTCAACCCTGCATCCTTTATGATTCTCAGAGAAGGTATTTGGACTTCAATTGGTAGAACAATTTCCATGGCGTATACCAAGGAGAAGGGAGTTTCCCCTGTTGATGTGCGCGCCGTGCTACGGTAACCGTGGAGAGCAAATGGTAACATCTCATGCCAGTCCTTGTAGGTCACTATCATTTTTTGTATGATCTTCTTAATGTTTTTATTTTACGGCTTCGACAACGCCATTCATCTTCGGTCGGTAAGGGGAAGAGTTATGATGCTGGATCTTGAATTGCATGCATAGTGCGGTGATCATAATATTATTGAGATTCGTACCATTGTCTGTGATGATTCTCTCTGGGATACCGTACCGACACATGAGATTTTGTTTGATTAATCAGGCCACAACATTCTTGGTAACAGAAGCGAAAGAAGCTGCCTCAACCCACTTCGTGAAATAGTCAATGGCCACCAAGATAAAGCGGTGTCCATTGGAAGCTGTAGGTTTGACTTCTCCAATCATATCGATGCCCCACATCATGAATGGCCAAGGAGCAATCAGGACGTTTAGAGGAAATGGAGGCACATGCACTTTGACAGCATAGATCTGACACTTGTGACAGGTTCGTGAATACTGATAGCAATCTGCTTCCATGGTAGACCAGTAGTACCCTGCCTGTAGGATCATTTTAGCCATCGTATGCCCACCAGAATGGGTGCCAAAAGATCCTTCATGTAGATCAACCATGATCTTTTCTGCCTCAACCTTGTCTATGCAACGAAGCAAAATAGAGTTGTGGTTGCGCTTGTAGAGAATGCCATTACTGAGGAAGAACTTAGCAGAGAATCTTCTCAAGAACTTCTTATCATTGACTGAAGCTCCTTCCGGATACTCTTGAGCCTCGAGATACCTCTTAACTTCATGGAACCAAGGCTTGTCCACTATCTCTTCAGTATCGATCTTGTGACAGTAAGTTGGTTCATTCATCCGCTCAATGGTGATCTGGGGAGCCTCGTTACCCCACTTGAGTTTAAACATGGATGACATAGTGGCTAACGCGTCCACTAGTTGATTTTCCTCTCGTGAGAAATGCTCAAAGGTAATCTCCTTGAAATATGGGATTAATGTCAACACATGTTCTTTGTAGGGGATGAGATTAGGGTGCTTCGTGTCCCATTCTCCTTTGATCTGACTGATGACCAAGGCTGAATCTCCAAATACACTTAAGGATTTGATTCCAAAATCTATGGCAACTTTGAGACCAAAAATACATGCTTCGTATTCTGCCATATTATTAGTACAGTTAAAACAAAGTCTTGCGGTGAAAGGAGTGTGACATCCTTCAGGGGATATGATTACAACACCTATGCCATTGCCGAGTGCGTTAGAGGCTCAGTCAAAAACAAAGGTCCATCGGGATCCTTGTTCAGGTCTATCATATGGTCTGAGTTCTTCACAATTGTTTACCATCATGATGTCTTCATCTAGGAACTCGAATTTCATAGACTGGTAGTCATCCACAGCTTGATGATCAAGGTGATCGGCTAACACACTGCCCTTTATTGCTTTTTGGGTAGTATATTGAATGACGTATTCTATCAGGATCATCTTCCATCTCGCTATTCTCCCAGAGAGGGCAGGATTCTCGAATATGTATTTAATTGGATCCATCTTGGATATCAATAAGGTAGTATGGGTCAACATATATTGTCTTAACCGCCGAGAAGCCCATGCCAGAGCACAGTAAGTTTTCTCGAGCAGTGAATATCTTGTTTCACAGTCGGTAAACTTTTTGCTCAGGTAGTAAATAGCATGCTCTTTTCGACCAGACTTGTCATGCTGCCCCAACACACACCTCATTGAATTTTTCAAAATAGTTAGATACATGGTCAAAGGTCTTCCCTCGACTGTAGGCATCAAAACATGAGGCTCTTAAAGGTACTCTTTGATCTTGTCGAAGGCAGCTTGGCACTCATCATTCCACTTGACTACTTGATCTTTCTTCAGTAATTTGAAGATTGGCTCACAAGTAGCGGTTAAGTGAGAAATGAATCTGGCAATGTAGTTTAGCCGTCCTAAGAATCCTCTAACTTCTTTCTCGGTACGAGGAGCATGCATTTCTTGTATTTCTTTCACCTTGGCAGGGTCCACTTCGATACCTTTACCGCTGACGATGAAGCCTAGGAGTTTACCGGACCTCACCCCAAATGTGCATTTATTCGGGTTCAACCTTAGCTTGTATTTCTTTAGCCTTTCAAACAGTTTATGCAAATGGTCAAGATGTTCCTCTTCAGTTTGAGATCTGGCTATCATGTCGTCTACATAGACCTCTATTTCGTGATGGATCATGTCGTGAAATAGAGCTACCATGGCGCGCTGATAAGTTTCCCCAATGTTTTTCAACCCGAATGGCATAACCTTGTAACAGAATATGCCCCATGAAGGAAAATACTTTATGTTGTACGGTGTTGTCAACCAGGATATCGATGTGGGGAAGCAGGAAGTCATCCTTGGGGATTGCGCTATTTAAGTCTCTATAGTCCACACACATACGTACCTTACCTCCCTTTTTAGGCACTGGAACAACATTGGCGACCCATTGTGGATAGGAGGTGACAGCTAAGAATACGGCGTTGAATTGTTTCATGACTTCAGTCTTGATCTTTTCTGACATGTCTGGCCGCATGTGAGGAACTTTCTGTTTTACCGGAGGGCAGTCTTCTTTGGTCAGTAGACGATAGACTATGGTATCAGCATCAAGTCCTGGCATGTCTTCGTGTGACCAGGAAAAGACCTCAACATAGTCATGTAGCAGCTGAGTTAGGCGCTTCTTGACACTGGGTTCCAGATTAGCACCCACCTTGACTTCTTTCTTGTCCTCTTCAGTACCTAAGTTAACTGTGTCAACCAGTTCCTCGTGGGGTTGTGTGGTCCTCTCTTCTTGTTGTAGTAATCTGGCTAGTTCCCCTGGAACTTCACAATCTTCCTCACCTTCGTCTTCGGCTTGGTAGGTCAGATTTTCAAAGTCACAAAAGGCCATAGTAGAATCGTTACCCATGGGATCCTGAGTGGATGTGGATCTTCATTTTAATATGTGAGTGTGTGTAAGAGCATAACTATCATTGAAAAACAAAAAATGTAGAAAAATAAAAACAAAGAGCGTAAAGTTTGTATGCAAAAACGTCCATGGTTCATTGATGACATATGAAAATGAAGTAACAACCCTTACAAATGAACCGTTGTGCCTCGGGTAAGACACAAGGTTTTAAAAGTCTAAATTGTTTGATTATTACAAGTCCGACAAAAGTTCAAAGACAATTATTGTTGGATAAATGTAATAGGGACAAATTATTTAGCTTCCCAGTTGTTGAGTCCCCCAATGATAGTTAGGAAAATCCATTCTTCCAGGTCACAATTGTCATCACTATCCTCCATTGCGTTGACTCTGTGGTTGCTGATCCGCAAAGGTGGTCCCCTAGCACGAGCACGATGAACAACTTTCTGGGCTCCTGAAGTGAAACCCAAACCAAATTTGTCAGACTTGTAGGGAATGTCTGGGAGCTGGACCCAAATAGTACACCCACCTTCTTCAACTACTGCCTTGGCATCTTTCAGAGAAGACATCTTTAGTGGAGGTCTGGTAATCTTCGGGACTTGGGAAACAGTCTTGGTGGCTTCCACTGTTTTTGGGACTTCCTCGTAATGCTGACACGGAGTTTAGATAAATTCACCATCCATTTCTACGTATCTGAAGGAGTTCAAGTGATTGGCCATATATTCCTCCTCTCCGTGGACAGTAATGATTTTTCCCTTGGTTGGGTATTTCAACATCTGATGTAATGTAGAGGTGACGGCACTAGCGTCGCGAATCCAAGGTCGGCCTAATAAACAGGAGTAGGAAGGGAAAATGTCCATCACATAGAAAGTTGAATAAAAGGTTTGAGTTCCAACTTTAATGGGGATGTCCACTTCCCCATGCACCATTCTCTTTAAACCGTCGAAGGCCCTTACCACCATGTTGCTGGGTTTTAAGGTCAAACCTTCACAGTCTAGTCTATCTAGAGCCTTCTTAGGCAGCACATTCAAATATGAACAAGTTTCTACCAGGACATGGGCCAGAGTAGTGCCCCTGCATTTGATAGAGACATGCAATGCCTCATTGTGTTTCCTCCCTCTAGGTGTCAGGTCAGCATCAGAAAATCCTAATCCATTGTCAGCTGTTAAGTTGGCCACACAATCTTGGAATTGGTCAGCAGAGGTTTCCTGTGGCACGTGGGCAATTTTGAGAAATTTCACCAAGGCCTTCGCATGAGCCTTGGAGAACAACAGTAAAGCTAGCATATAAATCTTTGACGGAGTCTGCCCTAGCTGTTCGACTACGTTATAGTCACTTCTCTTTATAATTTTCAGAATTTCCTCCATCTTCTTCTTGGAGGCCTCTGGGATAGATACTGATTGCGCCTTCATCCGGACAGGCTCAACCAAAATGCCTTTGCCCCGAGTCTCGGTCGACTCGGTGATAGGGGTATCAGTAGGGGTAACCACGAGAATTGTAGTAGTAGGAACAAAAGCAGGGATGATCACAGGACCGATAGCAGTTTTTGGAGGAGCAATCTCAGGAGAGAATACTCTTCTACTTAAGGTTATTTTGCTGGTTCCCATTATGTTGCCAATGTCGGGGTCAGCCTTCTCAAAAAATCTAGTCTTCCTCAGCCAACTAATCCTGTTTGACACCGTGATAGTAGACGTCACCCCCATAGTTCCAGGGGACAGTTTTATCTAATGAGTACATGATTGGTCCTGGCATAGTAATTATCAATGGAGTCACCTTCGAAACAGATGTAATCCTAACGTGTCTTTTGGTGGAGACCCTGGAAGGATTGGCGGAAATGGTTACTATTGAAACATCTTTGTAAACAATGATTGGAACGGGAGTCTTTTCAAACAAAATCTCTTTGTCATCCATTAGGCGCTGGACACCTGCTTTCAATAAATGACAACCAGTTGGTAGGGATAAACATAGGTGGAAGCCTTCACCACAACCCGGAAATAAACCGGCCTTCAACAGGTTCCTCTTGACGGTCAGGAGAGGAGTAACAAGCTCATCAGCAACAGTAACAAACACATCATCTTCAACAGCGTTAACATCACGACCATGCTTGGGCATATGAGCGGTGATAACATTTGGGGTCTCAGGAGCATCAAATTTAATTTATTTTGCCTTGAGAAGGTCTTGCACCTTGTTTTTCAAAGCCCAACAATTGTTGGTATCATGGCCTGGACTTTCTGAATGGTAAGCACAACGAGCATTAGGGTTGTAATGACGAGAGGCGGTGTTGGGATTCTTCGGGGCTTCCTTCAAAGTTACCAGATTAGATCTCAACAAATGTGGCAAGACTTGAGATAGCGTCATATTTATTCGGGTAAATTGTCTTACCGATCTTCCTGTACTAGGCTGGTTGTTTCTTTATTGAGTAGGTGCAGGCTTAGGGATCATGACGGCCCCTACTATTGGATGGCGTTCAATTCTTTCTTGATTCCTTTGAGGGTACACATCGCCAACCTCTTTCTTCCCAATAAATGGTTTTCTCATGGAACTGGAGGATACGTCTTTTTGGATCTTCCCACTCTTAATCCCAGCTTGCACTCTTTCCCCGGTCAATATTAATTCAATGAAGCCAGCTGAGGAGCTTCCAATTAGATGATTAAAGAAAGGACCGAATAGGGTATCCAGAAACATGTCCACTAGCTCTCTGTCAAACAAGGGAGGCTGGACTCTTCCTTCTAAGTCCCTCCATTTCTGAGCGTAGTCCTTGAAACCCTCGCTTGAACTCATAGCCATACTCTGGAGTTGAGTACGAGTGGGAGAAAGGTCTATGTTATACTGATACTATTTATAAAAAGCAGCAGCCAGGTCTTCCCAATTGTGGATATTGGACCTCACCAGTTGATAGAACCAATCTAGTTGAGTCCCAGATTGACTATCCTGAAAGAAGTAGACCCACAAATCTCTGTCAGTAGTGTGAGGCTGTATCTTCCTCACATAATATCGGAGGTGCATCTTGGGACACAAAACCCCGTCGTACTTAGAAAACACTGGTGCCTTGAACTTTGGTGGAATAACAACCCTAGATACCAAACCCTACTCTTCAAAGTCCATCCCGTGCACTTTCCCGATCTCCATTGTGCTTAAGAGATCTTCCAATTGTTTGTATTTATCTTCAGCCATAGGATATTGCTCTTTAGAGTAATCGACCTCTTCTTCCTCTTCAGATTCTAGATGATCAGTCACTTCTTTGTTTTTCCCTTCTTGGTTATCCTTTTCACCTAATGATGTTGCAAAGTCTAGGGTCCGTCTGGATGGCCCTGGGAATCTTCTTCCCAGATTCAAAACACCGGTTGATTTCTTCGCTTTCTTCTTCTTTTCTTTGATCAGTAGAGTCTTCAAATCCTCTTGTACCTTAGCCAGAGTCAAGAACATTTGTCGAAACTAAGCATTCTGCGCCTAGAGATCTTTTATTGTCTGCTCAAGATCCATCTTACTGAAATAAACAGTAGAAAGATAAGGAGACCTGTTGTAAGAGACCTGCTTGTGTTATGATGAATAAAGATGCATATGCAATGATTTCAAGGAAATTAGAGATTTAAATTTGCTTTAGACAAAAAGGAACACACGTTATATTAATAAATCAAAGTTTGAGTACATCATGCCTCTTTGGGCTTACAAAGAAATAAAAATACAAAAGTTTAAGACAAAAAAGTTGAACGCATCCTCTTTGGTGCGACATAGGCGTCCAGGTTCCGCTCTTCATGAAGCTTTCTGGTGAGTTCCAAAACCTTCTTCTTGCTGGCGTAGAATTGGGCCTCGAAAGTGTCTCGCTCCCCCTTAAGCTGTATCCAATCCCTTTGCAAGTATTCGAGAGAGGTGGGCATGTTGGGTTGAAGGATAGTGTATGGTACATCTCCTTCCACAACATGCTCTATGATAACTGGAACAATGAAGGGGTAAGGCATCATAAGAATTTGAGCACGGGATGGCACCCATTTGAGATAATGCTCAAGAGGGATGGAATTCTTGTGCCCCAGTGTCTTGCTATCAACTTTATGTACCATGCCCCAAGCTCGCATGAACCTTTTTCGGTAATCCTGAGCATCATTCTCGTAGTCGAAAATGATTCCTTGGATAAGTGTATTGTGAGGACCATCCCTTCTCGCATATCCAAACTGCCGCAGTGCCAAACAAGGATTGTAAGTGATTCCTCCCCTAATGCCTAAGAGAGGGACATTAGGGAATTTTCCGCATCGATCAATGATGGTAACATTCTCTGAGAATCGAGGACACCAATGAATCCTGAATGTGTAAGAGTCATCAGCCTATGAGACCACCTCAAACCTTGTTCATTTTTCAAGACAGATCGAGGTAGGTGTGAAATAAACCACCTAGCCAAAAGAGGTGTGCAGCACAAAAGGGTTCCTCTCCTCTTTACAGTGCGGGTATGCAACGAATGTAGAATATCTCCAAGCAGAGTAGGTACCAGATTGCATGACAGGAAAACTTTAACCGCATCCATGTCTATGAGCTGGTCTGGATTAGGAAACAGTACCAAACCATAGATGAGAAGGGCTAACACCTCTTCAAAAGCTTCTAAATCCAAGGTATCCCAAAAATGATGAGCTTTCTCAAACAAGAACTTAGCCAAAAAACCCTTGACACCTCTCTTGGTTTCCCAATTTGCTACTACGTCAGACCATTGTAAGGATAGAGCTTTGGCAATATCTTCAGGTTTAGGGTCTCTTTCCATACCATTTAAAGGTACCTTATTAAGGATAGGCACCCCCAATAATAGAGAAAACTCCTCCATAGTAGGCACTAACTGGTAGTCCGGAAAAGTGGAGCAGTGATGTAGAGGGTCAAAGAATTGAAAGAGCACTTTTAACATCTATTCATCAGGGTTTGAGGTGACCAAGCTGAGAAGTCGACCATGTCTTTTGGTGAATGGAGAGCTTTCAGGAACCCTCAATACCAAATACTTAAGCTGAGGAGGTACTTTTACCAGACTGACTTAGATAGTGAATCTGCGAGCGAGGGCCATGTCCTACAAAATAAGACAAAAATAAACCCTAAGAATCCTTGAAATGGTTAGTATGACATGCTATGTTATGATATCATGATTATGCTCAGATATAGCAGATATAGCAAGTACAAGCAAATCACACACAGACCTTAGGTTTAAGGCTTGCATGGATTTTAAGGTGATACCCTCTTGAAGTTGGGTTGGATCAACCTGTCCTAAATATAGTAATCGGGTTCTAAGGGATCTCAATATCACCGGTCTTTCCCCCAAATCTCGTCCCGATAGACAATTGACTTTCCCCCAAACAAAACTCAAGGGCCAAACATCAATGAGTGTAGCATCGAGTATCAACCGACTTTGGGTTTACACCAAAGACGACTATCTCACTACGTCCTAAAAGCCAAGTTGGTCAATTAAGGTGCTAAGGTCAATTGACGCTTTTATGATACCACGCAGTGGCCCTGTATTCTCCTTGATTACTCAAGGGCTACCGGTACACACCAAGTATCGCATCAACGTAGCTACTGTTTCAACCGTGTCAGTATACCCCGCACAGTTCCCTCACAGTTTAGTGCTACTTGCCGAAAAAAGGTGCCCCAAATCCGGGTGTAGGATCAAAGTAAGCCAAAACAAGGAACCATAATGTAAAGCATGCAAGTCAAACAAGGATAGCAAGTAAATGCTATCTAGCCCTAAGGTAACCCCACTTTTAAAATTATTCCCCAGCAAAGTCGCCAGTTCTGTAACGTGGTAGGAGAACTGACTTGGTTGTTTTGCGTTTGATTGTAAATGTTGCGGTTTAGCAAGAGTCGCCGCCGACTTTTATTTTATCCAAAAGGAAAGGCTGAAAAGAACAGGAAAGACCTTTGAGATGTTTTCTTGAGTTCGGGGGGTAGATTATGAAAAGGGAAAGTATTACCACCCTTTTCATCCGTAATTATCTTCGGGCTCTTAGTTGCTTGCTAGATCGCTTGCTTTTGTTTGAAAATGTGCTTTGTGTGGTTTTTTTGAATGTATTTTGAAAATGCACCATCGTTTAGGCAAACTTTCTAATGATTCTCGTTCGTAAGAATGTATACAAAGTGTTGATCTTTTGAAAATGTTTCAAGTTTGAAAGATGTTTTTTGAAAGTGTTGATGTTTGTTTTGAAGAGAGCAAAGATGTTTGATTTGAAAATGAGCAAGCAACTAGGAACATTCTAACTACTCAAAAGTCTTTCATGTTTGTTTCCTCTTTCCTTTGACATTGTTATCTTACCATTGATTTGGTAAGTAACCCTATCTTTAGATGTAAAAGGGACGGGAAAGGGTCATCGTATAGCCATGATTAGCAACATTGTAAGATATCTTAGCATTTTCTTTAAGGGACTAAGATCATTTTTGAAAGACAACTTTGATAGCGTCATCGAGGGACTATGATCTTGTATTTTGATTTGTTTTTACTAAGATACCCCACATGCATAATATGACCATTTTTGTGAGGCAACAAAGTGGGTTTACCCTAAGTGTGTAAGTGTGCAAGTGTATTATTTACATGCATTATTTTGTCTTGAATTAGGGTTTTCTAAGCATTGATTTTATCTTTCCATACAAACCCTAATTACTAGCATTTGTACACAAAACATTAAATTGTCGAAAATAAAAATACTAAGCTATTACATCATTAGGGGAGGGGGTGTACAAATTTACAAATGGGTAAATTGCAAGAAAATTAAATCTAAATAATTATTACAACCATGTTGAATATTGTACAAAATTGAAGATAAAAATGCAAGAATGCAAATGAACAAAGAAACATGATTTTTATTTGATTTTTATGAAAGGATTTTAACCTAACCCTAATTAGAAAAATGATTAACTTAAAATTAGCTAAAATTAAAACCTAAATTAATTAACAAAGAAAAATAAGTTAAAAATGATTTTTTAGGGTTTTCCATGAAAAGGTTTTAAATTAAAAGAAATGAATAGGAAAATTAATTAATTAAAAATAAACATAAGTTCTAAGTTAACTTTAATTTACAAGAGAATATTATAATAATTAAACCTAATTATCTAAATATTAATTATAAAAAGAAATTAAATTTGTTTAAGAAAATGCTTTTTATCCTTTTTGTTTTATAGAGAAAATAAAAATATATAAGTGTAACCAATAAATAAAAATATTTTTGGATTTTTTATTAGTAAAAATAAAAATAATAATAATAATAATAATAATGAAGAAAATATGAAATGAAAATAAAATAAAATAAGAAAATAAATAAATGAAATGAAATAAATAAAAGTTGGGTCAGGCTGCAAAAGTAAACAGGGAGTTAGAAAAAGAAAAAAAATGGAAGGCCCAAAGGGGGAGGCCCAGCGCTGCTGGCTGCAAACAAAAAAGTGGAAAAATGTAAAAAACTGAGAAAATTGCAAAAGGTCTCGCTGGGGCTCGAACACAGGACCTTCTAAAACGCGTGCGCTTCTTGTACCACTGGGGTGGCCTGTTTCATCCGTTCATATAATAAAAGCATAAATATATATTAGAAACTGCTTCCTGAAGACAACTTCATCTTCAACCTCGCGTCTAGCCAGACCACCTGCATCTTGTTCATTTCTCATCCATTTGCAAAAGTGTAAACATGAATCTTGTGGAAAATTACCTCACGATTTCAAAAATGTAAAGCATTAAAACTATAGATCAAAGACAAACATGAATTTTATTGGCCCTAATCTGAACCCTAACTTTTCCAGAAACTTCAATCTTAAAATTTCTAAGCTCAAGCAACATAAATGGAAACTATGGACATGGTTTACTTCAGGGCAATGATATCTACATTTTATCTTCACAAATAAGAATCAAATGATGCTTGTATGAAGAGATAGAAGTTTGAAAACTTACCTCTTGCAGCTGGAGTCGTGTATGGAGTTTGAGCAACCTTTGAGATAGCCTGATGATTTCTGTAGCTTGCCTGGACCTCCTTGAATGTGTTCCAACTCCTACTTTGCTTTGAGGATGGCTGAAACTCCCAACTCAAGTCAAGTTGCAAGCTTAAGTTTTGAAAATGGTGGATGGTGATGGAGGAGTTACAGTTAGGAAATGAGGGCCTAGATTACTTTGATGTGATATATGGAAGGTGTTTGGATGATTAGTTTTCAAAATGCATGAGTGGAAATGAAGATGGTTAGTTTTTGCTCAAAATTGTCAAGTTTGGGCAGTTTTGTGCAGCAAGGTGTTTGGGAGGTTTTGAGGGTGCTTGAACTCGTGTATTTTGATGCAATCCACTTGTGCATAAGTAAGGAGAAGGTTAGAGTACTTGAGAGGGTCAGAAGTACAAGATATAGACTGATTGCTATTTTACTTGATTTTGAAGAAAAATGGGAATATGGTTTCAAGCCATAGTACAAGCATGGGCTGAGTTGTTTAGAGGCTTGAGACAAGTTTCTTTTGGGTTATAGATTGTGTATGATCAGAAGAGAACAAGTGCAAAGCTCAAGAACAAATTTTGTGCATAAAGCTACTTTTCAAAAATGGCAATGTGCACTTTCTTCCCAAAATGGAAATAAGCATGGGCAATGCATTGAATGATTGAGTTGAAGCCTTTAACAGCTGTGCAAAACATTATTATGGAGTGTCAAACAAGTTTGAGGCCTGCAAAGTAAAGATTGTGCAGCCTAAACATGGATTTGAATTCTTGCTCATCATGAAATTGACCTATAATTGAAGAATGAAATGCCAAATTCATGCCTTCGATTCTCCTTTCTCAAACATGATCTCAAGGAGATCTTTGACATTTTATAAAGCTTGTAATGTTCTCTACAACCCCTCTTTGAGTCACTTTTGAAAATTCCCCTTGGAACTATGTGAAAAATTGCCATGAAGTTAGGTCAAAATCATGCTTAAACTAGGGCAAAATTTTCACTAAGTGTTTAGTTTTATGAACATGTATTCACAAAATCATAACTTGAAATCCATGAATTTCTAGGAGAAGTTGTGTAAATAAATGTTTTAGATCTCATTGATATCTATAACTTTCATGTTGAAAGTTTCCTTTGAATCATCTTGCATCATGTTGAAAAAATGGCTCAAAGTTGTGAAAAAACATATAGTTTTCAACACTTAGAAAAATTTCTAAGTTTGGAAATTTTGACTTTTCAAAATGAAATCTTGAATTTTTGATTTCTTGATGAAATTTTTTCATATTTTGAGATGTTTTGATGAATTGTAATCTTTGACACTTGATTTTGATCAAAAAGTCAAAGTTTGACTTTTCAATGTACAGTTGACTTTTGATCATTGACTGAAAATCGACTATCAATCAATTGATCTTGAGGGATGTTTTGAGTCATACCATTAGGTAAAAATGATGAAATTTAACTCTTGAGATCATGTCTCAAACCAATTAACCATTTGCTAAGTCAAAAATCAAAAATTGCCCTTTCTCAATCAAAACCCTAATTTTGACCATTTTGCCCTTTTGATGATCTGATCAAATTTCTTGAGGAATTATGGTACAATCTTGATCAAATTACATATGTGAGTTCATAATGTTGATATGGATAAAAAATTATGAAGTTTGACTGTAAATTGGCCACAGTTGACTTTTTTCCCAATACAGCTGATTTTTAGGTCAACTATTCAATTGACTGAGCAAAAATGTGATCCAAGACTTGAAACTTGACCTGAGCAATCTTGGAGGTCCATAATGATCCACTAAAGTCAAATGAAGCATTAAAAGTTCAATTAAACTTGTGCAATATCAAACCCTAATTTCAGTCCTCAGTGCCTAAGTCTTGAGCTGATCAACCCCTGTGCAGTCTTGAACCAAAGGAGATTTTGTGAGAAAATACTTTACCAATGAGAGGGAAACTTTTGGGGTACAACAGTATACATGTTAATTGGATTGTTGTCTTCGTTGTGGATAATGGCATTTTCCTTATTACATTCATCTTCATTGCGGCTGATTAGAGAAGCCTAAAAAGTAGTGGGTGTTAAGTTAGATTTGAGATGTCTGAAACACAATTTAAATGAATTTTTTATTAAGTTACCTGAGAAGTGTTCACGACAATGCTATCTTCAAGGTAGATTTTTTCCTTTCCCTTAGCAAATCCATCTATCTTGGGGATGGTTAGGAAACCCTAAATGCAAGTGTGCTTTACTTTAAGAATTGGGAGTTATAAAACACAATTGACTTTGATTGTTTATTTGTATACATGAGCTGGTGTAATGACTTCTTCTATCTGTTGGATCACCTCGGGATCTTGAGTTAGTCTTACTACAGAAGCTTGTTTGTAGTAAGGCTGGTATTTTGCACGAAAACCAAATTTCTTCTTCAAAAGATGGTCCAGGTGTTCGGAAATTTTTTTGGATGATCCTCTTTTGTCTATGTTGTATAATGTAATGAGAAGAACAAATCAAGAGACATCATGTATAATATATGGAAGTTTATAATTAGATAAATTATGATCATGATTGATGTTATTTGAGTGAAGTAATTTATATGGAATGATGATATAAGAGATATTTATAATAGAATGAAAAAGTATAATGGTAAATTCGTTGAGTACATGACCTGTGATGAAAATATAATACATTAGGATGAAGATTTTGTTAAAATCAGAAGCATTATTTAAAACTGTTATTGAATGTTGTGAAATAGAAACATTTTTCATGATCTATCTTAGAGCATGAGCAGACATTCCAACATAAGGAATACATTCTTTGTCCCAAAACACAAAATTAGCAGTCTTGGATTCATGTTACACCTCAATCTCAATTTTATACCTACAGTTGAGAAACATGTTTTGGTTAACTACATATATGTTTCAAGTATACGAAACAAACCCAATAATAACAATCTTATGTGTAATGCACCTTGCTTAGTTATAGGGGTTGAACTATTATCAGAACAGTTGCATTGGAATGGGAAGCCGGGAGTTTGATTTGTTTTGTTACAAGTTAGACACAACTCATAACACCAACTAAAAGGGTTAGACACGAACCTCACAGTCATTCCAACCGTATTGCAAAATGTTTCCTACACAATAAATAATGAGAAATTACAATAGATACAGAAAAGGAAAAAACCAGAAATTAGGTGAAGTTAAAAACTGGCAAGATAAGAGAAATACTTCAGTAAGAGTGACCATCTCAGCAATTCTTCTAACATTCTTGGTGAATGAGAAATCCCTGTTGTCAAATGATCCATCGAACATGAGTTGAGAGAAAAAGATTGTGTACCAGTTTGATCCTGGTTATCCTCAAGAAATATGTGTTAAAGGAAAATAGAAAAAGAAAATGCAAAACACCAAGTCAGGAAACTGAGAACATAGTAGGATAATATAAATTATGTAGGTTATTATACTTTTTTTTAATTCAACAACTTATGGATGATCACAGTTTATAAGTAGTTTTGATCCGATCCAGGCATTAGAAACGTTGAGCTTCTCATTCGCTGAAAAAAGTAGGCAATTAGTGAAATGTATTCACAACATCATATCCTCAATAATTTGAAAATAGATTACATGAGATCTTTTGACATCATTCATGGGTAAGTATGAGGATGACATGTCCACTTTCTGAAGCGTAGTTCATAAAATGGTTTACATATGCTTCCCATAGAGTTAGATCATTCTCAGTCCCACTACAATGAAAAATAAAAATAATTGTTAGTTTGACATAAAAAAAGTGAATGAAATAGTTGAAGTAAGAATTTTATGAATGAGTATAGTAGTAGACCTTTCATCTGACAAAGTGAGGTTCACGCAAGCCTTTTTTCCAGCACCTGCAACTTGAGTTCTAAAAACTTGTTGGAAAACACCTATTACATCTGCATGAAAATATAGTGAAAGTTACACAGGTGAAATTTTGAAACTGTCGTGTGCTAACAAATTAATTGTTGATAAAATACCGTAAAGGCGATCAATAATGAAATCTCCTTGTTAGAAATCAGCAAAGTACTTGAATTGGATGCAACATAGTGGAATGGAAAGGATCTCCACAGTTGTGATAGTTGTGTCACGATTAAAAAATAGCTTGTACTTGTTATCACACACTTTGAGAGGCATGTCATTCAACAATGCTTCACCATTATACACCATGTAGGTTTGATTATCCTGCAAGGTTTTGTTCCAAAGTTCAAGGTCACAGGCCCGGGTAACAATATGGATTTGTTCAGGCCGCAGTTCAAAGAAAACTCCACCATGTGTAAGGAACGTGCAAATGCATAGTTTTATAACATATGATATAAACAAAGAAAAATACCTTTGCATCCTGGATAATAGCTTCAAGATGTTGTTGGCCATTGCATTCCTTTATGTTCTAGACATCGACCACCCTAATAGCTATCTTCTATACATTCTCCTCAGGTTTCAAGTCGCAAATCATAATCGGTGGTCTTGACATGATTGCTTAGAAAACTGAGAAATAAACAGAATTTAACATAACTGTGATCGGTGGAAATAGAACTGACTGTTTTGGAATGCTGGTTCGTGAAATGTCGCGGTAAACAAGAGTCTCCACCGTCTTTTATTTTCTCCAACAAGGAAAGGACAAAAGCACAGCAAAATTCCTTTTCGAGATGTTTCTCGGTTCGGGAGGTAGATTATAGAAAGGGAAGGTGTTAGCACCCTTTCTATCCGTGGTTATCCACGGGCTCTTAGGTACTTGCTCACTATGTTTTTAAAAATGTTTGCTTTTCTTGTGTTTGTGGGTTTTGAAAAAAGTTTGTTTGAAAACTTCGTTTTGACTCTTGTATCAGTCCTCAAGAGTGTATGAAGTGTTGTTTGAAAACTTTTGTCAGAAAAGTGTAGGTGCGAAAAGTTGTTTTTGTTTTGAAAGAGCAAGTACCTTAGAACCTCTACCTACTCAAAAGAAATTAAGCTGTGTAAATGTCCTTTAGACAGTACTATCCCACTATTGAGAAGTAGGTAGCACCGTCGTTGGAGTTTGTCGGGTCAATTCGATTATAGGGACATGTGGTCACCAAAGCAATAGTAGGACGCCTTAGCGGTAACCCTAATGTCCTAGATCCTTTTTTATCCGAGGTAACCGTTTTGAGGCAACTTGGATCTTTAGACAGGAGGGCAACCTCTAAAACACCCTATACTCAATGACCACGTCGAGGCAACCAAGTGAGGCGTACCCTAAGAGTGGCATGTGCGAGTGCGTCAGGATTCAATTAAATTATCTTTGCACATGTTATGGTGAGCTACGAGTTGATTTTAATTTCAGAGAAGTCTTGTCATGCATAACAGTTAATAGTTGTGCGGAAAGTAAATTGCGGAAAGTAAATCTAAGCTATTACAAGGCGTCGGGTGTTTACATCGCCAAAAGCAACCCTTGAAAAGTAAATGCGAGAAAATAAAGAAAGCGATAAAAAGTCCTAATTAACGCTATTACATCCTCGGAGAAAATACATAAATATGATCAAAAATAATATGCGCGAAATAAAATTGCATCGGAGAAGTCCTTAGGGTTTTGACCCTTTTTGAGAAAGAATGAGTTTTTGGTCCTTATTTAATTAAACCTAATTCTAATTAATTAAATAAAAGAAATATTTTTTAAGTTTTTTATGTTTTTAATGAAAATAAAATAAAATAGTTAAATATATTAATTAACCTAATTCTAAATGGATTTTATTTATTGTGAAAAGAAGTTAAAATTGACCTAATTAACTAAATTAATCTATGTTAGTATTTATTCATAAAAACAATAAATTAAAGGTGAAATTAATTTTAATTAAGAAAAATATTATCTTTAGTTTTACTGGTTTTATTATGAAAAATAATTAATTGAGTTAATTAAATAATAATAATAATAATAGTACTAATTATTAATAGTAAAATAATTAAATTATAAAAGAAAAGAAAATAAATGAATGAACCAGGGGGGGTGCTGGCCCAATGTGGAGGTAAGTTCTGGAATTTCTGGCCCATTAATCTCAAGCATGTTTGACTTTCTTTGATTGTCCAGGGCGCGTGTTGACTGGGAATACCATGATCCTTCATCTTTGGCCTTCAGATTCAAGTTTGTGGCCACTTGGCGCCTGGAAATTGGAGGTATTTGGTGGAACACCTTTGGAAGCCTGCATGTGAATACGCTAAGAAAAATAGAAACAAGTATTCTGGGGGACCTGGGATTCGAACCCAGGTCCCAATGATTCCATGCCAGCACGCTAACCACTCCAACCACCTGCACGCGTTTGATATTATAACACTAAGCAATCAATATATTAACAAACCAAACAATATGCTGTAAAAAGAAAAAAACGCGCGCTTCTTTTCAAATGGCCCAACCAAATGCTAACACGTCTTCACCTTCTTCCTTTGTTCCTGTAAAAACAAATCAGATAGCGGGGGTTTTTAACCCCCACAAACTACAATGACGAAAAATAGCGAATAGAGCTACAGGCTACATAAATATTTCGCGATGGTTGCTTTGAATTCGTCTGGTTTCAACGATTCCAACCATATGCCTTATGAACCCTAATTGTTCCAGGATTGCAAAGCCCTAATTTGAAAGCTTATGAACCCTAAAATTCAACCATGGCATCTTTGGATTTATGGAGTTTCAATGCAATTAAACTATACCATTAGCTTTGTAGAGTCCCTAGCAACACAAAACGATCAAGAAATCATGTTAAATGCTTATGAATCATGAGTTACGATTATGAAAAAAAGTGGCAAACCGTCAAACTGTTTAGAGCGATTCTTGTAGCTTTAATGCCTGGTTTTGATTGCAAAACGTCCCTGAGAACTCCTGCAAGGTATTAGAATCCACAATAGCCTTTGAATCGTGCTAGAATATAGAAATCAGTTTTGCAATTTTCTTGAATTTTTTCAATATGGTTATGGCTTTTTCTGCAGCTTGTTCACGTGTGCATGATTAGGGTTGGCTTGTGTATATATAGGAGACTGAAATTAGGTCAAATCTTTGAGCAAAAATCCATTGGAATGATGATTGAATATTTGATTGGAAATCATATATTTTTGAATCTTCATGATTGGAAAAATTTGCCAAATTTGGAGATATTGCATCTTTGACTTGCTGCACGAAATTTCCAGCCTTTTTAGGTCATTCTTGCTTCACAAAAAGATTGAAAAACCATATCTTTATATTTTCCTACAATTTAAATTAATTAAATGAATTAATATTGATTAAAAATCCAATTAATTAATAAAAAATAAGAAAATAATTCAATTAAGCTTGATGGGTCGTGCATAGGCCATGGATAAAGTTTCAAGAAGAAATTTGAGGCCCATTAGCAAAAACAAAGTATTTTGAGCAAAGTTGACTTTTGCAAATTCCTAAAAATTTCCCAACTTCTCTAATGCATATCTTGCTCAATTTTGATCGTATGAACATGTTCTGGAACATTTTGGAAAGGTCTTGAAGTCCTCTAACCAATGCCTTTGGTCCCATGTCATTTGGATTTACCAATCTCAAGTTATGGTCTTTGACTTAAAGTGCATTTTTGTTGACTTTTGAAATTGACCTATAATGTAAAAATTGATAACTTTTTATGAGAGCATTTCTTGGACTTGGAATGTGAATATGGATTGTAGGAAATGTCATCCCCTTCAAAATGAGCATTGGATGGGATTTTGTTGACAAACCATGAAAAAGTTATGCCCTGGTCAAGATACAGTTGACTTTTCTATTGTCCCAAAAATAATAACTTTTTGCATCTTGATGATTTTTGAGCCATCCTTGTGGAATCATGATCAAGACTTGATCAAATGATGATTGTGAACTCAAAATAAGATGTTGACCAAAAATTCTGACTTTTGACTGTAAAATGACCATTTTGCCCCTGCAGTTAACTGTGGATCAAATAGGGCTTTTGACTGTACAACTTGGGACTGTGAGTCTTGAAACTTGGTATGTAGGTGCTTGAGGATGTATATGGACCTATGAGACTTGATTGAACCATTGAAAACCCCAAATTCCTTGAGAGAACCAAAACCCTAACTTCAGCTTGCTTAGGAGGTGGTTTGATTGTGCAATCTTTGAGTAACCTTGAACAATTTGAAGATGATTCTTGACAAATCTTGAGGAATATGGGAGGGCAAATTTTGGGGTACAACAGTTGCCCCTGTTCAATTTTCTTAAACCTGAGGATATAGATTGGCGTTCGAGCCTTTCGTGATCCGAAGGTGGAAGATAATTGAACACTAGAGTGCCCAGAAATTTGCACTCGCATGGTGTAGCGTCAGCAATATGATGTCGGGAATGGGCTTACAGATGCCATTTGGAGAGATGATGGATAGGAGGATGGGCTTATAGATGCCATCTGGAGATGCGACAGAATCTTGTCGAGAATGGGCTTATGGATGCCATTTGGAGATGTAATGGATAGTTGTAGAGATGGGCTTAAAGATGCCATCTGGAGATTGTTTGTTGAATTGTAACTTGGTAGGTTGAAAGGAAGAACCTGTGTAGGGTTGCCTGATGATGAGTCCATGTAAAACTGCATCTTAGAAGTGAAGGAACCGGTGTAGGGTTGCTTCATGATGGCCAAGTAGATATTTGTCCTGTCTGGTTTCAGGTATTAATCTATAATTCGTCGTCCACAGATATTTCCTGGCTAGTTACAGGTATTAATCTGGAACTTGAGAAAGGGTGGTCGAGGAGATAGATGTCCTGGCTGGATACAGGTATTAATCTCTGACTTGAGAAATAAAGATTGTCTTCCTGGCTTGCTATATGTATTGATCTTCAGTCTCTTCAATGTAGATAACTTTCCTGGCTAGTTACAGGTATAGATCTACAATCAATCGCTCACAGATATTTCCTGGCTAGATGCAGGTGTTGATCTGGAACTTAAAAAAAGGTTGGTCGAGATAGCTTTCCTGGCTGGATACAGGTGTAGATCTCTGACCTGAGAGTGAAAGATGATTTCCTGGCCTGTTACAGGTGTTGATCTTCAAACTCTTCATGTAGATAACTTTCCTGGCTAGTTACAGGTATCGAATCTACAATCAATCGCTCACAGATATTTCCTGGCTAGATACAGGTGTTGATCCGGAACTTCAAAAGGTTGGTCGAGATAGCTTTCCTGGCTGGATACAGGTGTAGATCTCTGACCTGAGAATGAAAGATAATTTCCTGGCCTGTTACAGGTGTTGATCTTCAAACTCTTCATGTAGATAACTTTCCTGGCTAGTTACAGGTATCGAATCTACAATCAATCGCTCACAGATATTTCCTGGCTAGATACAAGTGTTGATCTGGAACTTCAAAAGGTTGGTCGAGATAGCTTTCCTGGCTGGATACAGGTGTAGATCTCTGACCTAAGAGTGAAAGATAATTTCCTGGCCTGTTACAGGTGTTGATCTTCAATCTCTTCATGTAGATAACTTTCCTGGCTAGTTACAGGTATCGAATCTACACTCAATCGCTCACAGATATTCCCTGGCTAGGTACAGGTGTTGATCCAGAACTTAAAAAAGGTTGGTCGAGATAGCTTTCCTGGCTGGATACAGGTGTAGATCTCTGACCTGAGAGTGAAAGATAATTTCCTGGCCTGTTACAGGTGTTGATCTTCAAACTCTTCATGTAGATAACTTTCCTGGCTAGTTACAGGTATCGAATCTACAATCAATCGCTCACAGATATTTCCTGGCTAGATACAGGTGTTGATCTGGAACTGCAAAGGTTGATGGTAATCATCTTTTGATTGACCTTTTCCTGCAAAGGCAAAACATTAGTTGTATGCAATGTCATGATGTATGAAATGCATGATGTCATGATGTTGTCAAAAATAAATGAGATCATGTCGTATGCACTTTATCATGTATGTGAGCAGGAGGTATGAAATGTGAAATGTTTATGAATGTATTTTCGTCTGGGAAAATAAATCCTTGACGAATGCCGGGAGCTTGTTAAATCCTGGGCTGATGTTGAAGAGTAGAGTTCTTCATTTCCGTTGGGGATGATAATCAAAGATGATTGTAAGAATAAACCGGTAGGAGAAGCTGACTCCGTTGGGGAATAAACTGGTGAAGATATTACTCTGCGGGGAATTACTCTGTGGGAAGAGATGCTTTGCTGAGATTTTAATGATAAACTCCGCTGGGGATTCCGTTGATAAGCTTTGTTGGGGAATTTGATGGACTCCGCTGGGATAGGAAGAACTTCGCTGAGGACGATCTTTCTGTTGCAATTTGCTGAGGATAACCCAGTTAGACTCTGGTGGGGAATAACCTCTGAACATGGTTAGGGAGAGGTATTTGTACTCTACAGGGGATAAGCTTCCAAAATCTGCTGGGGAGATGGTTCAACTCTCTTGGGGAAACTTTTGAGGAAATGGCTCCACTGGGGGTATCTTGTATTCCGCCGGGGAACAATCTTATATTTCTGTCGAGGAATATTAAGACTGTCGGGGATGCTTGCTAAGGAATATCTGTATACTCTGCTAGGGAATATTAAGATCTTATGGGGATACCCAACTTTTCAGGACTGATGATAGACCAACTCTGCTTAGGGAGAGTATTGCCGACTTGCTGGGGATACTGTGCCTTTTTAGGGCTGATGGGAGGCCAACTCTGCTTGGGGAGAGTATTGCTGAATCTTGTCTTACTCTGCGGGGAGTGAAGGTATCTTGGTCAAATTCTTCAGCTGAACCTACCCTGGTACCTTGGTGGACAGAGCAACTAGATCGCTTAGATAACTCTTATTGCCCCAGCTTCTGTGGGAGCAGATACCTGTGGAGGTGCTTGATAACTGCCGATTGACAAATCTCCTTCTAGTAGGCAAGTGACGTGATGACGGGACATAGTCGTACGCTTTTGATCCCTAACTTTTGCCTGGACCGCCCTTTCGGGTTTTCAGTCCATCGGGATACCCCTTTTTGCCCAAGCCGCCTTTTCAGGTTTTCGACTTTCCGGGTGTACAGATTTTTTCATTTTCATCCCTTATTTTTGCTCAAACCCTTTTGGTTCGCCGGGAAGCCCTTATTTTTTCCTAGGCCAGTCGACCTAGCGGGTCTTTGATTATGCGTAGTATTTTTCGACTATGTCCACGCTCTCAGAATGTAGGGAGTTGTCATTGTCAATAGTGTTGTGTTGTCATATTACCAGAAGATGTTTGATCCTACCAGATTTGTCGCTGGAATTCATGCCTAATGCCCCAGTTGATTCAGATGGAGATCTGCCCCTGGCTATTTGGCATTTTGAGAGATTCTCTGAATCTTGACTGGACTGCCCCAGATGATGGACAATGATCATGCCGTGCCCCTTGATTGGAAGTGTTTTTCCACTTGAGGTGACTCTTTTTGTTGAGAAGGTTCTTTGTTCACTAGATATTCGTCGTGCGAATTTCTCTGCTGTTCGAACAAATAGTCATATGAAAACAATGTTATTTTAAGAATGCAAAACTTATGTCTGTTTTTGAAGTTTTTTGAAAATGCATTTTTCAATAAGACAAGTGAATTTTTGTAAAATGTGATGTCAACTCAGGATGTACAGCAAGCCCTACAGGAGTCAGGATACCTTTGTAACAGTATGCTTTCAAACTAACCCACGCTTCAGCTAGGACTTTTAAGGGTTATAATGTGGCCTGGTTCACGGTTTAAGAAACAAAGGATAAAGGCTCAAAGTATATTTGTTCCCACCCGCTCTTCATGATGTTCTTCAAACCTAAACTCAGCTAATCGTGCATTAGATCTTGTTTGAGTCTTTGCTCTGATATTCTGATGATGGTTCGGATACTGATAGTTTATTTTGAACAGGCAGTCATTTCCTTTTTTTTTGTTGAGGGTTGGTAGAACCTCTTTCTTTTTGATTTCGTTATACCTGTTTTTTTTTGCCTGAACTGTTTCTTTTGTGATTACAGTCAGCGGGATGCCCCAGTTTTGTAAGTCTCCTTCATAGGTTTTGACTTATTGGGCTTTTGTTTTGAAAGATAACGACGGCCTGTCCTTACGATTATTCGGAACCATCACCGTCTTTTTGTCTCGGAAGGACTTCTTTGATGCCATTCATTGTGCACCTGGATCAACTGAGAAAACTACCCTGCCCCAGGTTTTATTAAGGGTTTTAATTTGTGAAAAGAAAAAACTCCAACTTCTTTGGCTCAAAGGGGGTTGACTAGGGATTATCCTCCTTATAACTCCACTGTTTAGGATTTGAAACAATGTCTGTACTTCATCAGCAGGGTTTGTTCAAAAGCATACTATAAAGATCGTGGTATCGTTTTCGTCATCCTCCCTCAAAAGGCTTAGAACTTTTAATCGAGAGTTTGAACATCACAAAAAATGAAAGAATTTGAATATAGTGAATACGAATGGATTGATTCAAAATAGACATATGCAATGCATTGATATAATAAAAAAGTTTGCCATGACAATAATTGTTTGAATAAGCAAAGAAAAATACAACTTCAGAATTCAAATGAACAAAAGTCTCTTAGTTTGAACTAGTCATCTCAGATGGAGAATTCTCAGCGGAAGATTTTCATCTCACCATCCGGCATAAACTCCAGCACCCTTCCGTCGATCAAGTCTTGGATCTTGTTCTTCAAACTCCAACAGTTGTCGGTGTCATGTCCCGGGCCGTCAGAGTGGTATGCACACCTTTCATAGGGATGATAGGTAGGAGCAGAGGTGTTGGGATTCCGGGGAGGACCCTTTAAAGCAATCAGCTTGACCTCCAACAAGCGTTTCAGTATGAGAGATGATGGTATATCAGTCTCCGAGAAATGTCTTCCAGGCGTATTTCGCTTACGTCGATTACCCTGTTGACGCTGGTGAGGTTGATGCTGGGCTTGTGACCCTGGAGCAAGTTGAGGAGCTTTTCCCTTGTCTTCTTGCCCCAAAGGTGGTTGAATGACGGCTTGATCCTCAACCCTAGTTGTCTGCCTCACTTGGTTATTTTGAAGCAGCTTGTTGACGAGGGCCTTGAGCTCTTCTTGTCTTTGAGCTAAGTCTTGAATGAGAGTCATCTGCCCCAACATCTGGGTTCTCATTGCATCTACCTCAGCTTGCAGATGTTTCAGCTGTTCGTCCTTATCGTCTTCAGGACTTTTCTTGACCAAATTCCCCATGAGGAGTGTTCTTAACTCTTCCTGCCCCTTGGATAGGTTTAAGAGGATTTCCCTGAACTGAGTCTCTTGAGCATGAAGATCCTGGTTGTTTTGTTGGCAAGCCATTGCTGAAATAAACAGCGAGAACGTGAGAGACCTGTAAAGGGTGACCTGTGATGCAATGATATGTATGATATATGTATGCAATGTTTTCAAGGATCTCGCGGGGTAAACAAGAAAATTGTTAGAATTTGAATTTGGTGGCTTGATTGAAGGAACTTCATGTTGCTGAGAATCCTTCTTCAAGAGTCAAAGCTCACCATATCGAGTGGGTCATAGCCCCTGACTCAAGTTCTCATGTTTTGATCTCCGAACAACCTTGGCTAGAGGAAAACAAATCCCCTTTGCCGCTTGCTAGACATTTGGTTCATACTGACCTGCATCACAAACCCTTGAGATCCTTGAAATGGTTAAGGAAATGCCATGGTATGATGTTATGATGCGTATGCTATGCATGAAATGATGTAAGTAAACCCTGCAATGAGTCCAAATTATAGGATAAGGACTGTAAGCAAAAACCTGCAAGGAACCCACATTGTCAGATAACAAGTATGTACAAGTAGTTCAAGTTTGAAAGCACACAAGTCACACAAAGAGCCCTTAGATTTCAGGCTGGCATGAAGTTTAGGTACTACCCTCTTTCAGTTTCAGTTGGTTAAGATCTGTCCTAAAAATAGTAACCGGGTTCTAGAGGATCTCAATATCACTGACTACCCTCAATCGGTCATAACTCCAGCTTCGCAATCTTTTCTTGCGGCCGGAACCATCGCGAGAGTTTAGCCTCAATGAGTGTAGCATACTGCTACTGTTCTATGGCCAAGTTGGTCAATTTAAGGTTCTAAGGTCAGTTGGTGCTTCATGACTCCTCAGAAGACCCATATTCTCCTCGTTCCAACACAAAGGATATCAGTACAAACCAAGGTGTCACACCAACGTAGCTACTGCTTCACCCGTGTCGGTCTATGCCGGACAGGTCCCTCACAGTTTATTGCTACCTAAAGGGTATTCCCCAGATCCGGGTTAGGATCTATGAAACTCCGATGCAAGCCCATAATATTAAAGCAAACAAGGCATACAATTGAAAACATAGAATGATCTAATCCTAAGGTACACCTCACTTATTAATATTCCCCAGCAGAGTCGCCAGTTCTGTGATCGGTTGAAATAGAACTGACTATTTTGGAATGCTGGTTCGTGAAATGTCGCGGTAAGCAAGAGTCGCCACCGTCTTTTATTTTCTCCAACAAGGAAAGGACAAAAGCACAGCAAAATTCCTTTTCGAGATGTTTCTCGGTTCGGGAGGTAGATTATAGAAAGGGAAGGTGTTAGCATCCTTTCTATCCGTGGTTATCCACGGGCTCTTAGGTTCTTGCTCACTATGTTTTCAAAAATGTTTGTTTTTCTTGTGTTTGTGGGTTTTGAAAAAAGTTTGTTTGAAAACTTCGTTTCGACTCTTGTATCAGTCTTGAAGAGTGTATGAAGTGTTGTTTGAAAACTTTTGTCAGAAAAGTGTAGGTGCGAAAAGTTGTTTTTGTTTTGAAAGAGCAAGTACCTTAGAACCTTTACCTACTCAAAAGAAATTAAGCTGTGTAAATGTCCTTTAGACAGTACTATCCCACTATTGAGAAGTAGGTAGCACCGTCGTTGGAGTTTGTCGGGTCAATTCGATTATAGGGACATGTGGTCACCAAAGCAATAGTAGGACGCCTTAGCGGTAACCCTAATGTCCTAGATCCTTTTTTATCCGAGGCAACCGTTTCGAGGCAACTTGGATCTTTAGACAGGAGGGCGACCTCTAAAACACCCTATACTCAATGACCACGTCGAGGCAACCAAGTGAGGCGTACCCTAAGAGTGGCATGTGCGAGTGCGTCAGGATTCAATTAAATTATCTTTGCACATGTTATGGTGAGCTACGAGTTGATTTTAATTTCAGAGAAGTCTTGTCATGCATAACAGTTAATAGTTGTGCAGAAAGTAAATTGTGGAAAGTAAATCTAAGCTATTACAAGGCGTCAGGTGTTTACATCGCCAAAAGCAACCCTTGAAAAGTAAATGCGAGAAAATAAAGAAAGCGATAAAAAGTCCTAATTGACGTTATTACATCCTCGGAGCAAATACATAAATATGATCAAAAATAATATGCGCGAAATAAAATTGCATCGGAGAAGTCCTTAGGATTTTGACCCTTTTTGAGAAAGAATGAGTTTTTGGTCTTTATTTAATTAAACCTAATTCTATTTAATTAAATAAAAGAAATATTTTTTAATTTTTTTATGTTTTTAATGAAAATAAAATAAAATAGTTAAATATATTAATTAACCTAATTCTACATGGATTTTATTTATTGTGAAAAGAAGTTAAAATTGACCTAATTAACTAAATTAATCTATGTTAGTATTTATTCATAAAAACAATAAATTAAAGGTGAAATTAATTTTAATTAAGAAAAATATTATCTTTAGTTTTACTGATTTTATTATGAAAAATAATTAATTGAGTTAATTAAATAATAATAATAATAGTACTAATTATTAATAGTAAAATAATTAAATTATAAAAGAAAAGAAAATAAATGAATGAACCAGGGGGGGGGTGCTGGCCCAATGTGGAGGTAAGTTCTGGAATTTCTGGCCCATTAATCTCAAGCCTGTTTGACTTTCTTTGATTGTCCAGGGCGCGTGTTGACTGGGAATACCATGATCCTTCATCTTTGGCCTTCAGATTCAAGTTTGTGGCCACTTGGCGCCTGGATATTGGAGGTATTTGGTGGAACACCTTTGGAAGCCTGCATGTGAATACGCTAAGAAAAATAGAAACAAGTATTCTGGGGGACCTGGGATTCGAACCCAGGTCCCAATGATTCCATGCTAGCACGCTAACCACTCCAACCACCTGCACGCGTTTGATATTATAACACTAAACAATCAATATATTAACAAACCAAACAATATGCTGTAAAAAGAAAAAAACGCGCGCTTCTTTTCAAATGGCCCAACCAAATGCTAACACGTCTTCACCTTCTTCCTTTGTTCTTGTAAAAACAAATCAGATAGCGGGGGTTTTTAACCCCCACAAACTACAATGACGAAAAATAGCGAATAGAGCTACAGGCTACATAAATATTTCGCGATGGTTGCTTTGAATTCGTCTGGTTTCAACGATTCCAACCATATGCCTTATGAACCCTAATTGTTCCTGGATTGCAAAGCCCTAATTTGAAAACTTATGAACCCTAAAATTCAACCATGGCATCTTTGGATTTATGGCATTTCAATGCAATTAAACTATACCATTAGCTTTGTACAGTCCCTAGCAACACAAAACGATCAAGAAATCATGTTAAATGCTTATGAATCATGAGTTACGATTATGAAAAAAGTGGCAAACCGTCAAACTGTTTAGAGCGATTCTTGTAGCTTTAATGCCTGGTTTTGATTGCAAAACGTCCCTGAGAACTCCTGCAAGGTATTAGAATCCACAATAGCCTTTGAATCGTGCTAGAATATAGAAATCAGTTTTGCAATTTTCTTGAATTTTTTCAATATGGTTATGGCTTTTTCTGCAGCTTGTTCACGTGTGCATGATTAGGGTTGGCTTGTGTATATATAGGAGACTGAAATTAGGTCAAATCTTTGAGCAAAAATCCATTGGAATGATGATTGAATATTTGATTGGAAATCATATATTTTTGAATCTTCATGATTGGAAAAAGTTGCCAAATTTGGAGATATTGCATCTTTGACTTGCTGCACGAAATTGCCAGCCTTTTTAGGTCATTCTTGCTTCACAAAAAGATTGAAAAACCATATCTTTATATTTTCCTACAATTTAAATTAATTAAATGAATTAATATTGATTAAAAATCCAATTAATTAATAAAAAATAAGAAAATAATTCAATTAAGCTTGATGGGTCGTGCATAGGCCATGGATAAAGTTTCAAGAAGAAATTTGAGGCCCATTAGCAAAAACAAAGTATTTTGAGCAAAGTTGACTTTTGCAAATTCCTAAAAATTTCCCAACTTCTCTAATGCATATCTTGCTCAATTTTGATCATATGAACATGTTCTGGGACATTTTGGAAAGGTCTTGAAGTCCTCTAACCAATGCCTTTGGTCCCATGTCATTTGGATTTACCAATCTCAAGTTATGGTCTTTGACTTAAAGTGCATTTTTGTTGACTTTTGAAATTGACCTATAATGTAAAAATTGATAACTTTTTATGAGAGCATTTCTTGGACTTGGAATGTGAAGATGGATTGTAGGAAATGTCATCCCCTTCAAAATGAGCATTGGATGGGATTTTTTTGACAAACCATGAAAAAGTTATGCCCTGGTCAAGATACAGTTGACTTTTCTATTGTCCCAAAAATAATAACTTTTTGCATCTTGATGATTTTTGAGCCATCCTTGTGGAATCATGATCAAGACTTGATCAAATGATGATTTTGAACTCAAAATAAGATGTTGACCAAAAATTCTGACTTTTGACTGTAAAATGACCATTTTGCCCCTGCAGTTAACTGTGGATCAAATAGGGCTTTTAACTGTGCAACTTGGGACTGTGAGTCTTGAAACTTGGTATGTAGGTGCTTGAGGATGTATATGGACCTATGAGACTTGATTGAACCATTGAAAACCCTAAATTCCTTGAGAGAACCAAAACCCTAACTTCAACTGGCTTAAGAGGTGGTTTGACTGTGCAATCTTTGAGTAACCTTGAACAATTTGAAGATGATTCTTGACAAATCTTGAGGAATATGGGAGGGAAAATTTTGGGGTACAACAATAACAAAGATCAAAATGAAACAAATGGTAAAATAACAATAAAAATGTTATTCATTAAAACATTTTTTCTAAATTTCAAAAAATCCAAAACTTGAACCTAAACCAAAATTGTCATTATAATAATCAATAACTCTAAAGTTGATAAAAATCAAAACTTTATAATAAACAAAACGTTATAAATATCATAACTTGCTAAAAATATTAGGAAAAATAGGGGAAAACGAAGGAAAAATAGAGCAAGAAAAATAACCATTCATTTGTTAATGTGTTCCATAACATTGAGAAAAGCAGGCAAGCTTACATACGAGTTCACAAACATATCGGAACTATTGTTTATAATAAGTAAAACTTTAAAGTTGTTAAAAATAAAATCTAAAGCATAACCAAAAATTTGTAAAAATCAAAACTTGATGAAAAGAAAATACTTTAAACATTTGTTATAATAGTGGAAAAAGAAGGAGTAGTACAACAACGATAACATCAGTTAATCTGTTCATCTTTTCCACAACAATCGAAAGAGTAGACAAGCTTACACAACATATCGGTTTGTAACATAATAGTAAGAACAAAAAAATAAGATGTTTTACCTGTGCGGAAGGCACTTGGAATGGAAGAGGAAGAACACCGAAGGCGGTTCGAATGGCATACGAAGAAGAAGGAACGAACGCTGGGAAACTTGTGGAGAGAGAATGAAGAAAAACAATTAATTTAGGAAATTACAATTAAGGGCTTTTTGTAGTGTAAATGTAATTATGATAGAAGGGTAAATTAAGGAGTTACTAAGCATGCTATAATCTTAGTTAGGTATTTTATTAAGGCAATCATCTAGCTCATTTTCTCTTTTTTGCGACAGAAGATTAAGTGGTTAAGGACTTATTTGTTTCAACTTTAAAAAAAATAGATTTTTTCTTTATGTTTTTTAAAATAGATTTTATAAAACCATTTTTAAAAATATTATAAGTTTTTTATATTTGTTTTTATTAAATCGAAACATTAACTTTGATATCCTATAACATAAACACACATTATTGAAGATCAACACATAGTCAAAATCACAATTTTTTCAAAAAGTTGTATTTCAAAAATGATTATTATGAAAGTCTATTTGAAATAGTTTATAAATTAAGTGGTTTTTTGAAACTTTGATATTTAAAAAAAGTTTCAATAAAATGATGAAATATCTAAAATAACATTTTAAAAATAACTATTCAAACCAAATTTTCATTTGAAGCTTTTATGAAAAGTTTTTTTGTAAATTTTTTTATACAAAATTATGTTACACTATAAAAATCATTTAAAAAAAAGTCAAAACAAACAAGCCCTAAATTAGGAGGGCCGTAGAGGTGGATCGGTTCTCTAGATGTGTGATAGAAGTTTTTGAATTGATAGTCTCTCATCTTTAGTATGCAGATGATATTCTTATGTTAATAGATCCGTCAGTTGAGAATCTTTGGAGTATGAGGATTATTTCTTTCATCCTAAGTAGTGGAGAAAATTTTCTAGGAAAATCTGAAAATGCCTTAAGAATTCACAATATATTTTCAGACGCATCCGAATACACCAAATCCATGCGTAACTGAGTCACATCTTCATTTTATAAAAAATATTTGAAAATATATTTCTAAAATAAATTCAAAAGTATACTTAGAATGAAAATGCATCTAGTTCATTTATAACCATTGAAAGATTTATGCATCATGCACACTACCACATTTGCTATACAAGTGAACTAAGTTGTTTGAAATTGAGTTATATCTCTAGAAGCCTGATTTGACTGAATAACAATGCAACTGCTTTCCAGCTTCCATTGGGCCTAAACCAGTAACATCGGATAAAAAAACTTGCCAAAGTGAATTCAGCCATCTTAAGCACGTCATTGCACTTGTTAATGAAAACTTTTAAGGGATATCTTTATCCACTCTTATATGAGTGAAAAAACACCTCTAAAAAACCCCAAAATACTCTTCGGAGACGCATATCCGAACGAATCCTTAAATCCATTTTTAGGGGGTTTCAAATATGCATGTCTGAAAAATCTCTGTTTACACGTTAATAAACATTCTGTGATATTTTCAGATGCACATCTAAGAAATCTCCCTAAAATGGATTCAAGGGTTCGTTCGGATATGCATCTTCAAAACCCTAGGCAGAATGCTATTTTTTAAAAACATTGATCTAGTACTGTTTACCGTGAAATTTGGTAAACAACCGCTAGTCCTCTAAAACAAAGATAATTTTTGGTTACCCGCAGGACCGACTAGATTGATCCTAGAATATGTGTCGAATCTTATTTTTGTTTTAATGTTTCTGAATGTTTGTTCTATGTCGAAAAGACAAATATAATAAAAGTAAAAGTAAAGATAAAGGCTTGAAGACAAAGGTAAAAAGGTTTTAAAGTAAAACTAGAAATGTAAAGGATTCAACTGAAATGTTAAGCGAAAGTAAAAGAATTGATTTAATTTAAGAGACTTTGAATATAAAAAATGGTGTTTTTATACGTACATTCTCAATGACTCTTTTCTCTAAATCTGGTACTTTTAGTTTATATGAGTAATTTGTATAAAGTGAACACACTAAATCCTAATACAAAGATTCCTATTTATTCTAATTCAACCTTAATAGTCTTTCTCTACAAAAATGCCATATTCGAGTCTTGCATGCTTCTTCGAATCGCCGGGCTTCCACGCGTCCTTCTGAATAAGACCAAACCATTTGAATTCAAATCGTCCTTTAATTCGAAGCGCCAAAACAACAACATGATATGTCAAAATATTTCAAATTGGAATCTTCATATTCCCTTAAGTTCCATATATTTCACAACATAAGAACCTTCGCGAACCATTTAAATGTAACCAAATTATCTATAGTTTGGTCAGTCGAAGACCATATGAAAACATTCTCATATTCTCTTCCAAGCTACACTTCTTTCGATTTCTTCATTTCCCTCAATGTCATATGTCGTAGAAATTCTCAACTAACACATTGCCCCCCCAAAAATGCATATTTCGAAACACTTGGAGAAATAGACTTTTTTTTTGCAGAACCTTCCATTTTGAGGCCAAAGTTGCTTCATGATGACTATTACTACTGTGACGTCATGGTCATAATGACCATCTTTCTAAACGTCCCATCAAGACGTGCGTAATTCAGTTTCCATTATTTCTACACTAAAGTAGGTTCAAAATGTGGTTTCCTAAACAAAAGAAAGTAAATAATATCTCGACTGGCTAGCTAAAGTCGAACAAAAGAAATCCCAAGTCTGGAAAGACATGGGTATTTTCGAATTAATCCAAATGTAAAAAGTTGGGCCAAGCTATTGCCAACATATGTTGATGGCATCTTTATGTTTCTGAGATGGTACCTACAATACCTTTCACCTTTCTCGTGGAATGGTTACTCCCACTTTGTTTAGTATTACTGCTATAACTGGGCTTCAACCCACTGGAGAAACCTTCGACCCTACTGAGCAAGCGACAAACACCATTGATTTCAAAGTTGAACATGATGACTTTACCAAATACATCGACCATTACCATGTTAAATGAGATGAAGTGTCAGATGTCAAACATATATCTTTTCTCGTCTTATTGCTATCTAGGTGTATCTTCTGCAACAAAATCTGCAAGTAGCTAAGAGATTTTTGACTTTAGCTATTCAACTTCGCTCTGGTTGAAACATATGCCTTAGTGAGGATGTGAAAAGCATTGTTTGTTGGGGATTAGAAAACATCTGCATGAGTGCATGGGCCTATGTTAGCTAGGTTTTTGTCGAAGTTACTTCAATTAACATGATTGGTGTCTTCCATGTAATAGCTTTGATCTGCCTCTATGTTCTCCATAATCCCACCATCTCTCCATATAGCAACCATTTAGTGCAGTGATGATGGAACTGCCCCCACGCCATGAATCCATTCACGACCCAATAACATATTGTAATTTTCCTTCGATGCAATCACCATGAACATGGTGAGTCTTATGATGGATCCCACGGTAATATCTACTTGTACCACACCCAAAGTGTGACCCACTTTTCCTTTGTAGTTTGACAGGACCATATTGTGAGGTTTGAGGTCTGTATCAAACATTCTAATTTTCTGGAGCAAGAATTATGACATTAGATTAACCAATGCTCATCCATCAACAAGGATTTTGTTTATTACCATGTTCTCCACCTTACCCCTAATAAACTATGTCTTTAGATGGTTCTTCATACTTGCATCTGGGCGCTTGAAGAATGCATTTTATTCCTCTACTGCTCCATTGTTCATGACATAGTAACTCATTGGCCTATGCCTGGCCATTTTGACTTTATTGATCGTTTCATCTTCTTCAGCCTCAGTAACTTATTCATATTCATGTGGAAATACAAATACCACATTGCAATTCAAACCCAAAGATAAATCATCTTCTGAGTCGAAGTTTCCAGTTAGCATTTCTTCATCCTCTATGGACTTCTGTTGTCTTTTTTCATTGATTTTTTTCCTTCTTTTGGGTAAAGAGTCTTATCCCCACTGGCTTCTTCTCCTCATCTTTTCTTTGAGGAAGGAGTTGATTTGTGCTTGATTCGCCCATATCTTTCTCCGCCATCTCTCTATGTGCCTTCTTAAGCTTTTGATGTCTCCTCCAATGAGACCTGAACATTGGGTTCTTTCCCTTATAGTTATTAGATCTATAGGCTCGTTTCTTAGACACCTGGAATTATTTCCTATAGGCCACATATGAACCTCTTCCAAACTCAAAACTCTTCCATTTTCCTTGCCTTTGTCCCCTGTTTTCTGCTGGCTTCATCCACTTGTTAGTTGGGACATCTGCAGTAGGTTTAAAATTAACCCTTCAATTTGCCTTGGGATATGGGTTGTCTGGCCTTCTGGGGACTCTGCTCTTGTCAAACACAAATTTCTCTTGGCATCTCTCCAGTTTCCTCTCTTTCGAGTAATCTGCACCCTTTCATAGTTTTATGCAGCCTTTCGATCATAAACAGAACTGCATCTGGGGAACATGAAAGCCTCATAGTGCTTCCTTTGACATTGTTGTACCCCAAAATTTTCCCTCTCATTTCTCAAGGAATTTTTCTCACGAGGATTTTCAAAAGTTCAAGTTTATACAAATACAATTGGGCTCTCCATCATCAAATTGAAGAAGAGCAAGTATGCTTCGATCCATAAGCTTCAATGGAGCTTTTGGCTTCATCGAGCAAGCTTTGGTCAACAAGCTTCGATTGAAATAATGGCCTACTTTGATGCAAGTCTGATTTACCGGCTTTCGGTTGGGCGTCTGGCCTCCTTCAAACTTGCTTCAAATTCCCAAGCTTCAATTAAGACAATGGCCTTTTGCATGCTTGCTTCATATAAGCTTCGATTGAACAAATAGTTAACTTCATGCTAGCTTCGACTGGGCATTGTTTCCCTTTGAAACAACTTCCTTTGATTCAGAAGACAAAATCTTCCTGTTGGTGTCCTTCGATTAAAAAATTAGTGGCTTCCTACTGGATTCTTTCGATTTAAGAAGGCAATGGCCTTCTGAAAGCTTCCTTCAATTCAGAAGGCAATGGCCTTCTGAAAGCATCCTTTTATTCAAAGCAGGGGCCTCCTGCATGCAAGTTTTGATTGCACCATTGGCCCCTTACATTTTTGCCTTTGATTCATAAAGTAGGGACCTCCTGCACACAAGCTTCGATTGGATAAAGACTACTTATATGCAAGCTTTGACTGCGTATTGGATGCTTCATGCCAAGCAGGCACAAGGAAATGGCCTCCTGCAACTTTCCTTCGATTTAGAAGGCAATAGCTTCCTCCAGGTTCGCTTCCATTCACAAAGCAATGGCCTCTTCCCGGCATGCTTCGATCCACAAGGCAATGACTCCCCCCATGCTTGCTTTGTCTCTACCTTTAAAATCTTCAACATACATAGCTTCTGCACTATGACACGGAATTTGGTGGCCCATTTGAAGGACTTGCCATGGGTGGGAATAATTGGTTTTGCCTTCTTTTGAGTCTGGTCAAAGGTTTGGGCCTAAATGATCAAAGAAGAAGGACTCAAAGTGGCATATTCAGCTGAAGATGGCCCATTCGAAGGACTACATGATCAAAATGAAAGAACATGCATTGGTGGCCCATTCGAAGGATACACGGTTGGTCCATTCGAAGGACACATAACTGGTGGGAACGAATGTTACTTTGCGTAGTCTGGTCGAAAGTTATGGAAGGAAGATTCGATTCAAAGAGTCAAGTTGGAAACAGAATCCATAGGTCAGGCTACATAGACCTCCAACTTGTGCCTCACTCCATATTTAATTATTAAAATAAGTTCTTACTCAAGTGTTCTCCAAGGCAACTTGCCCTTAAAAGTTATCATCATCATGTTTTTAGAAAAGTTTTTGAGCCTTGCGCCTGTCCTTTCTGCACACATGTCCCCTATAAGCTAGGAGCCACCCATCTAAACCATTAATTTTAGTATTTTTATCTTAGGATCATAGAAAGTTGACACAAGTGGATATTTGCCTTTCAAACAAACTGTATTTTATTATCTCACAAATTTGTTCACTCCAAATTTTTTCTCTATAAATAGAGAGATCATTTGCACATCTAAAAAAAAGAAAAAGGCTGGTGGTGTTGAAAAAATCTTCAAACACTCTCAAACTCTCAAATTCTTAAACACTCTCAAAACCCAGAAAATCAATAGTTCATCATTCTTTTCCTTTGAATCCAGAAACAAAGAAATATAACATCTTTGATCTCATCCAAATTCCATTATCCTTCGAACAACTTCCTTCCCTCTTTTGAATCCAGGGTATTTAAAGGAAGCAACTCAAAATCCAACACACACGTTCCAGTTTCGAACCAGGTAAGTCCTCTTGACCTTAAACCTTTCATTTCAAGCATAACATGTAAAATACTATTGCCTTTCATTCCAAACATTTTTGTTACCCTTTGGTATGTTTTTTTGTTTCCACCTTTTCTGTTTGCTTTCATTTCTAAACTTTTGGTTTATTTTCTTTGATTGTCAAACATATTTTAAGAACTAACCTGATCATGAAACAATATTAGCATGGTTTCGACCCATGCTGTTATTTAAACCCAAACGAAAGAGAACAGGGAGAAGGTTGCATGAATCGAAGCCTTAGGCTTTTCCCCATGCTTCCATCTAGCCTCAAAATTAAAAGAAACAAAAACAAACAAAGTTGTGTGAATTGAAGGATGCAGGTTTCGATACACACTGACTTGCAGGCCCAAATCAAAAGAAGAAGAAAAATGGTTAAATCGGAGGGTGCCCATTGCCTGGATCGAAGAGCTTATTTTCTTCTCTTTTATTTTGTTTTATATTCAATATGGTTGTAATAGCTTAGGATTTATTCTTTGAATTTTTATTTCTTTCCTACATTATTAGTAATTAGGATATGTGATAAGATAAAATCAACAAATAAACAACTTTAAGTTCAAGACAAAAATGCATGCAATCAAACACACTATTCACACACATGCACTTCTAGGGTAATCTCACTTGTTGCCTCGGAAAATAGTCATGTCCCTTGAATATGGTCGTTTTAGCAAAGACCCTCGATAAAAAGATCGTAGTCCCTCGATGTTGCCTTCGGTAAACGATCTAGTCCCTGAACAAAAATTGTTAAAATGTATCATAGGTTGCCTTATATGACTATACAGTTGACCCACACTCATCCCTCTACATCCAAAGATAGGGCTGCTTACCAATCGATGGTAAGATAGAAATATAAAAGGAAGAGAGAAATGAACAAAATACATTTGAGTAGGTAGAACATTCTTAGTTGCTTGCTCACAATCCATTTTCGAAAACAAAACATTTTTCAAACGCACCAAACACGTCCAAAACATGAAATATTTTCCAAAGTCCAAATACTTTGTATACATTCTTATAGAGACGAGAATCATTACAAAGTTTTCCTAAATGAAGGCGCTTTTCAAAAATACTTTCAAAACCCACCACAAACACATTTTCAAACAAATCATTTTCAAAGTGATCTAGCAAGCAACCAAAGCCCATAGATAACTATGGATGAAAATGGTGCTAACATCTCCCCTTTTCATAATCTACCCCCCGAACTCAAGAAAACATCTCAAAGGTCTTTCCTGTTATTTTCACCCTTTCCTTATTGGATAAAATAAAAGTTAGTGGCGACTCTTGCTATCCGCAACAATTGCAATCAAACGCAAAAAAACCCAAGTTAGTTCTCCCACCGTATTATAGAACTGGCGACACTGCTGGGGATTTTTAAAAGTGGGGTTACCATAGAGTTAGATCACATTTACTTTCTTTCATTGTTTGATTTATTTGCTTTACATTTGTTGGTCCTCGTTTGGGTTTGTATTGATCCTCTACCCGGATCGGGGAACACCTTTTAGGTAAGTAGCAATAGATTATGGAAACTGTGCGGGGTATACCGACATGGTTGAAGCAATGGCTACGTTAGTGTGACACATTTGTTGGTACCGGTAGCCCTTGAGTAGTCAAGGAGAATACAGGGCCGCTGTATGGTGTCATGAAACACTAACTGACCTTAGAACCTTTACTAGTGAGATAGCCGGCTTTGGTGCAGTCCTAAGTTGGTTGATACTTGACACTACACTCAGTGAGATTTGACTCTTGGGATATTCCGGTCGCTAATAAAGAGGCTTGTGCTGAAACAATGCCCAATGAAGAAAGATCAGTGATATTGAGATCCCCTAGAACCTGGTTACTTTCTAGGACAGGTTGAGCCAACTAAACTTTAAGAGGGTACTTGCCTGTGAACTCCATGCAAGCCTTAACCTAAGGACTTGTTTGCTTTGCTTGTGTATATATTTGTGCATAAACATGATGACATCATACCATGGCATTTTGAATTAACCATTTCAAAGACCTAGAGATTTACTTTTGTTATGTGTTGTAGGACATGACTCTCACTCAAAGAAATACTATTCAAGTAAAAGTACCTCCTCAACTCAAAGAGTCAGCATAAAGGGTTCCTGAGAATTCTTTGTTTACTGAGAGACATGGTCGACTTCTCAATCTGGTTACTCTAAGATATGATGAAGACATGATGAAGGTTCTCTTCCAATTCTTCGACCCTTTGCATCATTGCTTTACCTTTCCTGATTACCAGCTCGTGCCTACTATGGAAGGATTTTCTCAACTCTTGAGGATCCCTACCCTTGATCAACCACCCTTTAACGGTATTGAAAGAGACCCAAGAACTGAGGTTATTGCTTGAGCTTTACATTTGCAACAATCTGACATTATGGCCAATTGGGAAATGAGAAGTGGCGTCAAAGGGTTTTTGGCCAAGTTTTTGTTTGAAAAGGCTCAATTCTTTTGGGATGCTTTGGATTTACAAGCCTTTGAAGAAATATTGGCTCTTCTCATCTATGGGGTGGTTCTGTTTCCTAATTCGGACCAGCTTATAGACGTGAACGCAATCAAAATTGTTCTATCTCACAATCCGGTGCCCACTTTACTTGGGGATATCTTGCATTCTTTTCACTCTCGCATCAGAATGTGTGAGCAACATCAACCTACTAGACCATATTAAACCATGCTTGTTTTTCACAGTAGATCGGGGTAGGTGAGAAATAAACCACCTAGCCACAAGAGGAGTGCAACACATAAGGAGTCATCTTCTCTTCATGGTGCGAGATGAAAAGAATGCAAGATATCCCCAAGTAAAGTGGGCACCGGATTGTGAGATAGAAAATTTTTGATTGCGTTCACGTCTATAAGCTGGTCCGAATTAGGAAACAGAACCACCCCATAGATGAGAAGAGCCAATATTTCTTCAAAGGCTTGTAAATCCAAAGCATCCCAAAAGAATTGAGCCTTTTCAAACAAAAACTTGGCCAAAAACCCTTTGACGCCACTTCTCATTTCCCAATTGGCCACAATGTCAGATTGTTGCAAATGTAAAGCTCGAGCAATAAGCTCAGGTCTTGGGTCTTTTTCAATACCGTTGAAGGGTGGTTGATCAAGGGTAGGGATCCTCAAGAGTTGAGAAAATTCTTCCATAGTAGGCACGAGCTGGTAATCAGGAAAGGTAAAGCAATGATGCAAAGGGTCGAAGAATTGGAAGAGAACCTTCATCATGTCTTCATCATATCTTAGAGTAACCAGATTGAGAAGTCGACCATGTCTCTCAGTAAACAAAGAATTCTCAGGAACCCTTTATGCTCACTCTTTGAGTTGAGGAGGTACTTTGACTTGAATAGTATTTCTTTGAGTGAGAGTCATGTCCTACAACACAGAACAAAAGTAAATCTCTAGGTCTTTGAAATGGTTAATTCAAAATTCCATGGTATGATGTCATCATGTTTATGCACAAATATATACACAAGCAAAGAAAACAAGTCCTTAGGTTAAGGCTTGCATGGAGTTCACAAGCAAGTACCCTCTTAAAGTTTAGTTGGCTCAACCTGTCCTAGAAAGTAACCAGGTTCCAGGGGATCTCAATATCACTGATCTTTCTTCATTGGGCATTGTTTCAGCACAAGCCTCTTTATTAGCGACCGGAATATCCCAAGAGTCAGATCTCACTGAGTGTAGTGTCAAGTATCAACCAACTTAGGACTGCACCAAAGCCGGCTCTCTCACTAGTAAAGGTTCTAAGGTCAGTTAGTGTTTCATGACACCACACAACGGCCCTGTATTCTCCTTGACTACTCAAGGGCTACCGGTACCAACAAATGTGTCACACTAACGTAGTCATTGATTCAACCATGTAGGTATACCCCGCACAGTTTCCACAATCTATTGCTACTTACCTAAAAGGTGTTCCCCGATCCGGGTAGAGGATCAATACAAACCCAAACGAGGACCAACAAATGTAAAGCAAATAAATCAAACAATGAAAGAAAGTAAATGTGATCTAACTCTAAGGTAACCCCACTTTTAAAAATCCCCAGCAGAGTCGCCAGTTCTATAATACGGTGGGAGAACTAACTTGGGTTTTTTTGCGTTTGATCGCAATTGTTGCGGATAGCAAGAGTCGCCACTAACTTTTATTTTATCCAATAAGGAAAGGGTGAAAATAACAGGAAAGACCTTTGAGATGTTTTCTTGAGTTCGGGGGGTAGATTATGAAAAGGGGAGATGTTAGCACCATTTTCATCCATAGTTATCTATGGGCTTTGGTTGCTTGCTAGATCACTTTGAAAATGATTTGTTTGAAAATGTGTTTGTGGTGGGTTTTGAAAGTATTTTTGAAAAGCGCCTTCATTTAGGAAAACTTTGTAATGATTCTCGTCTCTATAAGAATGTATACAAAGTATTTGGACTTTGGAAAATATTTCATGTTTTGGACGTGTTTGGTGCGTTTGAAAAATGTTTTGTTTTTGAAAATGGATTGTGAGCAAGCAACTAAGAATGTTCTACCTACTCAAATGTATTTTGTTCATTTCTCTCTTCCTTTTATATTTCTATCTTACCATCGATTGGTAAGCAGCCCTATCTTTGGATGTAGAGGGACGGGTGTGGGTCAATTGTATAGTCATATAAGGCAACCTATGAGACGTTTTAACAATTTTTGTTCAGGGACTAGATCGTTTACTGAAGGCAACATCGAGGGACTACGATCTTTTTATCGAGGGTCTTTGCTAAAACGACCATATTCGAGGGACATGACTATTTTCCGAGGCAACAAGTGAGATTACCCTAGAAGTGCATGTGTGTGAATAGTGTGTTTGATTGCATGCATAGGTGTTCCTTGATACTTTAACTTCATGAGGGTACTCCTCGATATACCATTTAATGCAGATCCGTTATCAATTAGCACATTGGGTAGCGAGTCATTCTTGCAGTTCATAGATATGTGGAGGGCCAGGTTGTGATTCGTCCCTTCATCTGGTAACTCATCATCGCAGAAACTCATGTTGTTACATGACGTAATGTTTCCAATTACGCTGCTGAATCGATCTAACGACATGTCACTTTCCACAAAAGCTTGGTCTAGTACTCTCATCAGTGATTCTCTATGAGCAGAGGAATTCATTAATAAAGCTAGGATGAATATCTTTTAAGGAGTCTGCAGTAGCTGATCTACAATTTTGTAGTCGCTCATCTTAATTATCTTCAAAATATCATCCACTTCTTTCTCCAATGTGGCTCCGCTAGTCTCTCCTGCAGCCTTCTTAGGCTCATCATTCTCAACAATTTTCTTTCCAGCAACAACATCCCTTCGTACAACTGGCGCAAACACACGACCACTACGGGTCACCCTGCTATTACCAGCTATATTTCAAACATTTGGCATTGGCTGGATGGGAACTTCCACCCCATCTTCTAAGATTGTAGCATTGTATTTGTAAGGTACAACCTTATCTGATTTATAGGGAACAGGACCTGGCATACTAATTACCAATGGGGTAACAACTTGTTTGCTATGGTATTCCACCTCAAGATGAGTGGGTGCACCAAAACAAGGCACAATGATGTTTACCCCTTCCTCAACATAATCATCCACCAAAAGGTCATTCCTGGCAAACAAATCTTTGTCTGAAGAGAAATACTCATCCGCGGAGGCATACTCTTCCTCTGACTCTTCTTCCATCGAACAAACTTCAACCATATCAATCTCATGATAATCATCTCTCTGACCTGTGATCTTGATAGTTCCATTGTCTAACAGCAATTGAATACCCTCTCTCACAATAGAACATCCTCGTGGGTCTCGACAGCAAACTATGCAAGATCCATATTGGTGTTCCACCTAACCAGCTGTACGGCAGAAGGTAGCATGTAACTGCACGAGATCCTCATTCAAATGCTCCACATCAAAAATTCTGAATTCACTCGGACATCCATAAACCATATTCACTTCCTCTTCATATTCTGCCCTAGGCCTGATTATATGGATTAAACCTTCATCCATCATCTCCTGTAAATCAGCCTTTATCTTCTCGCACCTTTGTATGTCTGTACTGCAAACAGCACAACCGGTGTGGTCATGCGTATAATAACTGAATTCATAGAGGTTCGCGTGCATCTTCACCAAATCTCCTCTAACCAGATTAATGTCAAAAATCCGAAAGTCACCTGGATAATCGGCCACCATATTTACAGTATTCACTCCCCCATGATTGGTTAGAGGATTGTCTTTCACATTAGGTCCCATGTCTTTGAAAGATATAATTCCAGACTTCACCAACCTTTGCACTTCAATCCTCAAAGGGTAACAATTTTCAACACTATGCCCTGGTGCTCCCTGATGAAAGGCACACGTCTGGTCTACTTTGTAATACCAAGGCAATGGTGATGGTTCGGCGGGAGGTGGTCGTGTCTGGACCAACTTCTTCTGAATCAATGCTGGTAGTAGTTCTGCATAGCTCATGGGAATATGGTCATAGTTCTCCCTTCTTTGATTATTCCCTTGTTTCCCCTGTTGGGATTGTCTTTGATAAGCAACGGTAGTCAGAGCGACATTCATAACAGAAGTAACTGAGGCAACTTGCTGGTGATGTTGATAATTCCTTCTAGGAGCGTTCACTCTCCTCTCTCGTATGACAACATTTGTATCCCCCTCTTTCTTCTTTGTAAACCCATAAGCTGGCTTTTTCATACCTCCGGATCCTTCACCCTTTGTCAAACGGCCTTCTCTTACTGCCTCTTCTAGGCGGACACCCATTCCTACCATCTCTATAAAATCACTTCGGGCACTTGCTACCATTCTTTTATAGTAGAAAGCGCCCACCGTCTTCAGAAATTTTTTAGTCATTTCCTTCTCCTCCATGGGAGGAATCACTTGTGCAGCCACTTCGCGCCATCTCTGTGCATACTCTTTGAACGATTCTCTGTCTTTCTGAACCATGGCCCTAAGCTGGTCACGGTCGGGCGCCATGTCCACATTGTACTTGTATTGTTTAATGAATGCTTCTCCTAAATCATTAAAAGTATGGATGTTGGCACTGTCTAAACTCATGTACCATTTCAACGCTGCGCCAGTCAGACTATCCTGGAAAAAGTGAATCAACAGACGTTGATCATCGGTGTGAGTAGACATTCTCCTCACGTACCAAGTGAGCACGAGGGCAAGTGTTGCCCTTGTACTTCTCAAACTCCGGGACCTTGAACTCAGTAGGCACTTTAACATTCAGAACCAAACATAACTCATTCACATTCTGCCCAAATAGCTCTTTTCCCCTAAGAGCCTTCATCTCTCTTTGCATTCTATCAAACTGCTCTTGGAAATCATCTATTCTGTCATAAAGACCCAAGTCTTCACTCGGCGAAGGGAAAGGACGACACATATCTTCATTAACAAACGGAACCAAATTCACCGAAGGAGGTGCAGCAGGAACGATATGCACCACAGGAGGTGCTGGAGTAACAACAGTTTGAACCACTGGAGCATCTTGGGGGCCCAAATTTAAACCTTTAGGTGCAAAATTCTCTAGCATTCCCCACGGATAACCCTGAGGCATACGGTTTTGACCAACAGCTGGAGTGGCGGATACAGGAATAGTAGGAACTTCAGCATTTGCCCTTGTTGGTTGAGGTTGAACACTCGGTGGCTGATTCTGAGCAGCCACCAGAGCTTCCATCAGAGTAGTCAAGTTAGCCAAGCCAACCTTCAAAGCATAAACTTCTTCACGTAGCTCGCGATTCTCCTATTCTAAGTTGTCCATCTTCTTTTTGAAGTTAGCCCGAGTGTTGTAGTGATGAGTCAGCTTGCTGAACGAAGTAAAGAAGCTGGGTAAAGCACCTGGATATGAATAATTAATGCAAGAAATATGTGCAATATGATGCATGATATGCAATGCATATGATATATTTTTTTTATCATTTAATATTTCAAGGGATTTAACATTTATAGACATATCGCAAACATTAAAGTAATAAAGCATTTGAAATACTGAATTTTTTTAATTATAATAACTTCAAAATGGATTACAAAATTCAATGATCCCAAGTACAAGATGAAAATACAATCTAAAAATCCTGAGAAAAAGAACTGATAGAGATCAATCTGTACGCTGGCGCTTCCCTGTGAGCCTGGCAATCTGAGCCCTCAACTTCTGGTTTTCTTCCACATGTCTGATGGCAACCTCCTTCCAATCATCTAGATCAGGAAGTGAGTAATTAGCACCTGTTTGAGGCTTAGGGGAAAAAAATCCCCTTGCCTCTCCATAGACTCCACCGCTCGACTCTCAAGGATCTCGACCAAATCGTCTTTCTCCTTCAGGTCTGCTCTGTAGGAACTCTCTAAAGTCTAGAACTTGTTCTTCCAAGCATCCCTTTTCTGTTGCATCCTGACCAAAGCAAGATGCAGCTCTTCTAGATCATCTAATAAGGGAGGGGTGGTCTTCACAAATAGATCAGGCATGGGTGTCTCCCGAGTATACGACATCTTCAACTGAATGGCTCTCGATCGGACCCACTGAAGGTATGGCTCCAACGAAACAGCACCCCTAGGTCCCAAATCCTTCCTACACTTCTTATGAATGTGACGTCAGGCCTTCACAATCTGCTCCTTAGCATCCCTATGGTCTTCTCCTTCCTTCAGAAAGAAACTACTCAAATGAATATTGTTCGGTTTATCCCTCATCGGATAACCAAGTTGTCGCCGTGCAAGAACATGGTTATAGTTAATTCCTCCCTTTGTACCAAGAAGAGGTACATTGGGGAAACTACCATAACTGTCAATAATCTCTACATCCTGGTAAGCTCGATGATACCAATCAATATCCGAGTGAGTAAGTGCCATGATCTTAGGAGCCCAACGGGGTTCCTTCTTGACATCCCAAAAAGCATCAGACTGAGGCATATGAAAGATGAACCACCGGTACAACAGAGGCGTGCCACAGATAATCATTCCCCCATGATAAGAACTCCAAAGATGAATAGAGTAATAAGCATCACCCAACAGTGTGGGAACCGGGTTTCCAATCATGAAAATCCTGATAGCATTAATGTTGATAAACTTGTCCACATTAGGAAATAAGAATAATCCATAAGCAAGTAAAGCAAAGATAGCCTCGAAAGAAACCATACTCTTCATCCTGGCCAAGTAACGAGCTTTCTCCAATAAGAACTGAGCTGGTAATCCTCTAATCCCTCCTTTGGTAGTCATATGGGCTTCCACCTCAGACTTCCCCAGATGAATCAAAGCAGCTATCTCGCATAGTTTTGGCTCACCCTCCAAACCAGTAAAAGGAACACGATCAGTAACAGGTAAATCCAATAGATAGGAATACTCCTCCAGTGTAGGCATCAAATGATAATCGGGAAAAGTAAAGAAGTGATACATCGGATCATAGAACTGGACCAAGGTCGAGAGAATACCCTTCTTCATCTTCAGCTTCATGAGAGGAATAATGGATCCATACTTCTTCTGAAAGTCTGTAGAACACTCGATCTCTAGAATTAGACTGATCAGCTCATCTATCTTGGGATCCTTGAAATTGTATTTCCCGGTCTTTCTCTTTCCAGAATCCATGGTTAATAGTACCTGAGATATTCACAAATAGTCAACCTTTAAATCCCTTGAAATATTATTTTTCTTCAAAAGATGCTTATGAGTGCATGGATGCATGATGCAAAAATCATACACAAGATCACACATATAGGGTTCATAGGTTCAACATCACGAGCATGAGGTCGAAGGTACTACCCATAATGTGTTGGTCTAAGAGTTATCACCTACCGAACAAGGTTCTAGAGGTTCCCATAGTCTACATCCTTCCTTCGGATATTACCAACTTCTCGATTAACTCGGTAATTAGTAATATTCTAAAGAAAGACTCATCCAAGCGTAGTATCGCGTGACAACTATTTCCGGATTAATCCGTGATAGCTTCCGCACTACACCTAAATGGCCAAGATGGGTTAGGTATTCTACGGTCCTCAGTTTCAGCAGGCTCCCAGGTCGAAAGCAGTACGTCTTCCTGATTACTCGGTAAACGACACTACAGTCAAAGGGGCCTCCACTAAATTGGGGATCTCATGCCTCCTTTTTTGGGATTACTCCCTCAAAGTTAACATGACTATACCGCCCGTCCTATCTTAAAGTTTTCCCAAGTCTAGGTATAGGACTTATGAGTAATCACCAAGTACCCTGAAAACCAGGAAAATCCAAACAAACATATATACAAAGTATAACACATAAACAACAATAGCACATATACAAATATAAACAAAGATAGGCTCAACCCACTTAGGGATGGACCAGCAAGAGGTCAATCTGTCCCCAGTGAAGTCGCCATTTTTCTGTAGCGGAAGAAATGTTCAAGACTAAGCCATTGAATTGACTAGACTTTATACAAATCAAAATAACAATCGCCACCGCGCTTTATTGTTTCCAAAGGAATGGGAAAAGAGCGAATAACCCAAAAAAAGGGGGAAAGATTCAAGGTAAGGGGGTTGATTATGCAAAGGGAAGGTATTAGCACCCTAAACATCTACAGTACTCCGCAGGAACCTCTTTGAAAAATCTGTATATTTTGGCTATAAAAATGTGTTGTATATAAAATGGATGGTGGAGGTGAGAAGAGAAATATATTTTTTATGATTTTTGCACCCATCGCGGTTGCGAACCTTTAGTTCCTACGTACCACCTTTCGTGCAATAGGGGATCAGGGTACACGTAGTTCCTCTTTTAAAAATTTGAAACACAATTGTGTTGGTTGATTTTATAAGATAAGACATCATCGTCATTGTCTGTGTGGAAAACATACTTACTACCCATAATCATGAGAAAGGAGAATTTGCATCATCTCAAAGTGGAGGATAATGGCTTGGATTTTAAAATCAATAATGCCTCACTCAACACCCAAGTGGAAAATATCTCACTTCACTACATATTATAGAAGTATAGTTGTTTGTATCACTACAAGGATTGGCAAGAGTCTAATCTTTTGAGAAAAGTTTAAAGATAAAAGCCAAAGTGGCAAAATGGTTTGAAATGAGATTGATTGACTTTTAGTCTTCTCACAAAAATGTCAAGGTATTATTAAATTGATTGAAGTTTATTTATGAAAATATTTTGAAAATGCATGGACATAAGTCCAAGTTTATTATGAAAGTATTTCAAGTTTAGAAATAAGAAGAATTTTCAAAAGGAGGGAGAAGGTTTTTGAAATTAAATAAGATGGGAGGAGAAGAAGAGGCTATCCTAAAGCATAAGGTAAAAGCTAAGGATAAAAACCATCTAACCAATAAGAAGCCAAAATTTGACATTATGAGCCAAGGTAGAATCCCCATTCTTTGGATTGAAACCAAGCAAGCAAAGATCCTAGACCTATTCAAATGTATTAAGTCTTCACAAAAATTGCACAGAGTAACGGCTGTATACGGGTGAATTCCATATTACAAACAGAGAATGTAATCACAAAAACCTGCACACAAAAGCAAACAAGCAACCCAATGTCTTGAGGTAAACCTCAAGAACTCCAGACAAAAATAATCAGATAAGATTACAAGGTCTCCAAGGTAGGGCAAGGTTTCTAATCCTAAGTCCAAGAAAGAGTCCCATGCTCTATAATGCCAAGGATAGTAACCAAATAGTCCAATTACCATTAAGAGTTTTTAGGTTTTATGTTGATTATTAAGTATCTTAGGAAAAGAAAAAAGAAAAGCTCAAGTGAGCAAAAATAAAAATGGCAAGAAGATAAATGCTCAAATGAGCAAAAATGAAAATTGCATGAAATAAAAAAAAGCTAAAAAATAAATAGTACATAAAGCATAAAAGAATAAAAGCATAAAATAAACAAGTCAATAATTAGTGGTTAGTTGGATGACCATCTTGAAACTTGCATTTGGAACTCATTAGAGGATTGGTAGAACCAAAGCCTCCATACAACAAGTTGCATTTGCTTTTTGTCAAGTATATCATCTATTTGGAATTCTCATAAGTATCATTTAATGATCAACAATGTTTAAGTGATCCGGGTTGACCAAAGGTGTTATAGATCCATTAGAGGATTGGTATAACCAAAGCCTCCACACAATGAATCTCAAGGTTATTGGATCAAAGAGATCAAATTAACATACTTGGGCTTGCAATCATAAGTTTGGGCCACGAATGATCATTTATTCGAATCAGGACAAAATTTAGCGCTATGCTAATCAATCGTAAGTGGACTTATATAAAAGTCGCACCTATTTTGAGACCGGTCAATAGCAATCTATGCACCATTTGTTTTGAGACATGATATAGAGATCATGCTCCAACAATATTTAGTGCAATGAGAAGGGGATGGGATGAAGAGGATTAGGGCAAAAGATAAGTAAACCACTTTTGAATTAAAAATTTAATCAAACTATTATTAAAATCATTCATCAATTTTTGTGGAGTTAAACTCAACACCATAGATCCAATGATGTTAATAAAGTTATGTTCAAAAAATCAACCCAAGATAGCCAGAAAATAATCACAAAATAATAATGTATTTGATATATACATTAAAAGGTTTAAAAAATGTTTTAAAAAAAATGGAAAGTAATGAGGAAAATATCAATTATATTCAAATTAATCAAGAAATGAAAATTAAGACCATAGAAAAATCAGAAAAGAGGCCAAGTAATTTTACAAAATTTTTGGTAATTTTTAAAAGTCAGAAACTATTTTTAAAAATTAAAATAAATGGGTAAAATAAACAAAAATAGCAAAAAAATAGTAAAGTCAGAAACAAAAATGAAATAAGGTCACCAATATTTGTCACAATATCATTGGATCATTCCATAATTTTTTCAGAATTTAAAAATGTATAAAAGTATTTTTAAACATTTTAAATAAATCAAATAAGTGTAAATTCATAAAAAATACCAAAACACAAAATTAAATTGTGAAAAAATAAAAATCAGAAAGAGAATAATCAAAAATATTTTTCATAATTTTTTCAGATTTTTTGGACTAAAATGAATTTTCTATGATTTTTTGAAATTTAAAACAATTAAAATATAAAAATCAGAAAAAGAAAATAAAAGTAAAAGATGTGGACCATTGGATGAGAGTCAAAACACGTTAGTAATCAAATCTAAGGGATCTGGCGCGCTGTGCATATCATGGTCATTAATGAATAATGTACAGAATCAATAATAAATCAGATTTTTGAAAAACACAAATGGCACACCATCACTGGTTGAAAGATGACACGTAGGTCATCTTCAACCTCTAGCCAACGTGATTTACAGGTCTCTCAAACTGTAAAATCAAAAGCTCAGACCTATGTCAATCGCTTCGTCTCTTCAAGACGAAAACAACCACACCCTCGCGCCAAATTTATATAAACTGTAGCTTAAGCAATTTGGAAGGAAAGTTTTGAAAAGGGATTTGAAAATTCATGGTCAAAACGTGCTCCCAATGAAATGTAAGTGTTTCGACTAGAACCAGGGCAATGAGAGCAACACAATGATATCAGAGTTTTAAAGAATTGATGAAGGAATCTACCTATTGAAGTTGAGTTGCAGAGCTCTAAAACTGGACTTCTATGGAGCAGTATAGGGTATAATTCTTGAATGTAATTATATGGTTAGCTTCAGGGAAGATCAAGGAAGGTGAATTGACGGGAAAAAATGGATTGAAAAAGGCTTGGGAATAGATTTCTAAGTTGCTGAATTCTGGGTTGTGAAGCAAGTTTGGCAGGGTGATTCTGGCTATCTAAGCTTGGGAAATTGAATGGGGGATGACCCTCTATTTATAGGGAAGAAAATGGGATAAAAAATGATAGCAAATCATGCACTTTGGAGGGAATTCGTGTGGGTCTGCATCATGAAGAAAGTGTGACTAAAACTTGATCAAAACTCAGCCAAATCGTGCGTTTCATGATGCTAATCACTTCTGGCAAGTTTCTAAACATGATTAGAACCAAAAACGCATGGAAATCTTGTGAAATGAAGCCAAAACAAAGATTTCAAAATCCCGACTTTGTGAAAAAATTAGTTTCAAACTACCCAATTCAAATCCATGGCATTTCCACCTCAAGGGGTCTTAGGGCATAATTCTTGATGCTTTGGAAAGATGAGGTTACAAGCTTTGTAATTGAAAAATAATGGAATCAAATGGATGCTTGAGCTGAAAGTTACATGGAGTCAAAGTTGAAGAAAAAGAGTTGACTTTCCATACTTAGAAATGTTTCAAATTCTTCTTTAAAAATGACCTATAATCATTTGCATCCAAACATGGCCTTCCACTTAGAATTTGCTCTTGACCAAAAAATATGGAATGAATTAGATCTCTTGAATGACATTTTGCAATTTGAACCACTCAAAACCTCCAAAAATTGAGCAAGTTATGACTTGTTGAAGTTGGCCAAAAATCATGAAATGACCTATAATCTTTTGCATCCTTAAGGAAACTTCTATCCATTTTCTTACTTTGAACATAAAAGAAAGCATGAAGTACACATCCTTAAGATAATCATGAAAAAATAATGGGCTCAAGGTGATAAAAATTGATCAAGTTATGACCATTTGAAGTCACATATGGAAAATTGGGGATTCATCTGGGTGACTTGTAATCTTTCTTCTTCACCAAGTTCCTTCCAAATGAAAACTCCTTGGAACTTTTGAAGTGATTTGTTGGTAACTCTTTGAAGAGAAGGATGTTTTTGGAATCACTCAAAAATACCAAAAGATGAGCAAGATATACTCCTTTGAAGTGCAAAACCCTAGCCTCTAGATCAAGAGAATGCTTTGAGGAAATTTGCCAAGTTTGAACAAGCTTCTTGTGCCAATATTCTTCCTTTGTGAATAGAAGTTGTTGAGGATGATGATGAGGAACCATAGCCACCAAAACCACTTCCATATCTTGAAATTAGAGAGAAATATTCTCTTGTGACCAATAGGAACAAGACATTGTCCAATCATGACAACTTCTTCCCTTAACCCTTTGTACTTTTGAATCAATTTTGATAACTTTAAAATATGTTGAACCAAAATGAGCCTTGTCATGCCATTTCTTACAAAATCACTCCAATAGTGAAGTTTGAATTTCTCAAGCTATTGACTAGGGCATGGAAATAAACTCATGAACCCATGAAGCAACTTGCTAAACCTCATTGCCTTCACCTACATTATTAACAAGTAAGACAAACCAATATTGTATTTTATTAATTAGAGATAAAATCAAAGCAAAATATCCATGATCACAAAAGAAAACAAGTCAAGGTGCCCGGTAACTCCTCAAAATAGCAAGGCTAAAGATAGGGAGAAGAACCAAAAACCCTAATGTGATCTTGTTGTGATTGAAACAATATGGTATGATGCCGGAATATTAGGGGCAAAAATTGGGGTACAACAATCACGACATCCTCGAAAGGATTATCACCGACAATGGAATTAATCTCAATAATGCTATTTTCATGGAACTCTGCACTAATTCAAAATCAAGCATCACAATTCTTCTTCGTACAGACCCAAGATGAATGGCGCAGTGGAAGCTGCCAATAAAAATATCAAGAAGATTGTGCAAAAGATGGTGGTAACCTACAAAGACTGGCATGAGATGTTACTATTTGCTCTCCATGGCTACCGTACTTCGGCTTGTACGTCAACTGGGGCAACTCCTTTCTCCTTGGTCTATGGCATGGAAGCCATCTTTCCTATAGAAGTTTAAATTCCCTCTCTAAGGATAATGAAAGAAATAGGTCTAGGTGAAGATGAATGGATTCAGACTAGGTTGGATCAACTGAACTTGATTGATGAGAAGCGGCTAGCTGCTGTTTGCCATGGTCAGATGTATCAGAAGCGTATGATCAAGGTCTTCAATAAAAAGATCAAGCCTCAAGTGTATCAAGCTGGCGAATTGGTAATAAATCACATCATTCTTCCACAAGGAGACCCTAAAGGAAAATGGACTCCCACTTACAAAGGACCATTTGTTGTAAAGAAAGTGTTCTCTGGTGGTGCCATGATGATGACTACTAGATGGTGAAGATTTCCAACATCCCGTAAATGCGAACATAGTTAAAAAATACCACACATAAAATGATCCGCTAGGTTGATACACCGAGGCAAAAGTATGGGCATCCCGGTGAACCAAAGAGGTTCGGGCAAAAATTAGGGATATATGCAAAAGATTATACACCCGGAAAGTTGAAAACCTAAAAGGGCGACTTGGGCAAAAATGGGTATCCTGGTGGACTGAAAATCCGAAAGGGCGATACAGGAAAAAGTTAAGGATTAAAGAGTATGATTATGTCCTGTGGGATCCATACAACCAGTTTTATTACCAAAAATCCTAAGTTCAAATGGTCCAAAATCAATCCAATCGGTTTCGTTCAACGATAAAGGTTTACTCAAAGACATAAAGGCAATAACAGAGTAGGGGAAATGAGATCACTTTCACATGTCTATTATCTTTGTTTTCACTCTGTACACTTTTCATTTCTTTTGACGATTTCCTCTTACTAGGATTTCTGTCTCTTTGTACAAAAAAAAAGGCTTATTCATGGGCAAAACATTAATATAAATATACTTTGAAGTACAAACTTTTTGTTTTTTTTTGTTGAGTATGAAGATGTCCAATGACTAAAATCGAATGAGCATATGCATATGAACATGATTAAACTTTTAGCAAACATATGCTTAAAAATAGTGACAAACATCTCCTTAATTGCATTCAAGATATCCCCAGTGTTATTCCCTTAGCATTATCCTCACAAATGCTGATTCTTAAACTCCCCAGCCAGAGTTTCAATCTATGGAAAACTCTCTTCCTAGCTGAGTTGGTTGTAAGAAGAAGTCTTGAGGAGTTATGTCAAAAGAATACATCTCCCCCGACAGCTCGTCAAATCTTCCTCTCAACATGGTTTATTTCCCCAACAAACAGAAAAATTCCCTAGCTAAGTTTGTCTTCCCCAGCCAAGTATGTCCTCTCTAGCTTGAGTTTGACTCATAGACCATTACTAATTAAAGGACCACAATCCCCAATCCCAAGTGAAGTCTCCAACATAGGCCTTGTTATCCCCGAAAGTTGCTGAAAAGCCTGGAACCCGACCAGATAACAACCAACTTCATCCTTTCAAGCAAGTTACTACGAAGCTTGGACTCGACCAGATACTAGTTCAACTTCACCCTACTCCCAACCTACTGTGAAGACTGGATCTGACCAGATAATAGTAAACCACAATTCTAAGTTACTAAAGCCTGGACCCGACCAGTTAATAGTTTAACTTTTTCAATTGCTGAAACCTGGACCCAACCAGATAACAGTTTGAGTTTCTGAAACCTGGATTCGACCAGATAACAGTAAACCACAATCCCAAGTTACTAAAGCCTGGACTCGACCAGATAATAGTTTAACTTCTCCTATTGCTGAAACCTGGACCCGACCAGATAACAGTTTAAATTGCTGAAACCCGGACCCGACCAGATAACAGTAAATCTCAATTTTAAATTACTGAAACCCAGACCCGACCGGATAACAGTCAACCTCAATTTTAAGTTACTAAAACTTGGACCCGACTAGATAACAGTTAACCTCCAGTTCAAATTGCTGAAACCTGGACCCGACCAGATAATAGTTTGACTTTCTGAAACCTGGACCCGGCCGGATAACAGTTAATCTCATTCCAAGTTGCTAAAGCCTGGACCCGACAAAATATTAGCTTTATTTCTTCAATTTCTAAAACCTGGACCTGACCAGATAACAATTTGATTTTTTACAAATCACTAAATAAAACTCCTTTTCCCTAGTAGATTTGCCACTGTTCCAGGAATTTACTGCAAAGCCTGGAATTCGATCAGATAACAGTTAACTTCTTTGTCCCCAACAAGTTGTTGTGAAGCCTAGAATCCGACCAGATAACAACTAACTTTCAAGAGATAACTCCCTAGTAGAGCAACAGACAACTAAAAATCTTGATCTCTTTTCCCCAAGTAGAGATCAACACTCTCCTCAGAGTTTTTCTCAAACAAGTCAACATTCCCCAGCGGAAACATCCTAAAACAAAGGCTGAAGAGGAACATACTCTTCATCCCCAACAGCAGTCTAGGATTCAGCTTGCCAAAGCTTCCCAGCATTTGTCAAAGATTTATTTTCCCAGACAAGGATACACTTCAATCACATTTCACATTCATACATCATACACATAAAACATAATCTCATTTATTTTAGAACATCATTACGCCATCCATACTTCTGCATACAACTAATCCTTTTCTTTGCAGGAAAAGTCAGGAAAATAAAATATCTCTTCTGGTTAGATTTATTTCTTCCAGTTAAAAATAGTCGTAGCGAAGACCTTTTATATCAACATGGATGACATCTGTAAGCCCATCTCCAACAACTCTCCAAATGGAATCTATAAGCCCATTCCCAATTCAACACATCATCGAGTGCAAATTTCTAGGCACTTTAGTGTACAATCATCTTTCACCTTCAAGTCATGAAAGGTGGACCTGCCAAATCTCACTCTTCAAGCTCAAGAAGATTGAATAGGGGCAGCTGTTGTACCCTAAAATTTGCCCTCTCATTTCTCAAGGCATTTTTCTCACGAGGATTTTAAAAAGTTCAAGTTTGCACAAATACAATTGGGATCTCCATCATCAAATTGAAGAAGAACATGTATGCTTCGATCCATAAGCTTCAATGGAGCATTTGGCTCCTTCGAGTAAGCTTTGGTCCACAAGCTTCGATTGAAATAATGGCCTACATCTATGTAAGTCTGATTTATCGACTTTCGATTGGTCGTCTAGCCTCCTTCAAACTTGCTTCAAATTTCCAAGCTTCAATTAAGACAATGGCCTTTTCCATGCTTGCTTCATATAAGCTTCGATCGAACAAATAGTTATCTTTATGCTAGCTTCGAATGGGCATTGTTTCCCTTTGAAACAACTTTGTGATACGGTGGGAGAACTGACTAGTGTTTTGCGTTCGTATTCGCACTTGTGCGGTTGAGCAAGAGTCGCCACCGACTTTTTACTTTATCCTAAAGGAAAGGTTAAAAAAGCACAACAAAAACCTTTTGAGATATTTCGTGGGTTCGGGGGGTAGATTATGAAAAGGGAAGGTATTAGCACCCTTTTCATCCATGGTTATCCATGGGCTCTTAGTTACTTGGTTTTTAGATCACTTGCCTTGTTTTTCGATTGCTTGAAAATGGTGTGTGTGGGTGCTTTTGAAAATGTTTTTGAAGAAGATGCCTTGTCCTAGGCAACTAATGTATTTGACTCGTGATTGAGTGTTTTACAAAAGTGTGGATCTTTTCGAAAAGATGTTTTCAAATGTTTTTGAGAGTTTGTTTGAAAGTGTTGTGGATTGTGATTTTTGAAAAGAAGGCAAGTGTTTTTGCAAGTTTGATCTCAAGTAACTAAGAGTTTTGTCTACACTATTGTACTCAAAGGTTTTTGTTATGTTTTAACCCCTTTTAACAATTTTGTTCCACCATTGAAATTGATGGACAATCTTGCGTTTAGGAAGTTTATTCGGGACGGGCGCGGGTCATCGTATGGACCATGAATGCAATGGTGCCAAGTGTCTTTGGCAATTTGCTTTATGGGACTTGATCATTCCGTTTAGGCAACATTTTGAGGGACTTATGATCATTTGATTTTGTTTTGCCAAAGATACTCGACGTGCAAGCATGGCCCATTTGGAAGGCAACATGTGGGATTACCCTAGAGGGTGCAAGTGTGATTGTGTATTGATTACATGTATTTGTCTTGTATTAGGTTATCTAGCGTTTGATTTTATGTACATGCAAACCCTAGGTCTAACCATGGTATAATTGGAAAACTGTAAATTGCGGAATATAAAATCTACGCTATTACAAAATAGTATCCGGGAGTGGGGGTATAAATGTACAAAAGGGGGTGAGACTTATAGTATCCAATAAGTTACAACCAAATCGAATTTGCGATCAAAATGTAAATATCGAATATACAAATATAAGATAAACAAATGTGTATAGGGCAATGTGAATGTATTGTGTAAGTGTACATGTATATGAGTATATAATTATTTACAGGTGCGACAATATGAAATTAATGCGAGATTAGGGTTTTTGACCTAAATATGTGTTTAGTGAATCTTTGATTTGTATACTTTTAATATGTACAAAAGAAAAATGTTTTTAATTAAATCGTATGTTCAAGTTCTAATTGAAAAATGTATAGGATGTATCATTGTTTATTATATAAAAATGTTTTAATTAAGTGTTTAAGAGTTAAATGTTAAAAAATGTATTTTATCAATTATATACAAAGTATATTTTAATTAAAAGAAGATATTTTCAAATTTAATGATATTGTATAAAAATAAAATGTATCTTATGTGTATGTACAAATTAAAGGAAAAGTGTTTTTAATACTTATTGTGGTGTAATGAAAAATGTCTTTTTATTATTTATGTACAAAAAATATTTAAATGTCAAGAAATTAAATTATGCAACTATGTACAAAATATATTTTAATTAAAAGAATAGAAAGTCATTTTTAATTTTTAGTATATGATATAAAAAATGTATTTATTATTTATATGATTTTGTAATAAAGAAATTTTTTTTTTATATAATATAAAGAAAAGAGGTTAGTGTTTTAATAAAATGTTTTGTTAGAAAAGTAAGAACCTTAATGGGCTTTGGGCAAAACGGAACGGGCAAGGCCCGTTTGGGGGTCAGAATAATTTAGGGTTTCATGTTTTGTGGTTCAGTTAGGACAAAGCGTTTAGGGTTGGCAGCGGCGCGTTCGTGTTCGTTCATCGTCGTTTTCATCTTCATCTTCCTGAGCGACTCTTCCATCCGGCCACCAGCGTCACCCCCAAAGTCTCTCTTCCCTCTATGAGCTCAGTGGACTTGTGATTCAAGGTTCGATTTCAATGTTTATGTTTCCTTTTTCTTTTATGAATCGTACGCGTTGTTTCAATTTGAATTGAGTTATGATCCTTAAACCTGTACTATTATGAGGTGGTGAAGAAGAAAGGGAGAGAAAAGCTGGCTACCTGACCTTGGAGAAGGAGGAGAGACGGGGGATGTGGCGCTCAGGAGGCCGGAACGAGCGGAGGGAGATTTGCGCGATGAAGCCGGAAGCTAGCTTGGAAAATTTGGTACTTTCACCTTTTTGCCATATTTTAGGGTTTTGATGATGATTTAATCCTGAAAAACCCTCCTGAAACGATTCACTTCTTTATCTCTTCTCTGAACTGCTGGTTGCCTTAAACGCTTGCTTTTGAATGTGTTTGAATATGCCTGCTTCGGTATCTTCTTTGTTGCCTAGAATTTGTGTATGCTTGCCTCGAATGATTTGCCTATGAATGGTTGAGGTGAACGCTTGAATGCTGCTTTTTTTTGAATATTTTCTCTCTTCTTCTCTCGTGTTGCCTTTGAATATGCCTATGATGAAAAATTTCTGAGGCTTAGGAGTTGGACAGGTTTATGGTTATTTTGCTTTGAATACTGGCTTATGCAGGTTAGGCTTCTGTACAAGCTATGTGTTTTTGGTTTTTCTGAGATGCTTAGCAGGTTTTGTATATTTTCTGGTTTTTTGAGTTCTTTTCTTGACAGTTTGAGGGTCTTTGCAGGCTTTAGGTGTTTATGGTTTATGATGATTTGTGCTAATGCAAGTTTGGTTGTGATGGTTTTAGGAGGTTTCTGGATTGGTTTTAGAAATGCAGGTTGATGCTTGCTTTTGACAGGTTTATGTGGTTAGGCCGGTTGTTGGTTTTTAGGATGGGTTATGTGTTCGTGGTTTTGATGGTAAAGGTACAGGCTGTGCTTCAGGTTTGCTTAGCAGTTTTGGCTTGCTTTCATGCTTATCAGGTTCGCTTCAGTATGTAGTATATTTGCATCTCAGGTCCCCTTGGCTTAAAGGTACAGGCTTGGTTTTTATGTGTGTAGTTTGCTTCAGGCCAGGACCTCTTTTTGTATCTCTCCTCCTGTTTTTATGCAGTGGGGAGTCTTTGTATATTTTTCTTTCTTGTTATGCCCCAACTGTCTAAGCCTAAAGCCTGCCTCTTATCTCTCTTCCTTTTCTCTCTATAGTACAGTTAATATTTTTAATATGATTTATTCTGTACTATTTTGTTCTGAAGGGGCCCCTTCTTGTTGGGAAATGATGATAAAGATGCTGGTTGCTTGCATACAATTTCTCTGCATCTTTTCCTTCTTTGACAGTTTGTGTGCTTTTTTTGATATCTTTCCAAAATCTTCTCTTGACAGCTTTTGAGTAGACTTTGGCATTTGACAACAAACTGTACTTTTTTGATCTTCTTTGATATCTTTGAGTAGATTTTGGCATTTGAAAGCAAACTGTACTTTTTGATCTTTCCAGTTTGGTTGAACTTGAACTATGCAGTTTGAACTTTGGAATTTATGCATTTGACATTTTGCATTCATGAATAAAATTCTTCCCTCTTTGTGAACCGGGAGAAATCCCGTGATTTGCAGAGAGGGTTAATTGATCCCAATCAGTGGCCCCTAATGATGAGCAAATTTTATCAGTCTTTTTTAATTCAACTGCTTTCTGACTTTTCTTCCCTTTTTTTTTCTTTTTGCAGATGAAAAATGGAACATCGGAGCGAAGTGAAGAATGAAGAGATTAGGGACTTAGCAAATGTTTAGAAAAAATAGGATAGTTTTTATTTTCAATTTGATTATTGTAAACTATTATTATTTTAAATACTTCGTAATAAATACTTGTATCCAAATAGTAATTGTAACAACTATTAAATATGAAATAAAAATTCCATTGATTCATTTAACTCTTTTCAATTCCTTTTCTTTAATTGTTTACTTGTTATTTATAATTCCTTAAATTAAATAAAATGAAAGTTTAAATTTCAAATATTTAATTCTTAGAACCATAATAATCAACTAAACCTTGCTGATCAAAATAAATGAACTTGACGTCTCCATCATTCAAAGCAACGCACAGTCGAACACAAAAACTGATCAGACGCAATCCTCTTTTTCATTGATTCTTTGCCAAGCACTGTAATTCCAAACTGCATACTCTTTGACTGGCTCAAACAAAACAACATGAATTCAAACCACTGTCTCTTTCACTGATTAAATCAAAACAACGCGAATTTTAACCCGAATCTCGGAATAAACTGCAAAGTGCTGTGGAATTTAAATCCTTCTGAGAACATGCCCATAATTCAAATAACGTTCGCCTGATCAAAATTGAACCAAAAATCATCCAGAACCCTAAGCCAATTGTGAAACAATCCAGAGTCTTGAAAATCAGTAAAAACCCTAATTTCGCTTGACTGACAAGAAAAGTCCGTTTGTCCGATTCTTGAGTCAGTTTAAAAAATCAGGAAAGACTTGAAGCTGAGATTTCTTGTGGAAAAATGTGAGGGCAAATTTTGGGGTACAACAGTTGCCCCTGTTCAATCTTCTTGGACCTGAAGAGTTAGATTGGCAAGTTTGCCTTTCGCGACTCGAAGGTAAAAGGAGATTGGACACTAAAGTGCCCAGAAAATTTGCACTCGGCGATATGATGGTGGAGGTGAATGGGCTAAAAGATGCCATTTGGTGATGGGCTTAAAGATGCCATCTGGTGCGATAGAATTTTGTCGGGGGATGGGCTTAGAGATGCCATATGAGAATGGGCTTACGGATTCCATTCGGCGACTGTTGGTAGGAGGATGGGCTTACAGATGCCATCTGGACATGTTGAACTGTATGTCAATGGTGAGTGGACAAGTATCAAGAGGGCCTCCATGTTTCGGAACATCTCTGAATTAGGGGTCCGAATAAGCAACAGATTGACGTCCATGTCTGGAGAATCTGTAAACTGATTTCAGGAGTTGAGAAGAGTCTGAATAAGTCGGTAGATTGACATCCGTTATAGGGAAGAATCCGTACACTGTTGTCAGAAGTTGAGAAGAGTCTGAACAAGTCGGTAGATTAACATCCGTTGTTGGGAAGAATCCGTAAACTATTTTCAGAAGTCTTGAAGTTGAAGAGGAACCGGTGTAGGGTTTCCTGTTGATGCGTCTGAATGAATCTGGAATAGGTATCAGAATGTCGCCGTGTCCGGGTCACATCTGAACTATTTCTAGATGAATCTCGGGAGATGATCTTTGTCTGTCGAATGATCTTACCTGAAAAGGTGAAGGGTTAGTTGTATGCAATGTTATGATGCATGATGCAATGTACGTGACATCAATATTTATGAATGTGATGGATGCGCATGCGAGCTGATGAGATAATCTTGCTGAGGATAAATGAATCCGAGATGGCTGAAGATAAAAGCATCTTGACTGCTGCCGGGGAGGATAAGTCCTTGACTGCTGCTGGGGAAGAGAACTCCTGATGACCTCTACTGGGGGGGGCCAAACTAGTAGACTCATGCTGGGGAGGTCAGATTGAGAATCTTCAGCTTGATGGGAAGTAACTCTGGCGACTTCACTGGGGAACTCAAGGTTTGCCCTTTCAAAACTCTGTGGGGAGAAGGTTCAATGGTCTGGCTCCGCTGGGGATACTGAAGCTTAAACTCTGAGGGGAATTGAATTACGGAGGATTCTCTGGCTGGGGATTTGCAAAGATAAGTTACTGCTGGGGAATTTTGATGAACTCCGCTGGGGATAGGGAGAATTTTGGCGAGCGCGATCTTCCGTGGTGGTTAGCTTGAGAAGAATCTGGACAAGCGATAGGTTAACATCCGTTACTTGGAGAACTCGTGAACTATTTTCAGAAATCTTGAAGTTGAATCAGCAATAGAGCCGCATCCGTTGTTGGGAAGCGTCCGTAAACTAATTTCAAAGGTTACATCTGAACAAGCTGATAGATTAACATCCGTTACTTGGGAAGAATCCATAACTGTTTTCAGAAGTCTTAAAGTTGAATCAGCAATAGAGCCGCATCCGTTGTTGGGAAGCGTCCGTAAACTGATTTCAAAGGTTGCACCTGAACAAGCTGATAGATTAACATCCGTTACTTGGGAAGAATCCATGAACTGTTTTCAGAAGTCTTGAGAAGAACCTGAACAAGTGATAGGTTAACATCCGTTTACTTAGAGAACCCGTGAACTATTTTCAGAAATCTTGAAGTTGAATCAGCAATAGAGCCGCATCCGTTGTTGGGAAGCGTCCGTAAACTAATTTCAGAGGTTGCATCTGAACAAGCTGATAGATTAACATCCGTTACTTGGGAAGAATCCATAAACTGTTTTCAGAAGTCTTGAAGAGGAACCGGTGTAGGGCTTCCTGATGATGAGCTTGTGTAAAACTGCATCGGTTTTTGAACACTTTTGACATTCGAATGCCCCAAGTGGTGATGTAGATATATTCCTGACTTATTACAGGCGTTGGTCTACAATCGGTCGTTCACAGATGTTTTCCTGGGTTGTTACAGGTGTTGATCTGGAATTCTTCAGACGTGCCCTGGCTGGATACAGGAGTCGAGTCTGGAAATGGTCGTCAATAGATATGCCCTGGCTGGATACAGGAGTCGAATCTGGAATTGTGACAGTTGATAGATATGCCCTGGCTGGATACAGGAATCGAATCTTCAAGCTCTTCAGATGTGCCCTGGCTAGATACAGGAATCGAGTCTGGAAATGTCGTAAACAGATATGCCCTGGCTGGATACAAGAGTCGAATCTGGAAATAGTCGTCAACAGATATGCCCTGGCTGGATACAGGAGTCGAGTCTGGAATTGTAATGGTTGATAGATATGCCCTGGCTGGATACAGGAATCGAATCTTCGAACTCTTCAGACGTGCCCTGGCTAGATACAGGAATCGAGTCTGGAAATGTAATAGTTGACTTGTTGAACACTTTTGACATTCGAATGCCCCAAGTGGTGAAGAAGGAGTCTTGAATCAGATTACTCTGCATATTGGGAGATTTCTTGAAATCTTAACTGGACTGCCCCAGGTTAACTGAACTTTGAAAGATCTGTTGGACCTTGACTGGACTGCCCCAGGTTAATTGAATTGTGACATATCATGCCCCTTGTTGATAGGAGATTTGTAACGAAAGTGTTATCCTTTTGAAGTGATTTTGACTTACCGAGAGAGTTTTCGTTCCTCCGAACATTCGCTGTATGAATTTCTTTGCTGTCAAACAAAAGGGTCAAATGCAGACAGTGATATTCGAATAATGCAAAGTTTATGTTTGTCTCAAAATTTTAAAAAATGCGTTTTTAGCAGAAAATTTTTCATAAGACAAGTTAACACAAGATTTAGAGCAAAGCCTTACAGGAGTCAGGATACCTTTTGTAACAGTATGCTTTCGAACTAACCCATGCTTCAATTAGGACTTTTAAAGGGTTGTAAGGTGGCCTGGTTCACGGTTTAAGAAACAAAGGATAAAGGCTCAAAGTATATTTGTACCCACCCGCTCTTCGTGATGTTCTTCAACCTAAGCTCAGTTAATTGCGTCATACTCTGTTTTGAGTTTTGAACGACTTTTGGGCGATGGTTCACCAGTTGAACTCGGGGAGACAGTCATCATCTCCTTTTCTTTCTTCAACATTTTTCATGTTGTTGAGGATTTTGTAATGACCTCACTATTTTGATTTTGATTTGTTATCCCTAACTTTTGCCTGACTGTTACCGTTTTCGGGATTACTGTCAGCGGGATGCCCCAGCTTTCTTAAGCTTCCTTTACAGGTTTTGGCTCGGTGGGCTTTTCTCTTTTGAGAGATTGACTGTCTACGTGATAGGGAACCACCCTTGTTTTTTGATTCCGAAGGAATGTTTTCTTTTTCGACGTCGTTCGTTGTGCTACGAACTGAGAATTTGCGACTTCAATGCGCATTTTCTTTTGAATTAACTGAGATACTACCCTGCCCCAGGTTTATATCAAAGGTTTTGATCGTTTAGAACAGAAAACTTCTACTTCTTTGGCTCGAAGAGGTTGACTAGGGATTAACTTCCTTATAACTCCAGTGTTTGGGAATTGAAAGAAATGCCTGTACATCATCAGCACGGTCTGTTCAAAAGCATACTGTATAAGATCACGGTATTGTTTCGTCATCCTCCCTCTAAAGGCTTGCAGGTTTTTATCAAGAGTCAAATATCATAAAGAAAAGCATAAGAGTAGTGAAACGAATGGATGAATTCAAGACAAACATATGCAATGCATTAATGAAAACAGAGTTTAACATCAACAGATAATTGTTTGACAGCAAAAGAAATTACAACTCTGAAAATTCAAAAAGAAGCAAAAAGTCTTTCAGCTCGAGCTTCGTCACTTCAAGCGGAGAACCCTTTAACGGAAGATTTTCATCTCGCCGTCTGGCATGAATTCCAGCACCCCAATGTCGATTAGATCTTGAATCTTGTTCTTCAAGGCCCAACAGTCGTTGGTGTCGTGTCCCGGGCTATAGGAGTGGTAAACACAGAATGCGTCGGGATGATAGTGAGGAGAGGAGGTATTGAGCTTCTGAGGAGGGTCCTTTACGGTAAGCAAATTGACCTCCAACAGGCGCTTCAGTATGAAAAATGATAGTATTTCAGTCTCCGTGAACCGTCTTCCCGACTTTTCTTGCTTACGCCGATTGCCCCGTTGACGCTGGCGAGGTTGTTGATGGGATTGTGACCCTGAAGCAAGCAAAGGAGCCTTCCCCTTGTCTTCTTGAGTTGATGGAGGCTGAGCGGTGACTTGCTCTTCGACCTCAGATGTTTGCCCCAGTTGGTTGTTTGGAAGCAGTTGGCGGACAAGAACTCTGAGTTCCTCTTGTCTTTGAGATAGGTCTTGGATGAGAGCCATCTGGCCCACCAACTGTCCCATCATTTGAGTCCTCAAGGATGTCAGATCAAACTGCAGCTCCGCAATCTGATCACTCCTGGCATTGTTGGAACCTTCCAAGCCCTTGGTGAGGAGAGCTTTCATTTCTTCTTGCCCCAAAGACAAGTTCAGGAACATCTCTTGCAGCTGAGCAGTCTGGTCTTGAATGTCTTTGACAGACCTTTCTAGAGCCATCTCTTGCTGAAATAAACAGCAGGAGAGTAAGGAAAACCTGAAAAAAGGAAAAATTGTCAAAATGAAATGCATGATATGCGGATGCATGCTTTCAAGGATCTCTTGGGGTAAACACAAGAAAACGTTAGAGGTTGAACTTGGATCGTTGATTGGAGATCTCTGCACCGGTGGACGTCCTTCCACGAGAATCAAGCTCACCATGTCAAGTGGGTCATAGCCACTGATTCAAGTTGTTGTTCTTGATCTTTGTTTGGAGAACTTTGTATCGGTGGATGTCTTTCCACGAGAATCAAGCTCACCATGTCGAGTGGGTCATAGCCACTGATTCAAGTTGTTGTATTTGATCTTTGATGGTATTGGTTAGGGGAGAAACCCCTTGCCCCTTGATAGACGTCTGGTTCAACGTAACCCTGCATCAAAAGAACCCTCGAGATCCTTGAAATGGTTATTGAAAATGCTAAAATGCTATGGTATGATGTTATGATGTTATGTACATGTATGCACAAGCAAGTGAGTGTATATACAGGCAAACATATTCACACAAAGCACACAAGGCCTTAGGTTTAGGCTTGCATGAGGTTCAGGTACTACCCTCTTTCAGTTTGTTGGTTAAAACCTGTCTTATCAAGAGTAACCGGGTTCTAGAGGATCTCATATCATTGGCTACCCTCAATCGGTCATAACTCCAGCATCGCAACCTTTTCTCGCGGCCGGAACCATCTCGAGAGTTTAGCCTCAATGAGTGTAGCATACTGCTACTGTTCTAATGGCCAAGTTGGTCAATTTAGGGTTCTAAGTTCGGTTGGTGCTTAATGACTCCTTGGAAGACCCATATTCTCCCCGTTTTAACACGAGGGATATCGGTACAGACCAAGACGCGACACCAACGTAGCCACTGCTTCACCCATGTCGGTATACGCCGGACAGGTCCCTCACAGATTATGCTACCTAAAAGGGTTTCCCCAGATCCGGGTTAGGATCTATAAAACTCCGATACAAAGCCCACAAATGTAAAGCAAACAAAACAATCAATTGAAAATAAAGGTGATCTAAACCCTAAGGTAACCCCACTTAAAAAAATTCTCCCCAGCAGAGTCGCCAGTTCTGTGATACAGTGGGAGAACTGACTAGTGTTTTGCGTTCGTATTCGCACTTGTGCGGTTGAGCAAGAGTCGCCACCGACTTTTTACTTTATCCTAAAGGAAAGGTTAAAAAAGCACAGCAAAAACCTTTTGAGATATTTCGTGGGTTCGGGGGGTAGATTATGAAAAGGGAAGGTATTAGCACCCTTTTCATCCATGGTTATCCATGGGCTCTTAGTTACTTGGTTTTTAGATCACTTGCCTTGTTTTTCGATTGCTTGAAAATGGTGTGTGTGGGTGCTTTTGAAAATGTTTTTGAAGAAGATGCCTTGTCCTAGGCAACTAATGTATTTGACTCGTGATTGAGTGTTTTACAAAAGTGTGGATCTTTTCGAAAAGATGTTTTCAAATGTTTTTGAGAGTTTGTTTGAAAGTGTTGTGGATTGTGATTTTTGAAAAGAAGGCAAGTGTTTTTGCAAGTTTGATCTCAAGTAACTAAGAGTTTTGTCTACCCTATTGTACTCAAAGGTTTTTGTTATGTTTTAACCCCGTTTAACAATTTTGTTCCACCATTGAAATTGATGGACAATCTTGCGTTTAGGAAGTTTATTCGGGACGGGCGCGGGTCATCGTATGGACCATGAATGCAATGGTGCCAAGTGTCTTTGGCAATTTGCTTTGTGGGACTTGATCATTCCGTTTAGGCAACATTTTGAGGGACTTATGATCATTTGATTTTGTTTTGCCAAAGATACTCGACGTGCAAGCATGGCCCATTTGGAAGGCAACATGTGGGATTACCCTAGAGGGTGCAAGTGTGATTGTGTATTGATTACATGTATTTGTCTTGTATTAGGTTATCTAGCGTTTGATTTTATGTACATGCAAACCCTAGGTCTAACCATGGTATAATTGGAAAACTGTAAATTGCGGAATATAAAATCTACGCTATTACAAAATAGTATCCGGGAGTGGGGGTATAAATGTACAAAAGGGGGTGAGACTTATAGTATCCAATAAGTTACAACCAAATCGAATTTGCGATCAAAATGTAAATATCGAATATACAAATATAAGATAAACAAATGTGTATAGGGCAATGTGAATGTATTGTGTAAGTGTACATGTATATGAGTATATAATTATTTACAGGTGCGACAATATGAAATTAATGCGAGATTAGGGTTTTTGACCTAAATATGTGTTTAGTGAATCTTTGATTTGTATACTTTTAATATGTACAAAAGAAAAATGTTTTTAATTAAATCGTATGTTCAAGTTCTAATTGAAAAATGTATAGGATGTATCATTGTTTATTATATAAAAATGTTTTAATTAAGTGTTTAAGAGTTAAATGTTAAAAAATGTATTTTATCAATTATATACAAAGTATATTTTAATTAAAAGAAGATATTTTCAAATTTAATGATATTGTATAAAAATAAAATGTATCTTATGTGTATGTACAAATTAAAGGAAAAGTGTTTTTAATACTTATTGTGGTGTAATGAAAAATGTATTTTTATTATTTATGTACAAAAAATATTTAAATGTCAAGAAATTAAATTATGCAACTATGTACAAAATATATTTTAATTAAAAGAATAGAAAGTCATTTTTAATTTTTAGTATATGATATAAAAAATGTATTTATTATTTATATGATTTTGTAATAAAGAAAAAAAATGTTTATATAATATAAAGAAAAGAGGTTAGTGTTTTAATAAAATGTTTTGTTAGAAAAGTAAGAACCTTAATGGGCTTTGGGCAAAACGGAACGGGCAAGGCCCGTTTGGGGGTCAGAATAATTTAGGGTTTCATGTTTTGTGGTTCAGTTAGGAAAAAGCGTTTAGGGTTGGCAGCGGCGCGTTCGTGTTTGTTCATCGTCGTTTTCATCTTCATCTTCCTGAGCGACTCTTCCATCCGGCCACCAGCGTCACCCCCAAAGTCTCTCTTCCCTCTATGAGCTCAGTGGACTTGTGATTCAAGGTTCGATTTCAATGTTTATGTTTCCTTTTTCTTTTATGAATCGTACGCGTTGTTTCAATTTGAATTGAGTTATGATCCTTAAACCTGTACTATTATGAGGTGGTGAAGAAGAAAGGGAGAGAAAAGCTGGCTACCTGACCTTGGAGAAGGAGGAGAGACGGGGGATGTGGCGCTCAGGAGGCCGGAACGAGCGGAGGGAGATTTGCGCGATGAAGCCGGAAGCTAGCTTGGAAAATTTGGTACTTTCACCTTTTTGCCATATTTTAGGGTTTTGATGATGATTTAATCCTGAAAAACCCTCCTGAAACGATTCACTTCTTTATCTCTTCTCTGAACTGCTGGTTGCCTTAAACGCTTGCTTTTGAATGTGTTTGAATATGCCTGCTTCGGTATCTTCTTTGTTGCCTAGAATTTGTGTATGCTTGCCTCGAATGATTTGCCTATGAATGGTTGAGGTGAACGCTTGAATGCTGCTTTTTTTTGAATATTTTCTCTCTTCTTCTCTCGTGTTGCCTTTGAATATGCCTATGATGAAAAATTTCTGAGGCTTAGGAGTTGGACAGGTTTATGGTTATTTTGCTTTGAATACTGGCTTATGCAGGTTAGGCTTCTGTACAGGCTATGTGTTTTTGGTTTTTCTGAGATGCTTAGCAGGTTTTGTATATTTTCTGGTTTTTTGAGTTCTTTTCTTGACAGTTTGAGGGTCTTTGCAGGCTTTAGGTGTTTATGGTTTATGATGATTTGTGCTAATGCAAGTTTGGTTGTGATGGTTTTAGGAGGTTTCTGGATTGGTTTTAGAAATGCAGGTTGATGCTTGCTTTTGACAGGTTTATGTGGTTAGGCCGGTTGTTGGTTTTTAGGATGGGTTATGTGTTCGTGGTTTTGATGGTAAAGGTACAGGCTGTGCTTCAGGTTTGCTTAGCAGTTTTGGCTTGCTTTCATGCTTATCAGGTTCGCTTCAGTATGTAGTATATTTGCATCTCAGGTCCCCTTGGCTTAAAGGTACAGGCTTGGTTTTTATGTGTGTAGTTTGCTTCAGGCCAGGACCTCTTTTTGTATCTCTCCTCCTGTTTTTATGCAGTGGGGAGTCTTTGTATATTTTTCTTTCTTGTTATGCCCCAACTGTCTAAGCCTAAAGCCTGCCTCTTATCTCTCTTCCTTTTCTCTCTATAGTACAGTTAATATTTTTAATATGATTTATTCTGTACTATTTTGTTCTTAAGGGGCCCCTTCTTGTTGGGAAATGATGATAAAGATGCTGGTTGCTTGCATACAATTTCTCTGCATCTTTTCCTTCTTTGACAGTTTGTGTGCTTTTTTTGATATCTTTCCAAAATCTTCTCTTGACAGCTTTTGAGTAGACTTTGGCATTTGACAGCAAACTGTACTTTTTTGATCTTCTTTGATATCTTTGAGTAGATTTTGGCATTTGACAGCAAACTGTACTTTTTGATCTTTCCAGTTTGGTTGAACTTGAACTATGCAGTTTGAACTTTGGAATTTATGCATTTGACATTTTGCATTCATGAATAAAATTCTTCCCTCTTTGTGAACCGGGAGAAATCCCGTGATTTGCAGAGAGGGTTAACTGATCCCAATCAGTGGCCCCTAATGATGAGCAAATTTTATCAGTCTTTTTTAATTCAACTGCTTTCTGACTTTTCTTCCCTTTTTTTTTCTTTTTGCAGATGAAAAATGGAACACCGGAGCGAAGTGAAGAATGAAGAGATTAGGGACTTAGCAAATGTTTAGAAAAAATAGGATAGTTTTTATTTTCAATTTGATTATTGTAAACTATTATTATTTTAAATACTTCGTAATAAATACTTGTATCCAAATAGTAATTGTAACAACTATTAAATATGAAATAAAAATTCCATTGATTCATTTAACTCTTTTCAATTCCTTTTCTTTAATTGTTTACTTGTTATTTATAATTCCTTAAATTAAATAAAATGAAAGTTTAAATTTCAAATATTTAATTCTTAGAACCATAAATAATCAACTAAACCTTGCTGATCAAAATAAATGAACTTGACGTCTCCATCATTCAAAGCAACGCACAGTCGAACACAAAAACTGATCAGACGCAATCCTCTTTTTCACTGATTCTTTGCCAAGCACTGTAATTCCAAACTGCATACTCTTTGACTGGCTCAAACAAAACAACATGAATTCAAACCACTGTCTCTTTCACTGATTAAATCAAAACAACGCGAATTTTAACCCGAATCTCGGAATAAACTGCAAAGTGCTGTGGAATTTAAATCCTTCTGAGAACATGCCCATAATTCAAATAACGTTCGCCTGATCAAAATTGAACCAAAAATCATCCAGAACCCTAAGCCAATTGTGAAACAATCCAGAGTATTGAAAATCAGTAAAAACCCTAATTTCGCTTGACTGACAAGAAAAGTCCGTTTGTCCGATTCTTGAGTCAGTTTAAAAAATCAGGAAAGACTTGAAGCTGAGATTTCTTGTGGAAAAATGCGAGGGCAAATTTTGGGGTACAACAGTTGCCCCTGTTCAATCTTCTTGGACCTGAAGAGTTAGATTGGCAAGTTTGCCTTTCGCGACTCGAAGGTAAAAGGAGATTGGACACTAAAGTGCCCAGAAAATTTGCACTCGGCGATATGATGGTGGAGGTGAATGGGCTAAAAGATGCCATTTGGTGATGGGCTTAAAGATGCCATCTGGTGCGATAGAATTTTGTCGGGGGATGGGCTTAGAGATGCCATCTGAGAATGGGCTTACGGATTCCATTCGGCGACTGTTGGTAGGAGGATGGGCTTACAGATGCCATCTGGACATGTTGAACTGTATGTCAATGGTGAGTGGACAAGTATCAAGAGGGCCTCCATGTTTCGGAACATCTCTGAATTAGGGGTCCGAATAAGCAACAGATTGACGTCCATGTCTGGAGAATCTGTAAACTGATTTCAGGAGTTGAGAAGAGTCTGAATAAGTCGGTAGATTGACATCCGTTATAGGGAAGAATCCGTACACTGTTGTCAGAAGTTGAGAAGAGTCTGAACAAGTCGGTAGATTAACATCCGTTGTTGGGAAGAATCCGTAAACTATTTTCAGAAGTCTTGAAGTTGAAGAGGAACCGGTGTAGGGTTTCCTGTTGATGCGTCTGAATGAATCTGGAATAGGTATCAGAATGTCTCCGTGTCCGGGTCACATCTGAACTATTTCTAGATGAATCTCGGGAGATGATCTTTGTCTGTCGACTGATCTTACCTGAAAAGGTGAAGGGTTAGTTATATGCAATGTTATGATGCATGATGCAATGTACGTGACATCAATATTTATGAATGTGATGGATGCGCATGCGAGCTGATGAGATAATCTTGCTGAGGATAAATGAATCCGAGATGGCTGAAGATAAAAGCATCTTGACTGCTGCCGGGGAGGATAAGTCCTTGACTGCTGCTGGGGAAGAGAACTCCTGATGACCTCTACTGGGGGGGGCCAAACTAGTAGACTCATGCTGGGGAGGTCAGATTGAGAATCTTCAGCTTGATGGGAAGTAACTCTGGCGACTTCACTGGGGAACTCAAGGTTTGCCCTTTCAAAACTCTGTGGGGAGAAGGTTCAATGGTCTGGCTCCGCTGGGGATACTGAAGCTTAAACTCTGAGGGGAATTGAATTACGGAGGATTCTCTGGCTGGGGATTTGCAAAGATAAGTTACTGCTGGGGAATTTTGATGAACTCCGCTGGGGATAGGGAGAATTTTGGCGAGCGCGATCTTCCGTGGTGGTTAGCTTGAGAAGAATCTGGACAAGCGATAGGTTAACATCCGTTACTTGGAGAACCCGTGAACTATTTTCAGAAATCTTGAAGTTGAATCAGCAATAGAGCCACATCCGTTGTTGGGAAGCGTCCGTAAACTAATTTCAAAGGTTGCATCTGAACAAGCTGATAGATTAACATCCGTTACTTGGGAAGAATCCATAACTGTTTTCAGAAGTCTTGAAGTTGAATCAGCAATAGAGCCGCATCCGTTGTTGGGAAGCGTCCGTAAACTGATTTCAAAGGTTGCACCTGAACAAGCTGATAGATTAACATCCGTTACTTGGGAAGAATCCATGAACTGTTTTCAGAAGTCTTGAGAAGAACCTGAACAAGTGATAGGTTAACATCCGTTTACTTGGAGAACCCGTGAACTATTTTCAGAAATCTTGAAGTTGAATCAACAATAGAGCCGCATCCGTTGTTGGGAAGCGTCCGTAAACTAATTTCAGAGGTTGCATCTGAACAAGCTGATAGATTAACATCCGTTACTTGGGAAGAATCCATAAACTGTTTTCAGAAGTCTTGAAGAGGAACCGGTGTAGGGCTTCCTGATGATGAGCTTGTGTAAAACTGCATCGGTTTTTGAACACTTTTGACATTCGAATGCCCCAAGTGGTGATGTAGATATATTCCTGACTTATTACAGGCGTTGGTCTACAATCGGTCGTTCACAGATGTTTTCCTGGGTTGTTACAGGTGTTGATCTGGAATTCTTCAGACGTGCCCTGGCTGGATACAGGAGTCGAGTCTGGAAATGGTCGTCAATAGATATGCCCTGGCTGGATACAGGAGTCGGATCTGGAATTGTGACAGTTGATAGATATGCCCTGGCTGGATACAGGAATCGAATCTTCAAGCTCTTCAGATGTGCCCTGGCTAGATACAGGAATCGAGTCTGGAAATGTCGTAAACAGATATGCCCTGGCTGGATACAAGAGTCGAATCTGGAAATAGTCGTCAACAGATATGCCCTGGCTGGATACAGGAGTCGAGTCTGGAATTGTAATGGTTGATAGATATGCCCTGGCTGGATACAGGAATCGAATCTTCGAACTCTTCAGACGTGCCCTGGCTAGATACAGGAATCGAGTCTGGAAATGTAATAGTTGACTTGTTGAACACTTTTGACATTCGAATGCCCCAAGTGGTGAAGAAGGAGTCTTGAATCAGATTACTCTGCATATTGGGAGATTTCTTGAAATCTTGACTGGACTGCCCCAGGTTAACTGAACTTTGAAAGATCTGTTGGACCTTGACTGGACTGCCCCATGTTAATTGAATTGTGACATGTCATGCCCCTTGTTGATAGGAGATTTGTAACGAAAGTGTTATCCTTTTGAAGTGATTTTGACTTACCGAGAGAGTTTTCGTTCCTCCGAACATTCGCTGTATGAATTTCTTTGCTGTCAAACAAAAGGGTCAAATGCAGACAGTGATATTCGAATAATGCAAAGTTTATGTTTGTCTCAAAATTTTAAAAAATGCGTTTTTAGCAGAAAATTTTTCATAAGACAAGTTAACACAAGATTTAGAGCAAAGCCTTACAGGAGTCAGGATACCTTTTGTAACAGTATGCTTTCGAACTAACCCATGCTTCAATTAGGACTTTTATATTTTATTATCTCACAATCTCTTTACTCCAAATTTTTCTCTATAAATAAAGAGATCATTTACATATCTAAAAAACATAAAAAGGCTGGTGGTGTTGAAAAAAAATCTTCAAACACTCTCAAAATCTCAAATTCTTAAACACTCTCAAAACCTATAAAATCAACACTTCATCTTTCTTTTCCTTTGAATCCAGAAACAAACAAATATAACACCTTTGATCTCATCCAAATTCCACTGTCCTTCGAATAACTTCCTCCCCTCTTTCGAATCCTGGGCATTTGAAGGCAACAACTCAAAATCCAAAACACACGTTCCAGCTTTGAACCAGGTAAGTCCTCTTAACCTTAAACCTTTCATTTCAAGCATAACATGTAAAATACTATTGCCTTTCGTTCCAAACATTTTTGTTATCCTTTGGTATGTTTTTCGTTTCCACCTTTTTTGTTTGCTTTCGTTTCTAACCTTTTGGTTTGTTTTCTTTGATTGTCAAACATATTTTAAGAACTAACCTGATCACGAAACAATATTAGCATGGTTTCGACCCATGTTGTTATTTAAACCCAAACGAAAGAGAACAGGGTGAAGGTTGTGTGAATCAAAGCTTTAGGCTTCGCCTCATGCTGCCATCTAGCCTCAAAATGAAAAGAAACAAAAAAAAAACAAAGATGTGTGAATTGAAGGATGCAGGCTTCGATACACACTGACTTGTAGGCCCAAATGGGAAGAAGAAAAAAAAGGGTTGAATCGAAGGGTGCCCATTGTCTGAATCGAAGAGCTTATTTTCTTTTATTTTATTTTGTTTTATATTCAATATGGTTGTAATAACTTAGGATTTATTCTTTTCATTTTTATTGCTTTCCTACATTATTAGTAATTAGGATATGTGACAAGATAAAATCAACAAATAGACAACTTTAAGTTCAAGATAAAAATGCATGTAATCAAACACACTATTCACACACATGCACCTCTAGGGTAATCTCACCGGTTGCCTCGGAAAATAGTCATGTCCCTCGAATATGGGAGTTTTAGCAAAGACCCTAAATAAAAGATCGTAGTCCCTCAATGTCCCTCGAAGTTTCCTTCGGTAAACAATCTAGTCCCTAAACAAAAAATTGGTAAAATGTCTCATAGGTTTCCTTCTATGACTATACAATTGACGCACGCTCGTCCGTCTACATCCAAAGATAGGGCTGCTTACCAATCTATGGTAAGATAGCAATATCAAAGGAAGAGAGAAATGAACAAAATACTTTAGAGTAAGTAGAACGTTCTTTGTTTCTTGCTCACAATCCATTTTCAAAAACAAAATATTTTTCAAACGCACCAAACACGTCCAAAACATGAAATATTTTCAAAAGTCCAAACACTTTGTATACATTCTTATAGCGACGAGAATCATTACAAAGTTTGCCTAAATGAAAGCACTTTTCAAAAATACTTTTAAAACCCACCACAAACACATTTTCAAACAAAGCATTTTCAAAGTGATATAACAAGCAACTAAGAGCCATAGATAACTATGGATGAAAAGGGTGCTAACACCTTCCCTTTTCATAATCTACCCCCCGAACTCAAGAAAACATCTCAAAGGTCTTTCCTGTTCTTTTCACCCTTTCCTTATTATATAAAAGAAAAGTAGGTGGTGACTCTTACTATCCGTAACAATTACGATCAAACACAAAACAACCCAAGTCAGTTCTCCCACCATATTACAGACATCAAACAAGAAAGTCCAAAAGACTCTCTTCATATCTTGGATACACCACCTTCATCTGCTCCTCCTGTCGAATGCGCCTTTCCACATCATTCCTCTCAGCATTTTGATTCATTTCGACCATGTTTACTTCAAGGTTAGGACCTTCAGTGATCCTTACTCCATGGAACTTGATTCTAAGGCCTTCAATATCCCTAGTCATATCAACATCTTTGATATTTTTTGTGAGGCCTTCAATAGCCTTCTCAGTTTTGATACCTAAAAAGAAACCATCAGTGATTTCACCCCAGGGTGTGGATTTATTGGGCCTTCAGTGACCTCCACCATATTGATGTCGGAAGGTTCAGCATAGTTAGTCTCTACCACCTGCAGAGGATCAGTATCAACCTTCATCTTACTCTTATTGTCGAACCTTATCCTTCTATTGGTAATAACATTTTGAATTATGCCCTAAAAAATTATGATATTTACAAAAACCTCTTTTCTTCTGCTGTTCTAACGGAGGAATTTTGGCACCAGGTGGCACTATCATTTGGAAATCCTTTACCAATAAGTCAAATATTTCATCATATTTTGTTACATCGGAAGTGTTTGTTTCTTAGGGAACTTATCATTTTTCTCTGATTCGACATGATTCTTTGCATTCGAAGGGGCAAAGACTTTACAGGAATAGGGTGGGGCTTGTTTTAACTCAGCCAAGTCCACTTTTCTTGCTTCAAAACATATAGGGTCACTATAGATTTCTTGTTCATCTTCTTCGGCTTCGACATAAGCCACTCTTTTTTTCCTATTATTTTTATTTTCCCTAGCCTTTTCATCCTTCAGACGTTCGACTTGCTAAAATCAGTATGCTAGTTGGGTCATATCCCTCAATATTGGGTATCTAACTTCTTTCGAATGGAATAATCGAAACTTCCTGTAGCCATTTCGACCAACTCATGTTCAATCACTTATGTAAAACACCTCGCCTTCAATAAATGGAACCTGTTTAAATAATCATCAATCGGCTCAGTGAACTTTCTCTTGATACTAGCCAATTTCTTGAGACTACTCTTTGATTGTCCCATGTAAAATTGCTCATGGAATAACCTCTCTAAGCAAGTCCAATCATGGATGAAATTCGCTGAGAGGGTAGTGAACCATGTGAAATAATTTTTCAATAGCGAACTAGGGAAGTATTTTATTCTTAGGTATTCGTTATTCACTATGTCCCCAGCCTCGGTAAGATACCTGGCTATATGTTCGATAGTGGATTCGCTGGTGTCACCAGAGAATTTTGTGAACTTTGGGACTTTTCAACCCCTGGGTAATTCAGTCTGTAAAACATATTCAGACAAAGGGGATGTGTAATTTGGCCTTCAAATGCCTATATTTACCCTATTTCGAGCCATTATCCTATCGACCATGACTGCCGGATTATTTTTCCCCTAGGTATTCGTCTTGTCGAACACACTGAAGGATTTCATCTACTTCCTGGTTTCGGTTGACCATCACAAACCTTTGGGCTGGGATTTCCCTCGGCATGACTTGTTCGACATGGGCTATTCTACTCTTTGCCCCTGATTAACTTTGCCTATATTTTGTGCGCCCGATTGTGCTTGGTCAACAATTTGTTTTTCTTCAAAGACCACTCCTTGGTTTTCTCTTATCCATTTTGGACGGGGATGTTGCACTGGGGCTCGAGGGGCACCAGAAGAGTCTGTAATTTGCACAATCTGTGCTTCTAATTGTTGGTTTGTTTGGCCATTCTATTGGTTGGTATGAGTATCACTTTGGATTAATGGGTTAAAGATTGTACCCATTTTTTGAGCAAAAAAACCAACCATTTCATGATTGCTATCATCTGTTTGTTGTCGAAACGCCGTTGTAGAATTCATTGTGAGATTAGGTAATTGGGGAACAAATCCTAGGGGTGGGACATTTCAGCCCATGTTGTTAATTCCTGATCCCGATCCTTGTAGTGGCGAAAATGTTGTCATTCTAGGGTCAGGAAGTGTGGATGCACTATGTTGTACCCCAAAATTTTCCCTCCCATTTTTTAAGACAATTGATTCAAGATACCTCCTCATGCTTCTAAGGTTCTCAAGACTACTCAAAGAATGATCAAATGAATCCTCCTCCTAAGTAGTGGCCTATAATTAGGGTTTTGGTTTTCTCAAAGGAAATTGGACTTCTAATGCCTCAAGTGATTTCACAGTTTCTCATATGCTTCAAAGAATCCTCATACCAAATTTCAAGCCTTGCAGCATAAGTTTGCTCAGTCAATTAGTCAAATGATTGAAAATCAACTATATTGGACAAAAAGTGAACTATGGTCAACATACAATCAAAATTCAAGATTTTTGGTCAACATTAAAATTTTTAAGTCACATTCATCATTTGATCAAGGGTTGATCATGATTCATCAAGAAAACTCAAGATTCATCAAAAGTCAAAAGTTGCTAAAATAAGGTTTTCTTTAGGAGAAGTCAATTGAACTTTGACAAAGCATAACTTTCACATACTTCATCAGAAAATTCTAAACCAAAGCCTATCTTGAAGGAAATTAAATTCTCTACAACTTTGTCTCTCTAAGATCAAGTCCAAAAAATGCTTCATTTGAGAGACATGGGCCAAAATATTACAGGTCATTTTAAAAGTCAACAAAAAGATACTTTTTGTCAAAGTAATTTACATCAAGTTAAAGTCTTCAAATGAAAAAGTGACTAACATGAGAGTTGTAGGAGACATCCTAAGATTTCCAAAAAGCCCAAGATCACCGTCATATGATGAAAATTGATTAAGATATGAGTTGAACAAGTTGGGAAATTTTGAGAAAATGCATGAACTCCAAATTGAGCAAATTTGTAATTTTCGGCTATTGGGCCTAAGTTTTCAAGTCCAAACTTGTTATTGACCTCATAATGGACCTCTAAGTCCATTCATGCACCATTTTAATTTTTATTTCATTTATTTTGATTTTTATCCATTTAAATTCAAAAGTAAATCAAATAAATATTAAGTGGAGGTATAAGGCATAAAAGGCTTTTGATTCTGATATTTTGGAGGCCCAAGACCATATTATAAACTGTGTGAACCTATTTGCAAAACAAATCTTCTTGGTTTTGTCTAATTCCAATCTATTTACAAACAATATCAAAGACATGTGTTGTACAAGGTCCAAGCCCATGCCTTTAACCTAATCACTTTATATATATATATATATATATATATATATATATATATATATATATATATATATATATATATATATATATATATATATATATATATATATATATATATATATATATATATATATATATATATATATATATATATATATATATATATATATATATATATATATATATATATATATATATATATATATATATATATATATATATATATATATATATATATATATATATATATATATATCAGACCAAAGTGGGGCGAGAAAAGCTCTGCAAGAAACAAGGTGTTGAAGATTGATATTTGCAAGAATTAGGGCAAACTCGAAATAATTTATCCAGCCATCCTCAAGGCCAACCATCCACTCAAATCGATCCTGAGATACCATAGAGTAAGTTGGGATCATTATTGATGATCAAAGAGGCCTAAAATCTACATTTCATACATGGTCGTTTTTCATATTTTCATGAATTTCGTATTCTAATTTTCATGATGTTTTGATGTAAACTAACGATTTCATTGCGTTCCTGAGATAAAATAAGACATGTCTGATCCCTTGCATGAGGCCCATGATGCCAGAATCGTACATCACCATGTTTGAGCCGTTTTAAATTATTTTGTTCGTATCTCTTTGTGCAGGATGACTTAGCAAAAACTAAGGCCATCATTGGATTCACAAGGGTCGATTTAGGGGGGGTAGGGTACTCCTTGTTCATTAACGTGCGTTATTTTTGCAGGTTACAAATTGAGCTCACCGGAGAAGACGACCAGAGCTAGGGCTCCGACGCCTCTCTAGTCCACCACTTTTATATTATATTTATTTATTTCAGTTACATGACCGAATGAGAGAGTATCATCGCTGGTCAAGACAAAGGTTTGTGAACGTAAGGGCGTGGGTTCGATCCCTGCACTTCACAATGTTTTTTTGCTATTTTCCAAATCATGCAGGTTTCTTACATATTGTTCAGCGCTCATCTTCAGACACCAACGAGCGCCTGACTTAGTGGCAAGCTATGTAGTGTGAAACCAGGAGGGTGTGGGTTCAACACCCACCCCATGCTACCTTTTTTCCACTATTTTCTCTTTTAACCTAATTTGCTTTATTCTTCTTTTTCTAACCCTAATTTTTTAATCAATTAAGCATCAAACTAACCTAATTTTTCTTCTTCTTAATATTAATAAATTAGATTTAGGTTTTTAACTAACATTTAATTTTCCTAATTAATTAATTAATCAACCTTTTTCTTAAATATTAAAGTCAATTAGAATTTAGGTTTTAATTATTATTATCATTCAAATTATTTTTCACAAAAAATACGAAAACATTCAAACATTTTTTCTAACATTTTCTTATTTCTTTTGCCATTTATTTTCTTAGAGAAATTATATAGGTCACACAAATTTTTCTTGTAATACCGTAGATTTACATTCTCGTATTTTTACCTATTATGCAACTGCTCATAGGATGTAATATTTTATGTTTAAATTCCACACTTTATTTTCCCGCATTTTCTTATATAACTGCCCCAAAGCCTTGTAATAGCGTAGGGTTTACTTTCCACACCTTTAATTTTCTGTACATATTTTACTACTAGTAATTAGGATTTGCATGGAAAGACTAAAATCAATAGATAGAAAACCCTAATTCTCAATATAAACATATCGAAATCAAAACACTTTTCACACTTGCACCTCTAGGGTAACCTCTCTTTGTTGCCTTTGGAAAAAAAGGTCATGTCCCTCAAAACTAGGGATACTTTAGCAAAAGAACCTCGAATAAATATCATAGTCCCTCGATAATCTAGTCTCTCTACTAAAAATTTCTAAAGTATTCCTATATGTTTCCTTCAATGGCCATTCGATGGCCCTTCACCTGTCCCTTCACATCCAATGGATGGGGCTACCTACCAACTAATAGTATGGATAACACTATCTCTAAAGGAGAAGGAAAAAATATAAGAACGAACTTTAGTAGGCAAGGAACTTTTAATCGTTTGGTCCCAACTCTTTTCAAACAAATCATTTTTTCACATCACACTTTTCAAACACTTTGTACGCATTCTTGAGGACTGATACAAGAATCGTTACAAAGTTGGCCGTACTTTGGCTTTTCAAAAATATTTTCAAATCACACGCAAAGAAAATTTTCAAAGTGAGCTAGCAATTAAGAGCTCATAGATAACTACAGATGAAAAGGGTGCTAACACCTTACCTTTTCATAACTTACCCCCCGAACTCAAAATCTATCAAGGTCTTTCCTGTTCTTTTCAGCCTTTCCTTATTTTTGGATAAAAGAAAATTTGGTGGCGACTCTTGCTAACTGCAACATTTGCGATAACATGCTAAAAAAGTCAGTTCTCCCACTGTATTGCACACTATTGTTTGGGCTTTCCATCATTGATGTTGGCATGCCATAAATTTGTTCACAGACATCCATTGGCATTGTGAATCAGATGCAAAAATTCCTAAAATTATTCATCCCTAGTGGTCTTGTGTTTTCCGAGGAACCCTGCGAACGCACCAGGGGGTAGAATTGGACCGCTGAAAGCATTTTTCGATGTTCCCGTCGTAGTTTCTTGAATGGGTATCGGTTTGGTTGCATATTACATAGTTGTACTTTCCCCTGTCGAAGGGGGTGGTTATTCTCCATTGTTATTAGGTGGGTTAACCATCTTGCTAGTGTACTTCCTCTTGGGTATAGGTTCGTTAGTCTTGGCTAGTTTCCACTCCTTAATCTCATATAACAATGTCAAACAAAAGGACTAAATAAAACATAAACAAAATTTGTGAAGTGATTTTAACACATGTCCCACTGGACGTGCCAGTTTGTTTACCGTGAATTTGGGTAAACAACCGCTAGTCCTCCAAACAAAGATAATTTCTAGTTACTCGCAGGATTGACTAGATCGATCCTAGAACATGTGTTGAATCTTATTTTTGTTTTAATGTTTCTAAATGTTTGTTCTATGTCGAAAAGACAAATATAACAAAAGTAAAAAGTAAAGATAAAGGCTCGAAGACAAAAGTAAAAAGGTTTTAACGTAAAACTGGAACAAAAATGCAACCTACGTGGATGTGGCATTTCTGAAATACTTCATGGATCTGGATACAATTGGAAAGTGGAACTGGGGGGATAGAGAAGATCGTGAGGTAGAAGTGTCGGGAGCGCCTTGTGAGGGGCCTGGGCTATTACGATTCACATCATTCTCGGTACCTTTTTCACTCTTCTTTGCTCCCCTCTTTGGTTAGTACTTCACAGGCGGTGGACACATAGAAGTCATGGATGGACGTATTAGTTCTCGAACCTTTTTCTTCAATACCCCTGGCCTAAAATATCCGAAGTACTGAAATATGTCTTCAGCTCTTCACACTCTACAACTAAATACCATTTTGTACTAGTCTCATCCTGACTAACCTCATGATCTGAAATGTGCAACTTCGTCCAAAATACATGAATTGAGTCTGAAGGAACTGAGTTGCCTTGTATATGGAAACTGTCAAGTTAGCACTCACATGATAACCCATGTGTAGTTTTAATGAAGTAAAAACATCTTTCTTTGCATATGCCCACAAAATTTATCCTTTCCAATTCCTTTCCAATGAGTTGTATACATTGTCTTGAGACGAAACTATGCAACCTTGAATAGAATAGAGTGTTATACTGAGGCTCAATGTTGATAAGTCAACATTTACAACAACAAATGTCAGGGTTTCCAATAAAATATTCTTACCTTTTTGTCTTGTATGTGCAGTAAAAAATTAACACCAAATGAAACATATTCAACAACTTCAATGAATCTGGATGTGTCCGAAAGATACCAACAACAACATCTACGCTGTCCCTCTTTCTAGTCCAACACATGTATTTCTCTTCATGAATAAGACTCAACAATATTTTCATTTCTATCAATGGTCCTCTCTTGCCCATTTTGTATGCAGCTCTGGCTCTATACACTTTGGTAACACTAGTTAGTTTTTTAGGATCTTTGTCTTTTAAATCAACAACTATGAACCTTGTGAAGGTGCGAGAAACACAAGAAATAGGGGTTTGAATTGGATTGTACTAAATATAGTCTTTTCGTAACTTAAAATACAAAGATAACAAGTGAATAAAAATAGATTAACATAATTATTTTTATCCTGGTTCACTGTTAACTAAGCTACTACAGTCCACCCCACAAGGTGATTTTCCCACAAGGACTCAATCCACTATAATCAACCAGATTACTTACAACAACAATAATAAACCCTATTAGAATCCCCAATAAGTTTGTTTATCCTTATTGCAAACAACTATGATCATGGCCAAAGTCTTCTTGAGAATCCGGACTACATAGAGTCTCTCAAGGAACCTATCAACAACAGTTGATTACAAAGATGTGTATACAAAGATGCTTCTACACAAGCAGATTACACAATGTTTAAATACATGAACACAAAAGTGTTGATAGCAATATAATATCAACAACTCCTTTCTTATTACAAAACTATACAAAAGATTTCTCTATAGAGTTTTTGTCCAGCGGTTTAGTGTAGTTTTGTTGAACTAATTCATTGATTTCAAATTATTCTAAGTACTTATTTTATAGCTAAAAAAAAGAGATCCGATGGAGGGTAGAATAGGAAATACAAATAAAATTATATTGTTCCCAATGATCATGGTGAGACTAGTAGACAATAGTACAAAAAGGTTTGTCCTTGCACCACTCTAGAGAGTAGAGGTCACAATGTACTTTTGTACTTTTATACTCACCATCAAACATAATCCCTTAGTCTTGATCTTCGTATTCTAAGTCTTCAGAGCCTTCTGATATGTTTGTGGATGAAGCATGTTGTAGAAGGATCAGAACTAGTATCTTCCAGAACCTAAGTCATTAGAACCTTTCAAGGCTTGTTCAGAGAACTCTTGCCTTCTCAGTCTTCAGCACTTGGTCTTTAGAAGAATGTCTTTAGATCTTCAGAACTTGTTCAACAGAACCTTGTCTTTGGCATATTTAGAACTTGGAACATCAGAAGTAAAGCTTTATAATCCCTCTAAGCTTCCTTGAATAAGTCACAATCAGAAGCTCTTTTACTAATGTTCCTTATAACTGTTGCATAAGACACATTCCTTAATCTTGACTTAACTTGTAACACACCAAAGGTATTATTCCAGAGTGTGGAGTTCCAAAATTAATGACATCACACGCCTTCTTACCAGAGTCATGACCTGTTTAGCAAAAGCCCACACTAGATAGAAACCTGTTAGAGTATACAATTGTTCTCAAATATAATATGTAAATTTATCATCAAAACATAAGGCCAAATGTAGAACCAACTTTTTTCTTACAATCTCACCATTTTAGATGATGACAAAACCATGTATTTTGATAGATCAATTCATACACGGTAGTCACCATGGAACACAAATTCAATAAAGCTAACCAGATCCCTCTGAATCTGTTAATACTCAAAATTTCGTTAAAGCTTGTTCAAAGTCTCTTGCTGAGCCCAAGACTCACATAATGAATTTTTAAGTACACAAAGTAACATGGAGAAGGAATACTTATCCATTGATGGATCATTGGCATCTGAATATAAATACCTGGTCTTTATCTCAGAACTTGGATTGCTATCAGAACAATATGAGGCAATAAAACATGTTAAGTTACTGTCTTGATGAATTACATTAAAAATCAGAACTAATACGTGGTTCTTCCAGAAACTATAATTGTGCCACCAAAAGGTGCACAACACAATGTCATCAGAAGGTTCAACAACTGAACCATTTCTTTACTGACCATGTCTTTTGAACATGTCTTCTTACCATGTCTAAAAACATGTTTTTAGACCACATCTTCATACCATGTCATAGACCATGTTGTTGCACCCCAAAATTTACCCTCTTGATTTAGGCTTATGTTTCATCATAAACATCATATTGCATTGCATTCATACATTGTGATGGGATCAAAGTAATCTGGTTAACAAGTCTTCCTCAAGCTTTTGAAGATTGATTGTGTTGACAAGTTTCTCAAGTAGAGCCTTATCATCTAAACCTCTGGATCTTTCAAGCTCAAAGGTATCACATATCTTAAGATATCTTATCCATCTCATTGTATCATTAGAAGAATGAAGATTGTGTTGATTATAAGGAGGATCGCATCCTTTTGGTTCATCAGTCAAAATTAGGGTTTTGGTTGATCAAGTCTATTAATGAATGTGCAAGTCTTGATTTTGAATATAAAACACCTCATTGACATTTGAAATATCTTTGTACAAGGAATTGGCCAAGACATCCAGAGGATTTGAAGTTTTGAAGATGATTCATCATTCTCCTAAGATGTTGACCAAAACTAGGGTTTGGGATTTCATCAGGATTTTTTGAGAATTTTGAGATGAAAATTTGTACATGGCCTCTATATATTTTGAAGATCATATGTTTGAAGTTTTGATCATCAATTTTGAAGAGAAGTGGATCAATTGATTCAAAGGGGCAAAATGGTCATTTTGTCCAGAATTAGTCAAAGTCAAAGTTGACCACGTGAACTTTTGGTCAACAATCAATTCAAGGGTGTACTTTTCATTTTTTAAGTCCATTTTAATCATTGGATCAAGAAGATTGAGGTTTGGATTGAAACTTGTTCATGAAGAAATCCAAAAAGTTTCTAAATTTGGAAAATGAGTATCAAACTTTGAAAATTCATATTTTATTCATCTTTGATAAAAAAATTCAAAAGAAGTATGCTTGGAAATCTAAGAGAGATCTCTTTCACATGATTCCATTTTTGAGAACAATGCATGAAATGGGGGTAAGTTATGAAGCTTGGAAGTCACAAAATTATGGGTCATTTCTCAAAATTTGTAATTTTCATACCATATTTTTAAGGACTCAATGGAATTAAATGTGAGGCCAATTTCCACAAGGTTGAAGAGCATTGCAAGACCTTTCCAAAGAGTGCTCATTTGTGTCAAAATTCAAAAATATGAGCAAGTTATGAGCTTTGAAACTTTGAGGCATTTTATTGAATTTTGACCAAGCAAGCAAAATGCAATTTCTCGAGAACTCGAGTTTCAACCATTCCTTTTGTTTCTAATCAAGCCCATGACAAATTTGTGACATGATGAGGCCCATTACACTCACCATTCCATGCCCCATGGGCCATAGAACTTGCTTGCATTCAAATTGCTCAAAGTTGCCAAGAAGGGCCAATGAATCAATACTCCTTCTGCTTTACATGTCAGGACTTGTAGCTTTGAGGCTTTCTTCCTGATGGTATTTGGTACACAAAATACAAGAAATAAGGAGCAATGTACAAGCAAAATACAGAAGCCCATAATCACTCAATTTCTGGCCATTTTTTCTAATCCGACCCTCTAACAGTTTTGAGGACCAATTTCCACTTCTAACCTTCTCTACTCACACTATATAATGTACTGCAAGCCTCATTTCAGGCTACATGTGCTCCAGTTATCGTAAATCCAAATCTTAACTTTTTCTGCTCTTGCTGAAGTTTTCTTCGATTCACTAATCTTCTTCGCGCATTCATCAAATTTCCCGTGGATTCATCTTCTCTGAAGTGTGTAGATCAAGATCATGGAGTTTGTTGGCTTCTGTAATTAAGGAATCAAGATTTCAAGTTTCACATTGAGTAACTTCACGCGCGTATTTCTTTTAGATCCTTTGTCCATTGAGAATTTTATGATAATCATGAGATATATGGTAACTTCAGCTTTAATTTGTGCTTTGGATCATTGATTTTGGTTGAGAAACGAGCGCACTTGATGGATCTGAATATATGCTCGTGACCTGTTTTGTTGAACACATTTTGATATGCTGGAGGTTTAAGACAAAGTGAGGTGGCGCGCTCTGATTGGTTTATTTGAAATCTTAATGCATTTCATATTATTTGATTTTAATTGATTTTCTCTAATTTTATTTTATGATCAAAACATCTTAAAAAATTATTAAAAAAATACCATAGGCTAATATTAATTTCTAGTATTTGTCATATTTTTTATGGAACTTTTAAAAATATTTTGATTGGTGAAAAAATTTGTGCATTAATTAATTTTGTTTAATTGATTTTTGCATACCTTTTTTTGTTAATTTTTGTTTTTGACCTTTCCTTTGTACAAAAACTATGTGAAAAATATTTTTGACACTTTGATTAGTCCATTTTAGGACTATGAATTTTATTTTAGAATTTTCTTTATTTTAGTAGATTAATTAATTAATAGGATTAAATTGATTCTTTTGTTTTTGTCAATTATTTTAACCTTGCTCTTAATACAGGAAAAAATCCACAAAATATTTTTAGACTCCTAAAATTACTTGAAAATTGATTCTGAAATTTCTTTGGTATAATTCTCATTTTTGATCAGAAAATTAATTTGAGAATTTTATTTAGTTTATTTTTGTTTCATAATTTTTCTTTTCATATTTTCCTTAATCTAAAAATTATGAAAAAAATTCTAAAACTTAAAATAATATTTATGAATTTTTGTAATTTTCTTGGAAATTTTAAAAATATTTTGATTGATTTTTAAAATTTGTAAGACTAATTAACTGTTTGTTGATATTTGACTTTTTATTTTTGACATTTTTGATGCAAAAAATGATGGGGAAATTCATGAAAGCTTATTTGGATCAGGGGAATCATAAAACAATTTTGTTTGGCATGTGCTTTGTGTTTTGATCATAATTCCATTTTGATGATTAAATAGTTGCTTAATCATTTAATCAATTAAAAAATTGCTAAATTTTGAATTTCCTCTTGGATTTAAAAATGTAAAAAAAGTGGTCACCCTGACCTTTTGAGTTTCCTCATATTTGATGTATCTTTGTTTTGAATTGTTTGATCTTTGATCTTAATTAATCAATTGTTAAGATTAATTTCCAAATAATTATGGTTTTGTTACTTACTTAGCAAGTTTCCATTTCAAAATAAATTTTCCTTGAGTATTCAATTGAATTTAGTTCTTGTCTGAAGTTCATAGATGGATTGATAATCTATAAATGATTTTTCTTGAATTAATTGACTTGTTTTTATATTTTTCCTCAATCATTTTGAAAACTTGTCTAGTTTGACATTTTGGTCAACTAGTTTTGATGTTTGAAGCTTGTTTGACCCCCTCCTCATCTATATATGAACTTGAGACTTTCTTTCTGTCTTCTACATACTTCAAGGATGTCAGGGAAATTTTGGTTTGAATTATTGAAGTGCCTTTCTATTTTTGATGAATTTTCAAAGTGAAAGTGCCCAATTAATGTTGCATATCTTGTTGCAATTTGTTTGATGGATAATGAACTTGTGAGAGGCCTATAATTTGGCATTTAGTGATCATGTTGTTCTTATTTCCTCACGCCAATTCAAGTCAATCTTCTTGATTTCCCATTATTGGTTGATGAGCCCCCCCCCCCCCCCCCCCCCCCCCCCCCCCCCCCCCCCCCCCCCTTTTTACACATGCCTCCTAAATAATGATTCACTTCTTGTTTTTACTTTGAGTTTTGAATTGTTTCTTTGAGGTTATCAAATGACCAATGATTACATGTTGAGGAATGATACATCAAGGATAGTCTCATGAAGACTTGAGATTATTTGACCTTTAATGCTTGAACCATTTTCATCCATATATGAATTGATGTTCTCTTCTTCTCTCCTTTTGAATCTTTGAGGTATATTGAATGCACATGTGCAACATATATATTAGAATCCACATTTTAAACTCTTGATCACATCCTCATGGCATGTTAGGAGCTTGATTCCATTTTTTCTTTTGGTTAGGTTTGAGTCTTCTAACTTTATTTTTGCTTGAATTCTTTTCCTTGCTAACTTGTGATCCAAGCTTTGTGATACATTTTTATGGTACCCCTATTTTGTTATGCTTGTGAACCATGATGAAGTGAATGAATATGGATGTGAAATATTTTCTACTGACTTCTAAAGTCTCTTGATTTTATTTTTCTCTAGCTCCTTTGATCCTTGATTGATATTTACTTGTCAATTCAACATGGTAATAAAAGGAGCAACAATCTTTTACCTTTGACCTAATTGCTGCCTATGCCTATTTGATATTTCTCATACCTAATGCTTTTAATATCTTATATCATGCTTTTCCATTGCCTTGTTATATCATCATCCATCCCCTACTTGATTCATCATTTCTCTTTAAGATCACTAATTTATCTGTTAAATGTGCGAGGTACTCTGAGAAAGTTTTCCATTTTTGATTTGATGATGTGGAGTTCCACTTTATTTGTGGAACACAATTGACTGTGCTTGCACCATCCTTGTGCTTTGCATATTTAATGGTCCTTGTAGGATATATATGTGACTGTGATTTCCATACATCACCTATGGGAAATGTTCATATTTGAAAGCCTCGATGCTTATATTTGATGGCATGATTTCTGACTCGATTTATTTGCTGATGCCAGCTTGCTTGAAGTTCTATGGGTTTCTTTTCCTCTTGCTCAGTTGCTACGGATAGTTATCTATTTTGTATTGCACTATTGCCCTTTTTTTACTGTTTACGCTCTTTGTTTCTTTCTGTTTCATGATGAGACCTATGTTATTGATATATGTCAGGAGGCCCTCTGTTTTATTTAAAGATCTGTATCAGGCATTATGCACTTTGTTTGTTATATGTGTTGTGTTTGTGTTTGCTTCCTTAATTATTGATCAATGAGTAACTCAATTTAGAAATTGAGATCACGACTTCGCTCTCAGTGCATGTTCCCTATAGGATTTTTATTGCCTTCCTCAATTGTTGATCGATGAGTCACTCAATTTAGAAATTGAGATCACGACTTCGCTCTCAGTGCATGTTCCCTATAGGATTTTTATTGCTCTCCTTAATTATTGATCGATGAGTCACTCAATTTAGAAATTGAGATCACGGCTTCGCTCTCATTTCCTGTTCCCTATAGGATAGTTTTGTTAGACTTTCTTTGGCATACTAACCTAGATAGGATCTCTAGGTTTGCTCTCTTGAGCTTTTTGGTTTGTTTGCCGATAACACTTACTTTACACTTGTTTTTGACTCTGATTTCACATGTTATTTAGGTTTTTTATTATCGTTTTCTCGTATTATGCCTATCTTTTGTTTCCATTTTAGGTATTTCAAATATCCAGAGCTCCCCTGAAGAAATGAAGGAAACATGCTGAAAAACAGGAGTTTAGGTCAAATTTGCACTCATGGCATTCACCATGGCGCCAGCCATAGGGTAGACCATGACGTGGACCACCTCCTACTGACCTCAACTGCCATGTTCCCCACTTCCTTTCATTTACACTCATGGCGGGCGCCATGGCCTCAATGGTGGGCGCCACCTTTGGACGATTCCCCCCCCCTCCCAAAAGGAGTTGGGGGGCATTCCTGTAATTTCCTGCATTCCTCATCCTCTATAAATAGAAGTTCCAAATTTCATTTCAATTCACCCAAGCTTAGTTGCAAACTTGATCCAACCATAGTTGTGAACTTAAGCTATATAATTTAACCATTGTAAAGCGATAATTCTTCACATCGGGGAATTATTGCATTGTTGATTGAGTATGTGATCGAGTTTGTAGATTGAGTCTGTAATCGAGTTTGGAGTACTTCGGCAGAAGTTTATCTTGCCACGTTTATTTTCAACTGATGTTTATTTCCAGTCGCATTTTACTTCCAGTTTGTACCAGATTTAAAACCTCCCCGTTTGGAGCAGGTTTCTATTTATATATTGCGCACTGCTTTTACTTTGTTTATTTCCCGCACTACTTTTACTTTGTTTATTTCCCACACTGCTTTTACTTTATTTATTTCCCGCACTGCTTTTACTTTGTTTATTTCCCGCACTGCTTTTACTTTGTTTATTTCCCGCACCTGCTTTTACTTTGTTTATTTCCCGCACTGCTTTTACTTTGTTTATTTCCCGCACCTGCTTTTACTTTGTTTATTTCCCGCACCATACTTTAAATTATTTACTTTCTCGCATGATTTATTTTAACATGTCTATTCACATTCCCATGTCAGGCTGAACCTTACTGGGCTAGAATGTAAGGAATCTAGTTAGATCGATATTCCAAATAATGTGTCAATAGAAATGCTTATGGGCTATTTTGGTTTTTAATACGAGTTTTCTGTACTTTATTATTGTTGGGTAAGATCGAAAGCCGTCCAACCCTTTGTTAAACTCGGTTAGTTCTAACTGGTCAAAGGAAGCGAAAGCGCTTTGTCCGGTTAGTTAGGGATTTTTATTATCAAAGAAATCAATTTTGAAACTATTTTTGGACGCGTTTATAGGGTTAAAGTTAGGTTCCCTTTTTATTAGAAATTCCAGATCAAAATACTTTTCAACTTGGTCAAGTACTCTATTTCTTAAAAATAGGTTTATTACTTTAACACAATGCACGCCTTTTTATAAGTGACAATAAGAAGGTCTGATTAGAGAGTAAACTCGGTTCTAATTACGCGAAAGCGAGAGTTCCTGTTAAATTAGTTCTTTTCTTTAGTAGAAAATATTGCCCTATAAGTAGTTCTATTTAGAAGCATTGCGAATATCATCTGACTACGTGAATTACATTCGACCCTGCTTTTATATCTGAAGTTTATTTCGTTGCACTTTACTTTCTTGCATGCTAAATTCCCTATTTAATATTGACTTAGCTAAACACCATAACAATAGGAAACGATAGATTGACGATTGGTCTTTGTGGATCGATAATCTTTTATATTACTCTGACGCGATTCGTACACTTGTGAATACAACGCATCATTTTCCCGATTTCATCTTTGTGTGTGTATTTTGATATGGCACATCCCCACCATGCTCCCTTAGGATCGCTCACGCATGTTTAGTTCTCGAGCTAGACATTAGGATAGGTATCCATGCATGCTAACTTAGGGTAGAAAATTACCTCTTTCATCCTCAAATTTAGGATTAACTATTGTATGATAACATTAGGGATAGTTCTAAGCTAGTCTCCCTTAGTTGTCCATCCTTCCTTTTGCATATTGCATCTTAAAACTAAAACCTTTTCTTGGTAAGTCATAAAATATCTCCAATGAACTTAAACCCTTCTTTAAGGTAAAAAATACAAACCAATCTTAATCTCTTGCGTGCCTTCCTGTTTTATTTTAAAATATTTATAGATTGATTTTTTGCCATCCTTGCCATGACTTTTTGTCATCTTTTAGCCAATGTTTCTCCATCGCATATTTGTTTGAAGCTGATGTTTTTCCATCGCACATGTTTTTTATCCTACTTTGATTCTCAATATCATAGTAGGTGCGATGTTTTATCATTTGGTTTATTGATTTTCACCATCTTTACCATGATACCCTATTATCTTTTAGCCGATGTTTCGCCATCGCATATTTTTTTGAAGCCGATGTTTCGCCATCGCACATGTTTATTATCCTACTCTGATTCTCAATATCATAGTAGATGTGATGTTTTATCATTTGGTGTATTGATGTTTCGCCATCTTTGCCATGTTATCTTCCTAACTCTTAGCCGATGTTTCGCCATCCCATATTCTTTTAGTCGGTGTTTCGCTATCGCACATGCTTGTTATCCTACTTTGATTATCAATATCATTGTTAGGTGTGATGTTTTATCATCTGGTTTATTGATGTTTCACCATCTTTGCCATGTTATCTTCCTATCTCTTAGCCGATGTTTCACCACCGCATATTCTTTTAGCCGGTGTTTCGCCATCACACATGTTTGTTATCCTACTTTGATTTTCAATATCATCGTTAGGTGTAATGTTTCATCATCTTGTCTGATATTTTGCTATCATGCTGACGCTTTATCATCTTATTTGAGTTTGTGTTGCCATGCGATGTTTTGTCATACATTTTTGTTGCTTTAACATTGTTGTTGTTGATGTTTTGTCATTTATCTGATGTTTTCTATCATGATTGTTGCTTTTATCTTATTAACTAAAAAACACAAACCAACCAAAATATATGATCCGAACTACGACTGCTCCGATTCCTTAAAAGGGATACGTAGGCACTGGGGTAGGGCCCAAGCGAGCACAACTTTTATTTTCCCTACATTATTTTATCTTCTCTTTTACATGCATTCCCTCTTTGCATTTTATTTTAGCTATTAAGCTTTAGATATAGATTTACACACCCTTAGATTAGAACAAACAAGAGTGGATACCATAGAGTACTACGGGCGTGTGGGGTGCTAATACCTTTCCCTCGCGTAACAGACTTCCTTACCCGATCTCTCAGTTGCAAGACCGTGATTTCACCCTCTTCAGATTTACTCGATGTTTACCTTTCCCTTATTGTGGGATAAAAGACGTTCAGTTGCGACTTTATTGATTTTATTATCAGATGACGGTTCGACAGGTTGTTTCAGCTGGAGACTTCACTGGGGACTTGAAGACCAATTGTTGGTCTATCCCGGAGTCGATCCTAGCTCTTATTTGTTTTGTTTTTGGGTGTTTATTTTACCACTTTGCATATTTATCTGTTTGCATTGCATCCTATATATGCTTTATTTTCTGCATACAGGATTTGGCTGGACTGTTTGGATTCTGGTTTTCTTGGTGGGTGGGTTGTTCCATGAGGTAAAAGGCCCCATGCCCAGGCTATGAGTGAATTCCATAGGAACTAGGAATAGAGTGGCCATGGCGGCTATGAGGCGTATGTCTTGTAGACCCGACCATGAGATCCATGATTTCAGAGGAAGTTCGGATAGGTGTTATCGTATGATAATTTCAACATATGAGCTCTTGTAATCTGATTTGGCCTTTGACCTTACCACGAACTAGTTTTCACCTGTGAGTAGGGCGGGAAAACTTTTCTTATAGGTACTGTTGGTGACTTTGTGTTTTGATGGTGACTCGGGTTCCCTTGGTAGTTCTGAAGCTATGAGATCCTGAGTTGTGTGATTCTATATAACGGTCCAGCCATTATCTAGTGTGGAACTTTGATCCTGTCATGTCACATCATAGCATATTTATTTCAAAAAAATGATGTATAAAAATAACTAGAATATGCATGCATTCTTCAGGGACATTCAAGAGTTTTCTTTTCATCAGAAATGGCCGACTTCCCGTTAGATGAGTTTGAGTTAGTTGTTGTCAAAGAACCCACCAGACATGCATTCGCTTACCAGATTCTGATTATTGATGTGTCCAAGCTGAAGAGATTTAGTTCTTATCTGAAGAGCGATATTCTGAACAATTTCAACAAAGACTATGGAAATTTTTTATTGATCCTAGATACTTCAATTGACCTAATGGCTTTGATCACTCTCTTCCAGTTCTATGACAAAGAATTGCAGTGTTTTACTTTCCAATATTACCAACTGGTTCCCACGCTAGAATAATACTCATATCTTCTTAATATAAAGTTTTCTAATGAAGTTCCTTTTACCCAAGGGACAGAGAAGTTGAAGTTCGAAGTTATTACTGAAACCATTCATTTGAGTTGGAGAGAGGTGAAAGACAATTGGAAATCAAGTAAAGATGCTACGTGGTTTTATTTGGATTTCTTAGTGAAGAAAGATAAAGACTGGGCAAAGAAAGGGAATTAGGGTGATATGTGGTATCATTCTTGTTGCACCCAAAAATTTTCCCTCTCATATCTCTCAAAACATTTCAAGAAAAATCTCCAAGTGGTTCAAGATTGCTCAAGAGTTGGACAGTCAAATCATCTCCTAAGGCAGTCAACCCCAATTTAGGGTTTTGTGTTGCATCAAGATCCTTGAGTACAAATTACCTCAAGTTCTCCCCAATGTCCTAATATGCTCTCAAGATCACCCATGCCAATTTTCAAGCCTTGCAGAGGAAGTTTGCTCAGTCAATTGCTCAAAGGGTCCAAAAATCGACTGTGCTAGGGCAAAAGTCAACTGTGACCTACAAACAGTCAAACCTCAAGATTTTTTGTCAACATTATCATTTTGAAGGATATTTCATCATTTGATCAAGGGTTGATCATGATTCATCAAGGATTGCTCAAAATTCATCAAGACCCAAAAGTTGCTAAATTAGGGTTTTGCAGGAAAATTCAACTCAACTTTGACCAAGCATAACTTTCTCATACATTATGAGAAATGACCCATACAAAGCTCAATTTGAAGAGGATTCAATTTCCTACAATTCATATTCATATCCCAAGATCAGAAAATGGACTCACAAGAAGTTACAAATTTGGACATTATAGGTCATTTTTGAAAGTCAACAAAAACACATTTTTCTCCAAAGCTTATAACTTGAGCATGTAATATCAAAATGAGATGATACCAAACGTGTTGGTTAGAGGACATCTCAAGCTTTCTAAAAAGTCCAAGAACACTTCCAAAAGTTCAAAATTGAAGAAGTTATGCATTGTGGAAGTTGGGAATTTTTGCAAAGTTGCCAAAAGTCAACTATCCCCAGAACTTCAAATTTTGTCAAATGGGCCCATTCATTTCCACTTGATTTGGACTTTCCACATTACACAGATGTCCTAGCTTCAGTCTTGTGTCCATTTATCAATTTTTCTATTTTATTTGATTTTTTATTGAACTGTTTCATTTTAAATCAATTTAAATCAAATAAAATCCCAAAACTTGATTACATGAGATCTTTTTCTATTTTTAGGACCTAATAATCATCAATGTCATGATCAAACTCATATCAAGCATTCCATGTGCAAAAAGATTGAATTTTTGGCAAATTAGGCAAGTTATCAATGGTGAATCAAATCCAATCTCAAGGCATCAATGTGCAAGGATTCAGTCCACAAAAGTTGACCTAATACACTCCATCATACATATACAAGGCAAAGGCACGAAATCCAGACCTAGAGGCTGCAAGAATACCAAGAACAAAACTTGAAAAAAGGTGAAAAAAGTGTGAAACCAAAATCACACTTAGAGGCATTTTCAGAAGCAAAACTCAACACCAATCGCTTGCTGGAGGATCACTGAAGCAGAACCAACCCAAAACAATCTCCATACACGCTCAGAAGCTCTGTAAGTATCTCAAAAAACCACCCCTCTCTTGAATTCATAAATCATATTTCTTGCATCTTTCTAACAAATCTTTAACATATTTGTGACGCTTATGAGATTTCTGGACTTTTGGCATTATTTGATTGCATTGATATGGACTCTAACCCCATAACCATATGGCTAGGGTTTTGCATTAGATTTTAGGGTTTTCTTTTTCAGGGGAAATCAAGGTTCAAGAAGGGTATAGGTTTACTCAGGATGCCCAGACGAACACAACCATGGTCTTGGGGGTCGTTTTCATGGCCTAGATTTAATTTTTGGAATGTCCTGCGAATTTAGCCGCGGATCTAAATCCGCAGGTAAATGTTATAGGGCTGGAGGTTAGGGACGACAAACGTGTCTCCCCCTGGTTGGACGATTCAAACTTGGCGTGTTTTTTTTTATTTTCTAGCATAATGACACGCTTTTATATATTATGTTTAGTTTGTGTTATATTAACAATTGAGACATAGTGGTGCAGTGGTAGTGGCGTGTGTTCAAAATTCAACAGGACCTGGGTTCGAATCCCAGGTCCCCTCATATGCTTTGTATTTTTTCTCTTCAGGTGATCCAGTGCTGACCCAAGCATGTAGCCTATCATACTCCCTCATTCAAGCAATGGACAGGTTGCCCCAGGCCAAATCTGATGGCCCAGATGAAATGTCCAACATACTCCCTAGTCAAATGCACACGCTGGATTCCAAAAAGTCAGCCAGGCCTGCACATTTGGGCCAAGGAATTTGCTATCAAGACCCCTAAATCAGGCCCACACCCCTAACTCTTTTTATTTCTTTTTATTTATTTTAATTGTTTGTTTTATTATTTTTATTACTAATTAACCAATCACATTTTTTTCCTTCATAAAATTAAAAACCAAAAATATTTTATTTATTAAATTAAATTTCAGTATTTTTTTTATTAACAAACCAATTAATTAATTTAGTTTTAATTAGGAATAACTTTTAATATATTTTGCAATAATTAAAATTAACTTAGACAATTAGGTTTTTATTAATATTGATTAAATTTATTTTTATTTCTTTAAATATAAAAAAAAACAAAAATATTTTTATTAATTATTTCATTTACTAATTTAATAATTGATCCAATTTAATTTCTTCCATAAATTCAAAATAACAAAAAAATACTTTCTTTCACAAAGGGTCAAAACCCTAGAACTCGCCCGATTTAATTTCCCGCACGCGATCCAGTTTATCCAATATTGTATCTGTTTCCTGGAATGTAATAGCTTAATAGGACTTTACTATTTTTACGGCTTTATTTATTCCCTGCATTTTAATTTCAAGGGTTGCTTTTGGCGATGTAAATACCCGACGCCTTGTAATAGTTAGCTTAATTTCCGCAATTTAATTTCCGCAACTCATAAACTGTTAGATGTTTGATAATAGGGAATGCATGACAAGATTGAACATTTAAACCTAAAATCAACATAGATCACCATTAACATGTACAAAGACAAAAATTAACTGAGAACAACACACTCGCACATGCGCACTCTTAGGTAGGGGTGTTCGCGGTGCGGTTTGGGCGGTTTTGAAGCAAAAAATCACCCGAACCACGAGAGAAAAAAAACATGCGGTTCGGTCTGGTTCGGTTGGCTTTTAAAAATAAATCTGAACCAAACCAAACCAAACTAATGCGGTTTGGATTGGTTCAGTTTTTTACAAAAAAAATTATTAAGTCATACAAACAAATATGGAGGAAAATATAATTTTGTGTTTAATTGTTCGTACATTACCATAAAATTTTATAATTGACAAAATAAGTTTATAATTTGATACATAAAATTGCGTATTATAATTTTATCAAAATCTAAAGAATGATATAAACAAGATTGCATTCTTAAATAAATATTATGCAAAGAATACGATAAAATATATTTTGTGAAAATAGTATTTATAAATGAATCATTTTTATTTTTTTTATGATTTATAAATTAAAATGAATATAATACAAAGTATGATAAAATATACACATAATACATGTTTATTTCTCTAAAGAATTAAAGAAATATATATTGGTTAGTAAGATTTTATAACATAATGCGGTTTTGTTTGGTTTGGTTCGGTTAGTAAAATACAAACCGCAAACCGAACCGAATCGTGCGGTTCCGCGAGAAAATGACCCAAACACATCCGAACCAAATTCGGTTTTTTGCGGTTTCGGTTTGGTTCGGTTCGGTTTTGCGGTTTTCTATTGGGTCGGTTTGGTTTTGAACACCCCTACTCTTAGGGTACACCCCACTTGGTTTCCTTTGTAAAACGGTCATTGAGTATAGGAAGTTTTAGAGGTCGTCCTCTTGTCCAAAGATCATAGTTGCCTCGAAACGGTTGCCTCGGAAAAATGATCTAAGACATTAGGGTTACCGCTAAGGCGTCCTAACATTGCTTTAGTGACCGCACGTCCCTTAATCGAATTGACCCTTAACCTCCAACGACGGTGCTACCTACTCATTCGTAGTGGGATAGCATTGTCTAAAGGAAGATAACATAGAACGATTCCTTTTTCGAGTAGGTAGATGGTTCTTAGATACTTTCTCTTTCAAAACAAAACAAATTTTTTACACTTACACTCCTTTTCAAACAAAAACTCTTTTCAAACCCACAAACACAAAGAAAAGCAATTTTTGAAAACAATATGAGCAAGTACCTAAGAGCCCGTAGATAACTACAGATAGAAAGGGTGCTAACACCTTCCCTTTCTATAATCTACCCCCGGACCCGAGAAACATCTCGAAAAAGGATTTTTTTCTGTGCTTTTTTTCCTTTCCTTGTTGGATAAAATAAAAGACGGTGGAGACTCTTGCTTACCGCGACATTTTGCGAAAACAAACGCAAAACGCAAACCAGCATTCTAAAAAAACAGTCAGTTCTCTCCCACCGTATCACAGAACTGGCGACTCTGCTGGGGACGCTTAATAAGTGGGGTATACCTTAGGATTAGATCATTGTATTTTCAATTGTTTACTTTGTATGCTTTATATTTATGGGCTTGTATCAGAGTTACTATAGATCCTAACCCGGATCTGGGGGATACCCTTTAGGTAAGTAGCAATAAATTGTGAGGGAACTGTACAGCATAGACCGATACGGTTGAAGCAGTAGCTACGTTTGTGTGGCACTTTAGTATGTACCGATATCCCTTGTGTTGGAACGAGGAGAATATGGGTCTGCTAAGGGGTCATTAAGCACCAACTGACCTTAGAACCTTTAAATTGACCAACTTGGCCATAGAATAGTAGCAGTATGCTACACTCATTGAGACTAAACTCTCGCGATGATTCCGGCCGCAAGAAAAGGTTGCTAAACTGGAATTATGACCGATCGAGGGTAGTCAGTGATATTGAGATCCTCTAGAACCCGGTTACTATTTTTAGGACAGGTTTAAACCAACTGAACTGAAAGAGGGTAGTACCTAAGCTCCTTGCCAGCCTGAAATCTAAGGGCTCTCTGTGTGACTTGTGTGCCTTTACCATGTTTGCTATTTGTGGATACTTGTGATGTGCTTTCTATCATGACATCATGACATCATAACATTGCATACATCTTGCATTGGACTAACCTATTTCAAAGATAGGAGGGATTCATCTTTGTTCTGTTTTGTAGGTCATGATGCCCATGCGTAGGAATACCATCCGGATCAACTTTGTCCAGGTTCCCACCATGCTTAAAGAATTGATTGCAAAGATGCCTGATACTACCTCCTTCATCAAAAGACATGGGTATCTTCTCAGTTTGGTTACCTCCAAATTGGATGAGTAGATGATGAGTGTCCTGGTCCAGTTCTATGATCTGCTGTACCATTGCTTTACTTTTCAGGACTACCAGTTGGTTCCCACCTTACAAGAGTTCTCTGATCTGCTCGGTATCTCTATTCTGGAGCAGACCCCGTTTACTGGTTGGGAGAAGATCCTTAGGCCAGAAGAGATTGCTTCAGCCCTTTATATGACCAAGGATGAGGTAATGGCTAATTGGGAGACTAGAAGTGGAGCAAAGGGCTTTCTGACTTAGTTCTTGGTTGGTAAGGCTAATTATTTATGGGATAGTCTAGACTTCAAGGCATTCGAAGATATTCTGGCTCTTCTGATATATGGCTTGGTATTGTTTCCGAATCCTGACTCCTTTGTTGATGTGAATGCGGTGAAAATCTTCATCTCCCGTAATCCTGTACCCACTCTCTTGGGTGACATTCTTCATCAACTTTATGCCCGCACTGCTCGGAAGCGGGGAACCTTGATGTGCTGTGCTCCATTATTGGCGAGGTGGTTTATTTTTCACCTCCCCAAATCAGTGCTGAAGAACAAAGAAGGCATGGGCTGGGCCTATAGGGTTATGTCTCTCTCTCATAATGAAATTATATGGACTATCAAGGGTATGGACGAGGTGGCTATTATTGATCGATGTGGGGAGTACCCCAATGTTCCCCTGATAGGAACCAACAGAGGAATTTCTTACAATCCATGCTTGGCCTTACGTCAGTTTGGGCGAGCCAGAAGAGAAGGACCTCATGAGCTGCTAATGCCTAGTATCATCTTTGATTTTCAAGGGGATAGTGACGAGCAACGCCGCAGATTCATAAGGGCTTGGGATAGAGTTCACAGATATGATCCTCACGAGCTGGGTCCAAAGACTTCTCTTTCGATGGAGCCATATCTCATATGGGTCCGTATTCGTGCCCAAAAGCTGGGTATGCCATATGAAGTCGTCCTGCCTATCATTGTTGAAGTTGCTAATGAAGAAGGGGTTCTTCCGACTATCCTCCATCCTCATATGCCCACTGACATTAGGGCACTGAAAAGGTCTTGGATGCAGCTGAGAGAAGAGCGGGACGCTTATCGAGAAAAGTTTAACGAGCAAGAGCAGAAGATCCAGAAGTTGACTAGGCAACTGGAGAACGAGCGGATTCTCAATGACTATGTCCGTACCGACAAGAAGCGACCATGGGAGCACTGATTGTCCTTTGATTATTTCCTTTCCAGTTTTTATTTACTTTTCAGTATTTGCTTTCTTGTAATGCCTTAAGGGCAATTTGTTGAACAATTTGAATTTCAAAGTTTATCTAATAAAAGTGTGTTTCCTTTCTTGTTTACGAATTTGAATCTCTCGATGTCTTTGAAATCATAGCATACGCATTCCATTCCATGCACTTCATAACAGGTACCATTACAGGTCTCTTATCTTCTTCGCTATTTATTTCAGCACTCATCATGTATGCTGAACCATCAACTGAGCAAGCAATCAAGGCCCTACAGGCTCAAAATGCCCAGTTTCAAGAGCTGTTCATGAATCTAGCTAAGGGTCAGCAAGATCTGAAGACCCTGATTCTGAAAGAGAAGAAGAAGAAAAAGAAGAGGACAGTCCTGTTTAACACATGTCACAGGTTTGGAAAAAGGCTACGGGATGAAGTTGATTTAACCACCTCATCTGGAGGGAAAGATAGTCAGGAAGAAAGGAGGGCTCCTAGCCCTGTGGTCTCAGACAATGAGACGGATTTCAACGAAGACCAGTATCCTCCGGCTGAGGATAGATACAAGCAACTAGAAGATCGGTTGAGTGCGATGGAAGTTTAGAAAGTGCCTGGTCTGGACTTTGGTGATCTGGGTCTATCATCTAGGGTGGTAATCCCCCACAAGTTCAAGGCACCAGCCTTTGCTAAGTATGACCAAGTGTCTTGTCCGAAGCTGCACCTCCGGTCATATGTAAGGAAGATTCAACCGTACACCGCTGATAAGAACCTATGGATCCACTTCTTTTAAGACAGTTTCTCAGGGACTCAGCTTGAATGGTTTTACCAGTTAGACGGAGCCAGTATCCGCAGTTGGGAAGATTTGGCTGCTGCTTTCTACAGGCAGTACCAATACAATGCCGACCTCGCTCATACGCGTACCCAACTCCAGAACGGGCAAAGGTTTCAAAGATTATGCTCATAAATGGAGGGACCTTGCCGGAAGAGTGCAACCACCCTTGGCTGATCGGGAGCTTGTGGATATGTTTCTGGGGACCTTGTCTGGTCCATTTTTCAACCATCTGATTGGAAGCTCTTCATTTGGGTTTACGGAGCTAATTATGACCGGTGAAAGGATTGAGGCTGGTATTAAGGCTGGTAAGATACAAAAGGGTGCTTCATCAAGCACCGATAAAAAGCCTTTTAAGAAAGAGTCCAGTGCTGTCTACAGTTCGAAAAGCCAGAATAGACCTGAACACCGCCAAGCTGTTAACACGATTGTTATTTCAAGACCTGCTGGTGCTACTCAGCGCAACAATCAACAAAAGACCGAGAGACCTCGAAGGAAATTGACCCATCTCAACATGACTTTGTCTCAGATTCTGCCGCAGTTATTAAAGATCAATCTGGTAACGCTAAGGGAGGCTCCGCAGAATCCCAACATTGCATCACCTAAGTACAACCCTAATGCCCGCTGTGCTTTTCACTCTAATAGCCCGGGACATAATACAGATGATTGTTGGGCTTTGAAGAACAAAATACAGGACTTAATTGATGCTAAAGAGATTGAGTTCGAGGCGCCCGAAAGACCTAATGTTGTGACTGCTCCTATGCCCAAGCATGGAGTAAATGCTATAGATGAAGACTCGTTTGTGGTTTCTGTTAATGACATTGTTACCCCTTTGATGACGGTTAAAAAGAACCTTTTGCTATCCGGTTTATTTTTGGGCTGTGACGAAGGTTGCCGTAAGTGTTCTGTTCTACCTATCGGTTGCCATCTTTTGAAGTCAGGTGTCCAACGCCTGATGGATAGTAAAGAAATTCTATTTGAGAAGACTGTTGTTCCTTTAGTTCATACTGAACAAGTTGCTATCATTACCATTTTCGACAATTCTTCCAAGGCTTCCTCGAGAAAGCCTGTTAGAATTAAATCTGTTCCAAGAATTGCACCATTGATCATCACTGTTCCTGGGCCCATCCCCTACACCTCTGATAAAGCTGTCCCTTGGCACTACGAGGCTGATGTTTATTTTCATGGAGTTAAATAAGAATTGGATGCTGATACTGACGTCAGCAATATTGTTGGACCTGCTAAAGTCACCCGCAGCGGAAGACTTTTCTCACCTGATATCTCTCCACCAACTTCCCGAAAACTTGTTGTTATTACACCTGCCAATGTACCTGCTACTATTCCTGTTCAAGTTCCTATTCTTACCCCTGTCGCTGAGTCATCTGACACTCGGGGCAAAGGGACCACTGATGAGCCTGCCCGGATGGAGGCACCGAAGACAATTACTGTTGAAGCCTCTATGCAAGAGATGGAAGAAATTCTGAAGATCATCAAAAAGAGCGACTACAATGTAGTCGAGAAGTTGGGGCAAACCCCGTCCAAGATTTTTATGTTATCACTGTTGCTATGCTCAGAAGCCCATGCCAAGGCTCTGATTGCCTTTCTGAAGACTGCACACGTACCTCAAGAAACATCAACCGATCAGTTTAAAGATTGCGTGGCAAGTCTGACTGCTGATAACGGGTTAGGTTTCTCTAACACCGACCTCCCCGCTAAGGGGAGAAATCACAATGATGCCCTGCATGTCTTCATTGAATGAAGGGGCACTACTCTTGCTCATGTATTGGTGGATACTGGTTCCTCATTGAACGTTTTGCCTAAGAAATCTCTAGACCAGTTGGATTGTGAAGGGTTAGAGCTGAAACCAAGCAACATCGTCGTCAGGGCCTTTGATGGGTCTAAGAGGATGGTACACGGAGAAGTGGATATTCCGGTGAAGGTTGGTTCTCAGATCTTTACATCTACATTCTATGTGATGGACATTCGGCCATCTTATTCTTGCTTGCTGGGTCGTCCATGGATCCACAAAGCTGGGGCAGTAACATCTACACTCCACCAGAAGCTGAAGTACCCAGTGAAAGGGAAAATTGTGACTGTACGAGGGGAGGAAGAGTACATGGTGAGCCACCTCAACTCTTTCCGGTATGTAGAAATGGATGGGGAGTTCATTGAGACCCCGTTTAAACATTTTTAAGAGGTTCCCCAGACACTGGCATCAATTGAAACTATCAATGAAGATCCTCCTATGAAGATGGCTTCCTTTAAGGATGCCCGGGCTGTTGTTGAGAAAGGTGGGTGTGCAAAGTGGGGTCAACTCCCTGATTTTGCACAGAAGACTAACAAGTTTGGTTTGGGTTTCACTGCAGAAGCTCAAAGGGCTGTTCAGAATGCACGGATCGGAAGACCTCCCATGTTCATCAGCAATTCAGGAGTGAATGCCATTGAAGACGATGTGGAGGAGTCTGAATTCGACAACTGGATCTATCCTACTACTGATGGTGGACTAGAAAACTGGACAACAAAGGACTTCATCCCAATTTCTTTTGTTACCCAGTAATGAGACTTTTTGTTTTGAATTTGTAACAAACAATATTTTAAACTTTACGGCCCGGTGTCTTACCCGGGGCACCGTGGCCTCATTTGTGAGGGCTTTATGTGTGTCATTTTCATATATCATTAATAAAAGCATTGGACGTTTTCTTGCATTTCAAATTTTGCGCTCCTTGTCTTTCTTTTATTATATATTGCAAAACAACTATTTTATACACACTCACATATACAGGTCTACATCCACTCTAGATCTCACTAGTAACGACTCTGCTACCTCCAGTTATGACTTCGAAAGTCCAATCAAATTAGCCGAAGACGAAGGTGAAGATGATTGCGAAGTGCCTGGTGAACTTGCAAGACTGTTACTTCAGGAAGAAAGGGTTATTCAGCCGCACGAAGAGCCGGTGGAAATAGTGAATCTGGGCACAGAGGAAGACAAGAAAGAGGTCAAGATCGGTGCCAATCTGGAAGCTAGTGTGAAGCAACGGTTAATTCAGATGCTGCTTGACTATGTTGAGATCTTTGCCTGGTCTTATGAAGATATGCCTGGGTTGGATACAGATATTGTGGTTCACCGATTGCCTACAAAGGAAGATTGTCCTCTAGTGAAACAAAAGGTCCGCCGAATGCGCCCAGAGATGTATGAGAAAATCAAGGCTAAAGTTATGAAACAGTTTGACGCCGGTTTTCTAGCAGTAACTTCTTACCCTCAGTGGGTTGCCAATGTGGTTCCTGTGCCGAAGAAAGATGGTAAGGTTCGAACGTGTGTTGACTACAGGGATCTGAACAGGGCAAGCCCCAAGGATGATTTCCCTCTGCCTCATATCGACGTTCTGGTTGACAACACTGCTCAGCATAAAGTCTTCTCCTTTATGGATGGTTTCTCCGGTTATAATCAGATTAAAATGGCCCCCGAAGACATGTAGAAGACCACCTTTGTTACTCAGTGGGGTACCTTTTGCTACAAGTTCATGCCTTTTGGACTGAAAAATGCTGGGGCAACGTATCAGCGTGCCATGGTTGCTTTGTTTCATGACATGATCCATCATGAGATTGAGGTATACGTCGACGATATGATTGCAAGATCTCAAACTATGGAAGAACATCTGGACCACCTTCACAAGTTATTTGACAGGTTGAAATTGTACAAGCTGAGGTTAAACCCGAACAAGTGCACCTTCAGGGTGAGATCTGGTATGTTACTGGGCTTCGTCGTAAGCGATAAAGGTATTCAAGTGGATCCTGCAAAGGTGAAGGCCATACAAGATATGCCAGCTCCCCAAACAGAGAAAGAAGTCAGAGGCTTTCTGGGACGTCTGAACTACATTGCCCGATTCATCTCGCACCTGACTGCTACTTGTGAGCCAATCTTCAAGTTACTGAAGAAAGATCAAGTAGTACGTTGGAACGATGAATGTCAAGCCGCTTTCGAAAGGATCAAAGAGTATCTCCAAGAGCCACCTATTCTGATGCCACCAGTTGAAGGGAGACCCTTAATCCTATACTTGACAGTACTCGACAACTTAATGGGGTGTGTGCTGGGTCAGCATGACGAGTCTGGCCGAAAAGAGCATGCTATTTATTACCTTAGCAAAAAGTTTACCGACTGCGAGACCCGATACTCGTTGCTCGAGAAAACTTGCTGCACTTTGGCATGGGCTGCTCGCCGGCTGAGACAGTGTATGCTGACTCACACTACTCTATTGATATCGAAGATGGATCCAATCAAGTATATCTTCGAGAAGCCCGCCTTATCCGGAAGAATAACAAGATGGCAGATGATCTTGACTGAGTATGACATCCAGTATACGACCCAAAAGGAAATTAAGGGAAGTGTGTTGGCAGACCATTTGGCACATCAAGCAGTGGATGATTACCAGTCTATGAACTTTGAATTTCTAAACGAGAATATCATGATAGTAACCGACTGCGAAGAACCTGGACCGGATGAAGGACCTGAGGAAGGAACTCGATGGTCTATGTACTTTGATGGAGCTTCGAACGCTTTGGGCAATGGCATTGGTGCCGTGATCATATCTCCTAAAGGCTCTCATACTCCATTTACCGCCCGACTATGTTTCAACTGCACCAACAATATGGTGGAGTATGAAGCGTGCATCATGGGTCTTCGAGCAGCAATCGACCTAAGGATTAAGTTTCTAAGTGTCTTCGGAGATTCCGCTCTCGTGATCAATCAGATCAAAGGCGAGTGGGATAAGAAACACCCAAATCTTATTCCTTACAAGGAGTATGTATTGACATTGCTTCCCCATTTCGAAGAGATAACCTTTGAACACTTCCCAAGAGAGGAGAATCAGTTGGCGGACGTGCTGGCTATGATGTCTTCTATGTTCAAAGTCAATTGGGACAATGAAGCTCCCCGGATTATCATTGAAAGATTGGACGAACCTGCACATTGATGTGACATTGAGACTGAAGAGGTAGCAGATAAACCCTGGTTTCATGAGGTGAAGAGATATCTTGAGGCTCAGGAGTACCCCGAGGGTGCATCTGTTAATGACAAGAAGTTTCTGAGGAGGTTCGCAACAAAGTTCTTCATCAGCAATGGCGTCCTTTACAAGCATAACCACGATTCAACCTTACTGCGTTGTATGGATAAGAACGAAGCAGAAAGGATCATGACAGAGTTACATAAGGTACTTTCGGAACTCATTCCAGTGGACACACCATGGCAAAGAAAATCCTTCGGGCAGGATATTATTGGTCCACAATGGAAGCTGACTGTTATCAGCATTCTTGGACATGTCACAAGTGCCAGGTCTATGCTGATAAGGTGCACATACCTCCAGTTCCTCTAAACGTCTTAACAGCTCCTTGGCCTTTTGCAACGTGGGGCATTGATATGATCGGCGAGATCAGACCTACGACATCCAACGGGCACCGTTTCATCCTGGTGGCTATTGATTACTTTACGAAGTGGGTTGAAGCAGCTTCCTTTGCTACCGTAACCAAGAACGTCGTGGCACGGTTTATTCGGCACAATCTGATATGTCGATATGGTGTACTAGAGAGGATCATTACGGACAATGGTACTAATCTCAACAACAAGATGATCACCGAGCTCTGCGAGCAATTCAAGATACAACATCATAACTCTTCTCCCTACCGGCCGAAGATGAATGGGGCTGTAGAAGCAGCTAATAAGAATATTAAGAAGATTGTGCAGAAGATGACAGTGACATACAAAGACTGGCACGAGATGTTACCATTTGCTCTTCATGGGTACCGTACCTCAGCGCGGACATCAACAGGGGCAACACCCTACTCCTTGGTATATGGCATGGAGGCAGTCTTGCCCATTGAAGTTCAGATACCCTCTCTTAGGATCATGAAGGATGCAGGTTTGAGTGAAGATGACTGGATTCAGACCCAGCTTGATCAGCTGAACCTAATCGACAAAAAGAGACTTACTGCTATTTGTCATGGTCAGACGTACCAAAAACGGATGATCAAGGCATTTAACAAGAAAGTCAGACGACAAGAGTATCAAGTTAGGGATCTGGTAATCAAGCGCATTATACTACCTCAAGGTGATCCCAGGGGAAAATAGACCCCTACATACGAAGGGCCATTTGTGGTTAAGAACATTTTCTCAAGAGGAGCTATGATTCTAACCACCATGGATGGTGACGACCTTCTTCACCCCATCAATGCAGACATAGTGAAAAGATACTACGCATAATCAAAGACCCGCTAGGTTGACTGACCTAGGCAAAAATAAGGGCTTCCCGGCGAACCAAAAGGGTTCGGGCAAAAATAAGGGACGAAAATGAAAAAAAATCTGTACACCCGGTAAGTCGAAAACCTGAAAAGGCGGCTTGGGAAAAAAAGGGTATCCCGGTGGACTGAAGACCCGAAAGGGCGGTCCAGGTAAAAATTAGGGATCAAAGCATAACACTATGTCTCATTGGATCACCTTGCATCCAGACTTCGGTATCAACTATTAAGCTCGGACGACACTAATCAATCTGATCTACCTTCAACCAACAATAAAGTGATGAGATGCTCGAAGACATAAAGGACATAACAGAGTTGGAGCCCAGTGGGATCATTCACATAGCTGTTCTGTTTAGTTTTTCACAAATTGTGTAAATTCTAGGCAAAATACTCATTTTGATCCCTTAACTATACCCTTGGGTTCATATTGGTCCCTTAACTTTTTTTTGTGTCATTTTGGTCCCTTAACTTTCAAAAAGTTTCATTTTAGTCCTTTTTGTCTAAATTCGTAGCTAATTAGACAGAAAAACTTTGAAATCAGCTGCTAAATTCGTAGCTAATTAGACAAAAAGGACTAAAATGAAACATTTTGAAAGTTAAGGGACCAAAATGACACGAAAAAAAGTTAAGGGACCAATGTGAACCCAAGGGTATAGTTAAGGGACCAAAATGAGTATTTTGCCTAAATTCTATTATTCGGCGGTGTTCTCCTACTAGGACTTCAGCCTCTTGTACAAAAACTCCTATTTTCAGGCCAAACTTCAAAATCAATACAACTCATTTTCAAAGAAATTTAAAACTTGTTTTCCTTTATCTGTTTTGTTTTGCAAAGAACGTCCAGTGTTCATTGTTGATATATGCATTTGACATTAATTGTTGCTCATGAATATTTACATGCGAAACAAAAGACGATTACTGGTAATATCAGAAACAGGGGCAATAAAAATTGTCCAAACTGTATAGTTGCTTTGTCCACCAGGTATTGGGTAAATTCATCTGAAGAATATGGCTAGGATACCTTCACTCCCCGCAGAGTAAGACAGTAATGGTAGCTCTCCCCCAGCTGGGACTTGCAACTATGAACGAATCAACAATGCTCTCCCCAAGCAGAGTTGATCTACCATCAATACTAAAAAGGCTTAATATCCCCGACAATCTTAATATTCCCCGGCAGAGCACAAGATACCCCCAGTGGAGTTAAAACTTTCCCAGCGCAGTCTGAAAAAGCTTCCCCAACAGAGTTGAAGCATCATCCCCAGTAGACTCTGGAAGTTTATCCCCAGCGGAGTAAAAAAACAAATCTCCCCAGCCGATTTCAAAGGATCATTCCCAACAGAATTCAGAGGATTATCCCCACAAAAGTCTAACCGGTTATCCCCAGTGAAGTCGCCACTTAAAGATCATCCTCAGCGGAGTTCTTTCCTTTCACAAACAGGAATTCAATCCTCAACAGATTCAGGATCACCAGCAACGGTGATTCGCCCCCAACGGAAATTATCAGTGGAATCTTCAGCAGAGCATCTCTTCCCCACGGAGTAATCTCCTCATCAATATATTCCTCAACAGAGTTATCCTCTCCTGCAGGTCTATTCTCACAATCATCTTCAATCGTCATCCCCAGCGGAAACGAAGAATTCAACTCTATTCTCCAGCAGCTATCCGGGATTTGTTTTCCCCAACTAGAAACATTATATTTCCATACATCATGATACATGCATATACGCATCATACCATACAATCTCATTTATGTTGAGAGCATCATTGCTTGATATATATCATGCATTTCATACATCATGACATTGCATATGACTGACTCTTTACCGTTTCAGGGAAAGACGAATCAATAAACACCGCTGACTACTCATATGACCTAGTAGTCCCCTAAAAAGAAAAACTACATTTATGGAAGACTTTCGTCTGGTTCAGTTAAATCGATCCTAAGATTTTTTTGATTCTTATCTAGTCAAAGTTAATCCAAGACCTTCTCTGGTTCAGTCAGATCGACGCTAAGATCTCCCTGATTCGTATTCCAGTTGAAGATATTCCAAGACTTTTGTCGGTTCAGTTAAATCGATCCTAAGATTTTTCTGATTCTTATCCAGTCAAAGTTAATCCAAGACCTTCTCTGGTTCAGTCAGATCGATGCTAAGATCTCCCTGATTCGTATTCCAGTTGAAGATATTCCAAGACTTTCGTCTGGTTCAGTTAAATCGATCCTAAGATTTTTCTGATTCTTATCCAGTCAGTTAATTCAAGACCTTCTCTGGTTCAGTCAGATCGACGCTAAGATCTCCCTGATTCGTATTCCAGTTGAAGATATTCCAAGACTTTCGTCTGGTTCAGTTAAGTCGATCCTAAGATTTTTCTGATTCTTATTCAGTCAAAGTTAATCCAAGACCTTCTATGGTTCAGTCAGATCGACCCTAAGATATCCCTGATTCGTATTCCAGTTGAAGATATTCCAAGACTTTTGTCTGGTTCAGTTAAATCGATCCTAAGATTTTTCTGATTCTTATCCAGTCAAAGTTAACCCAAGACCTTCTCTAGTTCAGTCAGATCGACCCTAAGATCTCCCTGATTCGTATTCCAGTTGAAGATATTCCAAGACTTTTGTCTGGTTCAGTTAAATCGATCCTAAGATTTTTCTGATTCTTATCCAGTCAAAGTTAATCCAAGACCTTCTCTGGTTCATTCAGATCGACCCTAAGATCTCCCTGATTCATATTACAGTTGAAGATATTCCAAGACTTTTGTCTGGTTTAGTTAAATCGATCCTAAGATTTTTCTGATTCTTATCCAGCCAAAGTTAATCCAAGACCTTTTCTGGTTCAGTCAGATCGATGCTAAGATTTCCCTGATTCGTATTCCAGTTGAAGATATCCCAAGACTTTCGTCTGGTTCAATTAAATCGACCCTAAGATTTTTCTGATTCTTATCCAGCCAAAGTTAATCCAAGACCTTCTCTGGTTCAATCAGATCGATGCTAAGATCTCCCCTATTCGTATTCCAGTTGAAGATATTCCAAGACTTTTATCTGGTTTAGCTAAATCGATTCGAAGATTTTTCTGATTCTTATCCAGCCAAAGTTAATCCAAGACCTTATCTGGTTTAGTCAGATCGACGCTAAGATCTCCGTGATTCATAATCCAGTTGAAGATATTCCAATACTTTTGTCTGGTTTAGTTGAATCGATTCGAAGATTTTTCTGATTCTTATCCAACCAAAGTTAATCCAAGACCTTCTCTGTTTCAGTTAGATCGACGCTAAGATCTCCCTGATTCCTATTCCAGTCGAAGCCCATACCACCTATCAACAGTCTCCAAATGGCATCTGTAAGCCCATTCCCGATATCACAAGGCTGATACCACTTCATGCGAGTGCAAATTTCTGGGCACTCTAGTGTTCAATCATCTTCCACCTTCGGATCACGAAAGGCACGAAAGTCAATCTACATCCTCAGGTTTAAGAAAATTGAACAGGGGCAGCTTTTGCACCCTAAAATTTGCCCTCTCATATCTCTCAAAACATTTCAAGAAAAATCTCCAAATGGTTCAAGATTGCTCAAGAGTTGGACAATCAAATCATCTCCTAAGGTAGTCAACCCCAATTTAGGGTTTTGTGTTGCATCAAGATCCTTGAGTCCAAATGACCTCAAGTTCTCCCAAATGTCCTAATATGCTCTCAAGATCACCCATGCCAAATTTCAAGCCTTGCAGAGGAAGTTTGCTCAGTCAATTGCTCAAAGGGTCCAAAAATCGACTGTGCTAGGACAAAAGTCAACTGTGACCTACAAACAGTCAAACCTTAATATTTTTTGTCAACATTCTCATTTTGAAGGATATTTCATCATTTGATAAAGGGTTGATCATGATTCATCAAGGATTGCTCAAAATTCATCAAGACCCAAAAGTTGCTAAATTAGGGTTTTGTAGGAAAAGTCAACTCAACTTTGACCAAGCATAACTTTCTCATACTTTATGATAAATGACCCATCCAAAGCTCATTTTGAAGAGGATGCAATTTCCTACAATTAATATTCATATCACAAGATCATAAAATGTACTCACAAGAAGTTATAAATTTGGACATTATAGGTCATTTTTGAAAGTCAACAAAAACACCTTTTTTGCCAAAGATTATAACTTGAGCATTGAATATCAAAATGAGATGAGACCAAAAGGGTTGGTTATAGGACATCTCAAGATTTCTAAAAAGTCCAAGAACACTTAAAAAAGTTACAAATTGAAGAAGTTATGCATTTTTGCAAAATTGCCAAAAGTCAACTATCCCAAAAACTTCAAATTTTGTCAAATGGGCCCATTCTTTTCCACTTGATTTGGACTTGCCACATTACACACGTGTCCTAGCTTCAGTCTTGTGTCCATTTATCAATTTTTCTATTTTATTTGATTTTTTATTGAACTATTTCGTTTTAAATCAAATAAAATCCCAAAACTTGATTACATGAGATCTTTTTCTATTTTCAGGACCTAATCATCATCAATGTCATGATCAAACTCGTATCAAGCATTCCATGTGCAAAAAGATTGGATTTTTGGCAAATTAGGCAAGTTATCAATGGTGAATCAAATCCAATCTCAAGGCATCAATGTGCAAGGATTCAGTCCATAAAAGTTGACCTAATACACTCCATCATACATATACAAGGAAAAGGCACGAAATCCAGACCTAGAGGCTGCAAGAATACCAAGAACAAAACTTGAAAAAAGGTGAAAAAAGTGTGAAACCAAAATCACACTTAGAGGCATTTTCAGAGGGTAAAACTCAACACCAATCACTTGCTGGAGGATCACTGAAGCAGAACCAACCCAAAACCAATCTCCATACACGCTCAGAAGCTCTGTAACTATCTCAAAAAACCACCCCTCTCTTAAATTCGCAAATTATATTTCTTGCATCTTTCTAACAAATCTTTGACATATTTGTGATGCTTATGAGATTTCTGGACTTTTGGCATTATTTGATTGCATTGATATGGACTCTAACCCCATAACCGTATGGCTAGGGTTTTGCATTAGATTTTAGGGTTTTCTTTTTCAGGGGAAACCAAGGTTCAAGAAGGGTATAGGTTTAATCAAGATGCCCAGACGAACACAACCATGGTCTTGGGGGTCGTTTTCATGGCCTAGATTTAATTTTTGGAATGTCCTGCGAATTTAGCTGCGGATCTAAATCCGCAGGTAAATGTTACAGGGCTGGAGGTTAGGGACGACAAATGTGTCTCCCCCTGGTTGGACGATTCAAACTTGGCGCGTTTTTTTTAATTTTCTGGCATAATGACGCGTTTTTATATATTATGTTTAGTTTGTGTTATATTAACAATTGAGACATAGTGGTGCAGTGGTAGTGGCGTGTGTTCAAAATCCAATAGGATCCCAGGTCCCCCCATATGCTTTGTAGTTTTTCTCTTCAGGTGATCCAGTGCTGACTCAAGCATGTAGCCTATCATACTCCCTCATTCAACCAATGGACAGATGGCCCCAGGCCAAATCTGATGGCCCAGATGAAACGTCCACAATACTCCCTAGTCAAATGCACACGCTGGATTCCAAAAAGTCAGTCATGCCTGCTCATTTGGGCCAAGGAATTTGCTATCAAGTCCCCTAAATCAGGCCCAGACCCCTAACTCTTTTTATTTCTTTTTATTTATTTTAATTGTTTGTTTTATTATTTTTATTACTAATTAACCAATCACATTTTTTCTCCTTCATAAAATTAAAAACCAAAAATATTTTATTTATTAAATTAAATTTCAGTATTTTATTTTTATTAACAAACCAATTAATTAATTTAGTTTTAATTAGGAATAACTTTTAATATATTTTGCAATAATTAAAATTAACTTAGACAATTAGGTTTTTATTAATATTGATTAAATTTATTTTTATTTCTTTAAATATAAAAAAAAAACCAAAAATATTTTTATTAATTATTTTATTTACTAATTTAATAATTGATCCAATTTAATTTCTTCCATAAATACAAAATAACAAAAAAATACTTTCTTTCACAAAGGGTCAAAACCCTAGAACTCGCCCGATTTAATTTCCTGCACGCGATCCAGTTTATCCAATATTGTATCTGTTTCCTGGAATGTAATAGCTTAATAGGACTTTACTATTTTTACCGCTTTATTTATTCCCCGCATTTTAATTTTAAGGGTTGCTTTTGACGATGTAAATACCTGACGCCTTGTAATAGTTAGCTTAATTTCCGCAACTCATAAACTGTTAGATGTTTGATAATAGGGAATGCATGACAAGATTGAACATTTAAACCTAAAATCAACATAGATCACCATTAACATGTACAAAGACAAAAATTAACTGAAAACAACACACTCGCACATGCGCACTCTTAGGTTACACCCCACTTGGTTGCCTTTGTAAAACGGTCATTGAGTATAGGAAATTTTAGAGGTCGTCCTCTTGTCCAAAGATCATAGTTTCCTCGAAACGGTTGCCTCAGAAAAATGATCTAAGACATTAGGGTTACCGCTAAGGCGTCCTAACATTGCTTTAGTGACCGCACGTCCCTTAATTGAATTGACCCTTAAACTCCAACGACGGTGCTACCTACTCATTCATAGTGGGATAGCATTGTCTAAAGGAAGATAGCATAGAACGATTCCTTTATCGAGTAGGTAGATGGTTCTTAGATACTTGCTCTTTCAAAACAAAACAAAATTTTTACACTTACACCCCTTTTCAAACAAAAACTCTTTTCAAACCCACAAACACAAAGAAAAGCAATTTTTGAAAACAATATGAGCAAGTACCTAAGAGCCCGTAGATAACTACAGATAGAAAGGGTGCTAACACCTTCCTTTTCTATAATCTACCCCCCGGACCCGAGAAACATCTCGAAAAAGGAATTTTTCTATGCTTTTTTTCCTTTCCTTGTTGGATAAAATAAAAGACGGTGGCGACTCTTGCTTACCGCGACATTTTGCAAAAACAAATGCAAAACGCAAACCAGCATTCCAAAAAAACAGTCAGTTCTCTCCCACCGTATCACAATTCTCTTTCCTCACAAAAGAAACTTTGTGGATTTGGCGGCTATTAGTGTTTTCAGAAATAAGAACCCGATACCGACGCTTTTGGCAGATACTCTTTACACTATTCATTTCAGACATGGAAAGGGAGGTAATGTTAGTTTGTGTCATTCAATGTTGTATCAGTGGTTTAAGTTACACTTACCAATAAGTTGCCCTTTCATAGACACAAAGCATTCTCTCTAATGGTCGACAAGGCTTGTCAACCTCACTTCATTCGATATCTGGTGGAATTATGTCATGGGAGAGGTACAAAGTATCATCAATAAATGCGAAGATTTCCCTAATGTCCCCCTCATGGGAACGAAGGGGTGTATCAACTATAACCCTGTGCTTGCTTACCGCCAATTGGGATATGCAATGGATGGACCACCAAAAGATGAATAAGTGTTTGAGTTAGTGTACTTTGTTAGAGGAAGTGATCCTGAGATGTTAAAAAAAATGACAAGTGCTTGGAAGGGAATTCATAAGAAGGATAGAACTACTTTGAGAAAGAAGGTTCCTATTGCTAGGGTTCCTTATATGGAATGGATTAAGGACAAGGTTAAGATTCCACGGTTCCCATTTGCAAGATCGACTCCTTTATGTGAGTAACCTCCTGTTATTTTGAATGACACCATGCCTATTGAGATTTTCACCTAAGTTCATGTCGAGAACATTCAACTTCATTCAAAAGACCGTGAGGCGGGGATGAAATTCTACTGGGTAGATCAAGAGAGGGCTGACTTAGCTCGCAAACTCAAAGAAGCCCAAGGAGAAACTTCTGATGTAACTAGGTTTAGAAAGAGGTATCATGTTGAAATGGAAGAAGACTTGAATAGGAAGCAACAAGAGTACCAAAAACTTCGGGCCTCTGAAAGTAGCTACAAGAAGAAGATTCAAAACCCGGAAAGACAGCTCAAAGACAAAGATGCTCAAATTGAGAGAGAGGTAGCCCAGAGACGTGCCGTGGAGGATCAGTTCCAAGGAAGAAAAGTGCTTACATCGCAACTTTTAAAGGAAAATCCAAGCTTGGAGAGTATTGTCAACACCTTGAAGCATGCCTTGTCCTGGAGATTTAGTCGCATTATTTACCTTTGATGTTTTGGTCACCCCCAGGATTGTTGGAGGGGACCATTTGTTTATCTTTTGTACTTAGTTTTTTTTATGTCTGTTTTGAAATGTGTGTTTTGTCACACTCTTAGCTGTATGAGATCACCTGAACATCATCTTTGGCTTATGAATGAATGAATTATTTGTTTTGTTAATTTTCCTTTTTCTTTAATTGTACAGTTGTGATTACATCTGGTGGCATGCCACAGTTGATGGTTAAAAGGACTCTTGAATACCTGAAAATGACAAAAATATCATGCATATCATACATCTCATAACATGACAGGTTATCTTAAGACAGTTTTCTTATTACTCTGCTTTTCTTATTCAGAATTCAAGACGACTACCCACCGGTATTCTACCAGAAGTAATTTTCCAAGACAAATGGAGCAAGTCCAAGCTGAACTCGCTGAAATGAGAGCCTAGATGGCTACTCAAATAACCCAATTCATGGAGGTCATCACCAATGTGAATCGTTGACAGGAGGAATTGGCTGCCATTGTCAACAATCAACGCCTCTATCCAGTGGATGGTGGGAATCAAGGGCTTTACCAGGACATTTCTGTGGGACTGGGGGATGTGCAAGATCATCCCATTGGGAATTTTCACACTATACCAAATTTGGCTTTTAGCAGCACCCCTACGAAAGCGCTTTTAGGAAAAGCGCTGGCATAGGCTTCGCTAAAGACAAAATTAAAAAACACGCTAAAAAAGCGCTCTTATAGTGGGGGGGGTATGAAAGCGCTTTTAAAAAGCGCTCTGGTAAGGGGGGGTATGAGAGCGCTTTTGAAAAGCGCTTTGGTAAGGGGGGGTATGAGAGCGCTTTTGAAAAGCGCTTTGGTAAGGGGGTATGAGAGCGCTTTGGTAAGGGGGTATGAGAGCGCTTTTCAAAAGCGCTCTGGTAGGGGGTGGGGTACAAGAGCGCTTTACCCTTAAAAGCGCTGGTATAGCTACATCTACTAAGGCGCTTTTCAAAAGCGCTTTCATAGCCTTTTTAAAATTAAAATTTTTAAAAACAAAATTATACAAACCCCATCCGTCTTCTCACATCAACCTTCATTCCAAAGTCCAGACCTTCCATAACCTACATCTACTGTTACGAACCTTCACTCCTGCCTCATCTCCGCGACCGTTACTTCACTGCTGCCGCCATTCTTCTTCTATTTCCATTTGTTCAAAGCTCCGTCACTTGCCGTCACCGTCACTTGCCGTCACTTCCTCAGCCATCTCCGTCGCTCCTACTTCAAAGCTCTTTGTCAAGTCCAAACGTGGTTCCCTGTTATCATCATCAACAACATCCAACTTCCAATTTTCTACAAATTATCTTAGGTAACATTACTTGATTTTCATAGTTTTGTTGAATACTTGAGTAATTTCTGCATGCATATTATGTGTTTGTGATAATGTTTATGTGAATTTGTGATGTAGATTTTAACATAGATTTGTGTTTATGTGAATTTGTGATAAGCATTAACTGCATAATTAGTTACATGCTATTAGTAAGTGTCAAATGTGGATGTTCAAATGTAGTTGAAGTTGCTAAAGATGCAAAGATTATGAAATTTATGCATTAGTAGTTGTTTTTGTTCACCTAGTGCAGCCAGACTAAGATTTAGAAATAGAGATAAGTTAGCATATATAGTTGAGAAGTTTTATGCTATGCATAGCTTAAATGAAGCATTATAGTGAAGGTGTTTCAAATATGGTTGAACTGATCATGACAGGTCGTGTATAGTTTAAATGTTAGGGGAAAGTAAAAAAGCATACTGATAGCTTCCAAGTGGAACTAAGCAGACTCAGATAGTGGCTAGTGTTTAGTGGCTAGTGTTTTTTGAACTAAAAGTATGCATCAAAGGTAATTCACATAACTTAAATAAAGTACATTACGTAAAATTGAAATGATCAGTTTTGAAAAATAATAATGCATCAAAGGGCATTCACATGAGGTAAATAAAGTGCATTACATAAAAATGAAATGATCAGTTTAGGAACAATAGTATGCATCAAAAGTTTAGGCACACCTAACAACAGTCACAAAACATATCAGTTTGGAATCAACCCATACAAAAAAAACGGTGCCAAATAAATGATGCATGAAATGATGACCATGTAGATGAAATAGGCCCACCATGTAACTCCTTTTTTAAATTCTTGAATTTCTTTCCTGACTTAGTTTAGTGGCAAATTGTTTAGGAGTTATGTCTGCAGCGCCAAATGCATCGTTAACGGATGTTGTTATAGCAACCCTCTTTGAGGTGTGCTACTTAAACTTGTATAAGGACTCCCAGTTTTGTTTGCAGCTGAGGATGGTTGAGCAAACAAGCATTGCTCACCAGTAAGTGGTATCTATTTATGACAGTAAAATAAGATTAGCAGCTATTGTAAACCAAACTAAATTTTAAGATAATACTATTTGTGCAAAATAATAATGGTCATACAAGAGATTGAGTGGGGTGAATTCTTGGATTAGTAGTGGAGAAATCCATAAGAGAGCCATTTGATATTTGTTGGAAAAATGTACAAAATAAATATGTATGTCATAGATAAGCATTATTAATGTAACAAAGTCATTGAGAAATAATGTAGTTGTACCTCATGAGGAGTTAGATAGCTCTTTAATCTGTTGTAAACGTTGTCCTCATTAAGTATTGAAACAATTGAAATTTTGAAATTTTGTAAACTATAAATTTGAAGTGAAAGTTAGGTTAGTGTGAAACATGTTGTTAGATTATGATGACAAATAGGTGAAATAAATACTAAATTTGAAGTGAAAGTTAGGTTAGAGTGAATCATATATATCTTATATATTAAAGTTGTGAAGTCTATTAAATTATTTTGGAGTTAAAATTAAGGTTTTTTCTAACATTTTTTTTATGTTTTAGGTATCTCTTCAAAGCAAGAAAAATATTACTGGACTGCTTATTTATTATCTATGGGTTTAGTTTCTTTTGTTGTTAAATACTTTATTATTTTTAGTAAAAGGGGGTTGAGTTTTGAGGACATCTTTATTATTTTTATGTAATTTTTTGAAATGTTTCTCATATAAAGTTAGTGTTAATAGTGTACTAATGTGCTTTAGTTTGTTTGATACAGGTTCAATGGCTCCACATAGAGATGCTCCACCTCAAAACCCACCTGAAAACGCACAAGAAAACTCACAAGAAAGAGTTGCTTCAGATACAAATGCTCCACCTGATACTGAAGCAAAAGAGGTGGCACGAGGCATCACTATTATGAAGGGAATCATTCGACATAGAGACCAAGGATTAGTATACCGATTGGAATGGAATTCTGATAAACAACCAATTGGTCCTAATTCTGCAAAGTTGACAAGTTATATTGGTACACTTGTCCGTATGCATATTCCGGTCTCCGTACCTACCTGGAAATCGAAAACGAAAAATTCAGAATTGGAGGAGAAAAAACAAGCGATTTGGGAAGAGCTTCAGGTATATATCATATATGGTTAATTGTTGTTATTATCTTGACGATAAATTGTTTAAATTACTTATACTAACACTTCAGGTATATATCATATATGGTTAATTGTTGTTATTTTTGCAGAGGACTTTTGAGATACCAGATGAACGTAAAAGCTACATACTTAGTTTGGCCGGCAAAAGATATAGAGGGTGGAAAAGTTTTTTGACAAACACCTATCTTAAGGATAAAGATGGAAAATTTCTTGAAGAGGCACCGGGACGGCCAACAAAGTATGCGACATTCATTGATGAAGCAGATTGGGCTGAGTTTTTAAAGCAAAGAGATGAAGCATTTCAGAAAAAGAGTGCCACGAATAGTAAGAGAGCATCCAAACCCGCGTATCCATACAAGAAAGGGCGTTTGGGATATGCACGCTTAGAGGATAAAATTGTAAGTAAATAGAAATGCGTTTTAATTAATTGTCTACATGTGCATGTTTTAATTGACGATTTTATCGTTTGTGTCAATGCATAGTTAGAGGAGACTAAAAGTGAGGAAGCTTCACTTCCTGTACATGTGTTGTGGAAGGAAGCTCGTGTGGGCAAAAATCAAGCTGTCGATCCCGATGTTCAGAGAGTTTATACTGAATGTGTAAGTATAATACTGTGTCTTTAATTAAATCAAATGTTTTTTAATATATAAATGATTTTTTATCTCCACTAATAATTATTTAAATGTAAATGAATTACAGGAGACCTTGTCGCAATCGGCATCCACCGGTGAGGAGAGCGTACTTAGTAGAGTACTAGATGCTCCCGAGTATCCCGGTCGGGTGAGGGGTAAGGGTCATGGTGTGACTCCAACCTCTTTTTATAAGAGTTCTAGGAGAAGATCAAATCTTACCAATGAAGAAGTGTTGCAAAAGTTGCAGGAATTGCAAGCACAGGTCTCTGAATTGCAAAGAGATAAAGATATGTATATGAGAGAAAAATGCAACACTTCATCGGTGAGAGATACTAGTGATAAGGCTAGTATCAACTATCAAAAGAAATTTCCCGAGGTAATTATAAGTTTTTTTCCTTACAAACTGTTCTATTTTATTAATGATAATGACTTTATATTTTCTATTTGTTTAGGGCATTTCATCTTGCCAACTATACTTATCGTCACCGAATTATCGACTAGTTGGCAAGGGAAAAGTGCACAACACTTCGGGAGATTTACTTCACCACAGACCCCTCCCTGATGGACACCTGAAAGTATCGGTGGATGTTGTATTAGATCGTGATGCGATTCTACCGGTACCCGACATGGTCTCAGAGACGACATTGCTGCGAGATGCAATAGGATCATTTGTTGCATGGCCCTCGGAGCTCATTACCATTAGTGATGAGGTATACTGAAAACGATTATGAATCATTTAGTTTTCGAATGTCAATTCTAAACCGTTTATTAATTATTTTTTACATTTTAATTTTAGACTGCTCCTATAAAACCCGCAATTAAGGGTAAAGGGATTTTACAGGAGGAGGAGTCTGTTGCATCACTAAAAGAGGTACATTTAAAGTGTTAATATATAGTCTGAATCTAAATCTGCATGATTTTATATTTTACCTAACTTATATGATTTTTAGGCATCCGCTCGGGAGTCACAACAAGTGACGCAGCAGGTTCGTAGCTTACCACCCACTGGTCCTCCGAAGCAAGCGGCAAAAAAAGGCGGTGCTTTTGTGCCTCGATACCGTTCGACACTCGCAACCATGGTTGATATGTCCGATTTGAAGGATGGTGGTTTACGTGAAATCAACATGGATGAAAGTGTCTTCGGTATTGAATTCCAGTCACATATTACATTTGATGACTTGGAAGAGATTTTTACCCATGATCAACTAGGCGTCAGTAATATGCACTCATACATCCGGTAATATTCACTCATCCGATATATTATTTAATTAGTCCCACAATATAATTTATTTACATATTTCAATGAAAATAATCTAATGTTTATTATGTTTTTATTTAAGGTTGTTGTATGACAGAGTGTTGCGCGGGACTGCATTGTCTGACAGATTCCGTTTCGTGTCTTCCGCCCATTGCAGCGGAATGACAATTGCTTCGGAACCGGAATCAGTTAGACAGCGCTTAGTAGATAGATTCATGTCCACCGGCAATACAGAAAGCCTGCATCTTTGGGCGTATAATACCCGACCAGTAGGGTTAGTTTCTCATTCTTGGTTCATCTAATCTCTGTTTCTTTTGTGTATAGCAAAATTTTCATATAACCTATTGTTTTAATTTATAGAGCACACTGGTTGCTGCTTGCTATCAACCCGATAAGAGAAGTCGTGTATTATCTGAATTCGGTAAATGGTGAATGGACCAATTATCCGGCTATGAAGGAAATCGTTGATTTGTAAGTGGGATCGTTCTAAATATATATTCGTGTATATTTATATATTTTCTTATTTGTGGGATTGATTTAAACATATGCTTTTATATATTTAATAATTAGATCAATACAAGTGTTCCGTAGTCAACGGGACGCACAGGTATCCCGAACTAAATCGAACAACATCACTTGGATCCAAGTGCAGGTACATTACTTTTCACAATTTTGCTTATAATATTTATGCTACTTGGTAAAACAAGACAACTATAGAATCTTATTTGTTTTATTATGTAGTGTCCGCAACAGCGAAACAGTCATGATTGCGGATACTTTGTTTTGAGGTTCATGAAAGAAATCCTTCAGGCGAATCAATTAGAGATTCCGCTCACGGTATGAATTTATAACTTAAGATAATTTCATATAATTTATTACATTTAACTAAATATATCATTTATATTATGTTTTTGTTTTGTAGTACCTTGACGAATTCCGTGCTGCTGCGTACCCGAAGCTTAAGTTGGAAGAAATTAAAGAAGATTTGTGTCAATATTATATTAGGCAATTTTTCATGTAGGATTTGTGTCGATTTGAACTATAATATTATTGATGTAATGATGTATATATATAATTTTGGATATTATAATGGTATTATATTAGTACATATATTGTCTTACTGATGGCTGAAATAATAGCGTCGAAAATATATTACAGGTCAAAAATATATTACAGGTCGAAAATATTACAGGTCGAAAACATTACAGGTCGACTGGGAGGATTAAATTATAGGCTGCACATAAAAATACCTCATTTAGAAACGACAGCGCTTTTAAAAAGCGCTCTTAAAGGTCCACCTACTAAAGCGCTTCTTAGTAAAAGCGCTGCCAAAGACCAGTAAAAAGGCAAAAAAAATTAAAAAAAAAACGTAGCCTACAAAAGCGCTTTTGTAAAAGCGCTCTGGTAGGCCCCCCTATAAGAGCGCTTTTTCTGGAAAAAGCGCTCTTATAGGGGGGCCTACCAGAGCGCTTTTACAAAAGCGCTTTTGTAGGCTACGTTTTTTTTTAATTTTTTTTGCTTTTTTACTTGTCTTTGGCAGCGCTTTTAAAAAGCGCTCTTAAAGGGGGGTCTACCAGAGCGCTTTTTCCAGGAAAGCGCTCTTATAGGGGGTCCTACCAGAGCGCTTTTTCCAGGAAGCGCTCTTAAAGGGGGGGTCTACCAGAGCGCTTTTAGAAGCGCTTTTGTTACCTACGCCAGCGCAAGCTTTTAAAGCGCTTTTAAGCGCTTTTAAAGCCCAAAAAAAGCGCTTTTAAAGGTCTTTTTTGGCGTAGTGTCATGGGCCACCCGGAAATCCTTTTGTGCGCAATATAGGGAAATTTCCCTCGTCTCCAAGACCTCGTCTTGTGGGGAACAGAAGAGATAATCAGGGTGGCGTAAGAAACTATCAGGAGCAGGATTATAACTATGATCAGGATGAAGATCAGTTTTTTGTTCGGCGTTCTGAGTCGGAGGTTCAGGTTGAGGATAAGAGGTATCGGTTGTTGGAAGAACGTTTAAAGGTTGTGGAAGGTCAAGGAGTCCTTGGTATGGATGCTAATGATCTCGGGCTAGTATCTGGGGTGAAATTTCCTTTAAAGAGCAAACCACCTTCATTTGAAAAGTACAACAGTTCGTCATGTCCTGTTACTCATACAACTGCTTATTTCCGAAAGATGTCGGGGCATACCGAGGATCAAGGGCTTTTGATTCATTTCTTCTAGGATAGCCTATCTTGGGCATCCCTGGAGTGGTACATGAAGTTGGAGAAAACCCATATTCATTTCTGGAACGATCTTTCTCGGGCTTTTGTCAAACATTATCAGTACAATATGGATATGTCACCTAATCGCACTCAGTTATAGAATTTGTACAGGGACCAAAAGAATCTTTCAAGGAATATGCTCAAAAATGGCGTGAGCTGGATGCGAGGGTTCAACCTCCACTAATGGAGCGAGAACTTATTGATATGTTTATGAGTACCTTGCAAGGGACGTTTTACGAGCACATGATAGGGAGTGCTTCAACAGGATTTGCATAGTTAGTTATGGTTGGCAAAAGAATTGAGGTGGGTTTGAAATTGGGGAAAATTCATATTGGAGGCTCTAGTGGCTCATCAGGGGGTGGTAAGAAACCATTTAATACTTACCCCAAAAAAAGGGAAGGCGACACAAGTGAGGTTTATTCTCATGGAGGAAGAAGAGAAGATTGTCAACACCAACAAATCAATGATGTTTCTATTCCTGTTAATGCTCCTCTGATGCAGAGACAAAATCCGACACCTCAACAATAAAGACAACAAGATGTTCCTCGTCAGTATAATAATCAAAAACAGAGACAGCCAAGAAAACTTTATCCCTTGCTAATATCCCTCACCGAAGCACTCCACCATTTGCTCGATTTAAAATTGATCAATTTGAGAATTATGCCACCATCCACCGGAAGACTTCCACATAACTATGATGCTAATGCAAGATGTGAACTCCATTCTGGAGGAGTTGGTCATTCTACCGATAATTGTTTTACGTTAAAATGTAAAGTACAAGACTTGTTAGATGCCAAGGCAATTGAGTTTACTCCAGCGACTGGTCCTAATGTAATCCAGAACCCAATGCCTAGACATGGAGGGGGTGTTGTTAATATGATTGACGATAATGGAGAAATGTTGAATCTAGTTGTGAATGTGGAACAGGTGACTACTCTGTTATGGTATATTAAAAGGTATCTGCTTTACAATTCTATTTTCCTGGGCTGTGCTTTAGACTGTGCTAAGTATATAGAGAAACCGAAGGGCTGTGATGATTTGAAAGCTGGCATCAAATTTTTGATGGAAGAAGGTTCCCTACAGTTCGATAGAAGGGCAAGATTCCGAAAGGTTACCAAAGAAGACGTTGCTATGATATCTATTCCTTACACCCCTGTGCGTATTCCTACTCCATCTAGGGCACCTCCTTTGATGATTACGGTACCTGGTCCCATGTCATATACTAGTGAGAAGGCCATCCCATGGTATTATGGTGCTTATGTTTATTACCATGGGGTGAAGCAGGAAGCAAATCCTGGTCCTTCCAAGAAAGAATGTACTGAAGACAATGGAGGGGATGTTCATAATTTCTCTGGCGTGAGTCGAGTGACTAGAAGCGGGAGAGTGTTTGGTCCTTCCAATGCACAAGATATGGTATATTCCTCTGCAAGAGAAAAAGGAAAACAACAGATAACGACTGGAAATTTGAGAGTTGTACCAACCAATGTGGCTCAACCAATTCTAGTACCAGAAGCTTCTTCAGTTCCCGATGAAGTTGAGGAGTTGATGCAAATTATCAGGAAGAGTGATTATAGCATAATTGACCAGTTAAGTCACACCCCTTCTAAGATGTCTGTCTTGTCTTTGTTGATTTATTCAGAACCTCACGGAAATGCTTTGATGAAGTTATTGAAGAATGAATTCGTGTCGCACGAGATAACAGTCAATCAGTTCTAAAATCTTTATGCACATATCTGCTAGGAATGGTTTAGGCTTCACAGATTTTGATCTTCCTCCAGAAGGGCGAGATCATAACAAAGCGTTACATATTAATATGGAGTGAAGGGGCACTACTCTATCTCGAGTTTTGGTGGATATAAGGTCGTATTTAAATGTACTATCCAAGTCAGCATTAATGAAAATTGATTATTCCGGCCTAGAGTTACGTCCTAGCGATTTGATGGTAAAAGCTTTTGATGGGACTCGAAGAGCAGTATTTGGGGAGGTGGAATTACCTATCAAGGTGGGTCCTTGCACCTTCAATGCTAATTTCTTTATGATGGACATACAGCCAGCGTATTGTTGTTTGTTGGGGAGGTCGTGGATTTACAAGGCAGGAGCAGTCACCTCTACTCTTCACCAGAAGCCAAAATTTCCCAGAGGGAAAAGTGATAATTGTATGCGGCGAGGAAGAGTATATCGTGAGTCATTTAACATCATTCCGCTATGTTGAAGTCGAAGGTGAAATACACGAGACTCCGTTTCAGGCATTTGAGACAGTTCATGCAGTCAATTTTCCGCCCCCAGAGCAGAAAAAGAAGTCGGAAAATGTTATGTCTTATCCCAGGGATGCTAGAGTAATGGTAAAGAACAACAACCCTGAAGGTTGGGGTCGAGTTCTGGATGTTACCCAAAAATTCAACAAATTTGGTCTTGGTTACGTCCCTGGTCAGCAAAATGCAGCTTTTAGAGCTTCTGGTTTATCTACTCCTGTGAGATTCTCCCGTCCTAATGCTACTCAAGAAGGATGCACCAATGCAATTGGTGATGATAGGGCTGATGGATACAATATTAAAGATCAGATCCGTCCAAGCATTCCAGGCCAAGCGCTCAACAATTGGACTTCTGTGGATGTTATCCAAGTTTCAAGCGCTGAGGAGTAACTTTTCTTGTTTGATTTTATTATAATATCATAATTCCTACGCTCGGCCCAAGGTGTAGTGGATCATTTATGTAGGGCCACCATGTTTATTTTCAAAAGTTTGTCATAAATAAAGGACGGTTTTGCATTCAAAAATCTTGTCCCATTATTTACTTTATTTTTATTTTTTCTTTTAAATGGCAATGTTCCCCTTTTCACACACCGTCACTAAAACACCAAATACCGTTTATGCAGATGCACTTCCACCTCGGATTATATTGATAACGATTCTGCTATTGTGCACTATGACTTTGACAATCCGATTTATCAAGCTGAAGAAGAGGCATATGAGGATTGTGATCTTCCTGAGTAATTAGCAAGATTGTTAAAACAAGAAGATAAGGTTATCTAGATGAATCAAGAGTCAATTGAGGTGGTGAATATTGGCACAGAAGAGGTGAGAAGAGAGGTCAAGATAGGGGCAGATCTCGAGGAAAGTATGAAGGTCAGATTGATTGAGCTACTCTGAGTATTCTGATATCTTCGCTTGGTCTTATGAAGACATGATAGGGTTGGATACAGATATTGTGGTGCATCGACTACTGCTGAAAGAAGGTTGCTCCCCTGTCAAGCAAAAGCTCCGAAGAACTCATCCTGAGATGTCCAAGAAGATTAAAGAAGAAGTTCAGAAACAGTTGGATGCGAATTTCTTAAAAGTCATCAATCATCTGCCATGGATTACAAATATTGTGCCTGTGCCTAAGAAAGACGGTAAGATTAGGATGTGTGTGGATTATAGGGATTTAAATAGAGCTATCCCCAAGGATGATTTTCCTCTTCCTCATATTGATGTGTTGGTCGACAATACTGCTCACTCTAAAGTATTTTCCTTCATGGACGACTTTTCGGGTTACAATCAAATTAAAATGGCTCCGAAAGATATGGAAAAGACAACATTTATCACGCCTTGGGGAAGCTTTTGCTATAAGGCGATGTCGTTTGGTTTGAAAAATGCTGGGGAAATGTATCAGCGTTCCATGGTTACTCTCTTTAATGATATGATTCACAAGGAGATTGGGGTATATATGGACAATATGATTGCTAAGTCTGACATGGAAGAGGAACATCTTATTCATCTGGAGAAGTTGTTCGAGAGATTAAGGCAATTCCTGTTGAGGCTGAATCCAAATAAATGCACATTCGGGGTGAGGTCCGGCAAGTTATTTGGATTTATTGTAAGTGAAAAGGGCATCGAGGTTGACCTAACTAAAGTGAAAGCGATACAGGAAATGCCCGAACCAAAAATAGAGAAGGAAGTCTGTGGTTTCTTGGGGAGGTTAAACTACATTTCTAGATTTATTTCTCATCTCACGGCCACATGTGAACCATTATTCAGATCGTTGAAGAAGAATCAGACAGTAAGTTGGAATAAAGATTTTCATAAGGCATTTTACAAAATAAAGAGTATCTGCAGGAACCCCCGATACTTATGCTGTTTGTGGAAGGAAATCCGTTAATAATGTATTTAACTGTGTTGGAAAAATATATGGGTTGTGTCCTTGGTCAGCATGATGAGACATGGAAGAAAGAGCAAGCCATTTATTACTTGATTAAGAAGTTTACGGAGTGCGAGTCAAGGTACTCATTGTTGGAAAAGACTTGTTGTGCACTTACTTGGGTTGCCAGACGCTTAAGACAATACATGTTAACTCACACCACCTACTTGATATCCAAAATGGATCCAATCAAGTACATTTTTTAGAAGTCAACACTTACAGACAGGGTAGCTCGTTGGCAGATGATACTCACTGAATATGATATCCAGTACACTACGCAAAAGGCAATCAAAGGTAGTATATTGGCCGATCATCTCGCTCATCAGCCCATGGAAGATTATGAACCAATGAAGTTTGACTTTCCAGATGAAGAAATAGTGTACATTTGGAATTCTAATATACCAAGCCAAGACGAAGGACACGAGCCAGGATCACGTTGGACGCTTGTGTTCGACGGTGCCTCCAACGCCATGGGCAACATTGTCAGAGCTGTTATTACTTCCCCCGAAGGATTCCACATTCCTTTCACAGCTTGTATTTGCTTTAATTGTACTAACAATATGGCCGAGTATGAAGCTTGCATTTATGGCATTGAAGCAGCAATCGACCTGCAGATCAAAAATTTGAAAGTTTACGGGGATTCCAATCTTGTTATCAGCCAGATTAATGGAGATTGAGAGGCTCTTCATCAGAACCTGATTCCCTATCGCGAGCATGTTATGGGGTTAATTTTGTACTTCGAATAGATCACGTTCAAACACATTTCCAGATAAGAGAACAATCTAGCTGATGCACTGACAACTTTGTCTTCCATGTTCCAAGTTAAGTAGGCTAACAAAGCACCTTCGATTACCATCAGAAGGTTGGATGAGCCAGCTTTTTGCTTTGAAGCCAATTTGGAATCATACATTAAACCTTGGTTTTATGATATCAAAAGATATATTGAAACGCAAGAATACCCTGAAGAGGCGTCCATCATAGATAATAAGTTCTTGAGAAGATTTTCGGCAAAGTTCTTTCTCAGTGGTGGTGTGTTGTATAAGAGGTATTGTTGTACCCCAAAATTTGCCCTCCCATTCTCTCAACATTTTCTCATCACAAGACCCTTGGAGCTCAAGATCCAGTTAGGGTTTCCTCTACTCAAGACTTCTCCTTGCACTGTTGACCCAAATTAGGGTTTGTGTTTGCACAAAGATATTTTGACCTAAAATGCCTAAGATGAATTTCATGCTTCATGTTGGACTCCCAAGTTTATCCATACCAAGTTTCAAGTCTTGATTCCAAATTTTGCCCAGTCAATTAGACAGTTGACCTAGAAATTAGCTGTATTGGGGAAAAAGTCAACTATGGCCAATTGACAGTCAAACCTCATGAAAATTGACCCACATCAACATTATGAACTCATATGGACCATTTGATCAAGTTTGGATCATAATTCCACAAGAAATTTGATCAGATCACCAAAAGGGCAAAATGGTCATTTTTAGGGTTTTGACTGCACAATGGCAATTTTTGACTGTTTGACCTATCCAATGGCAAACCAAGATCATATATGGACTCAAGGACCCCATGGAATTGTCTTGACATACTCAACAAGTTCAAAAGATCCCAAATACACAAGATTGACAATTGAATTTTCTAGTCAATTGATCAATTTTTGACTGTATACTGAAAAGTCAAACTTTGACTTTTTGGTCAAAATCAAGTGTCAAGATTCATTTTTCATCAAAACATGCCAAATCATGAAACTTGTTCATCAAGGAATCAAAAATCACAAATTAGGGTTTGAAATGAAGATTTTTCATAACTTAGAATTTTTCTAAGTTATGAAAAACCCTAATTTTTTCCTAACTTTGTCCCACTTTCTCATCAAGATGCATTTGGATTCAAGGAAAAGTCAAAACATGAAAGTTGTAGTCCATTTCAAAATCTACAACTTTGATTCACAAAGTTTCCTCAAAATAAGCTTGTAGCTCAAGTTACAATTTTTGGAACAAGGGTACCAAACCATTCTTAACTTAGAGAAATTTTGAACCATGTTAGGCAGGATTTTTGCCTAACTTCAATACCATTTTTCACATGCTTCCACTTGGAATTTCAATTTGCTTTTCAAAGATGGATTGTAGTACACATTCCAAGCTTTTTAAAATGTCCAAGAACTAATCAAACAACCTCATGGTTAGGGAGAATCGAATTTGGCAAGTTGGGAAAAATTCACTTTTGTTATGGCCAATTTTCATGTTCATACACTTGTGCCATTTTGAAATCAGCTTGCACAACTTGATTACAGGTCCTATATCCCATTTGCACTCAATAATTAAATGCAAACCCTTTGTGTTCAAGCCTTGCATTATGTGTTTAAGCATTACATAAAGGTTTAGTCTTAAAATAGAAAAAGCAAATTATCCATTTTTGAAAAGGTGTGGCTTTATGTGTAAAAGCAAATCCAAGAAGTACCAAGGCATATCTCTGAGGCACAAGTTAAGGAGCATAACACACTGACCAAGACTAATGTATACAGCATAGATTGGGGGCCTGCACAAGTCTAGAACACCACTTGACATTTTGTTGCTTAAGTGTGAAGAAAACTTGCATAACATACACCAACTCTCATCTCAGCCAACACAACCTTAAGCAAAGTTATCAAACACATTCTAAACACTAAACTTAAGCTGAAACACAAGCCAACCAAGTTCCAAACATCCTCAAACACAGAATCACCCTAAAAGTGCAAAAACAGGGCATAAGCTACAGTTGGACTTCCATAGTTCATTTCCATCGTGCACCTTGGCCAAAAGCACTTCAAACACTTTCCCTACCATCCATACAAATTGTCCAAAGCATTAGAAGCAGACTGTAACACTCCCAATCAACATCACCATTTTCATTTTTCTGTTTTGCAGTTGAAGTGCCATAACACGATTCACTTGGTTTCAAAGCAAACTAAAGCTTGGAATAGCATCCCTGGACATCAAGGAAGCTATACCAATCATCACCTTGCATTGAAAACACCTCCATCACCAGATACGATTCCAACTGAACAGGTAAGTTCATGAACTCTTATCTCTCTATCCAGGCATTGTTAGGTTTAGATTTGTGAAGAAATTATGTCACATTCATGGCCCTGAACATGCCCATATAATTAGTTTTCATTTATGTTATGTGTGCTATGAGAATTTGATGTCTGAACATGGAACAAAAACTAGGTCAGGAATTGTGGGAGAAGAAATTCTCTCATTTCCGAGAGTTAGATTGATTTCTTTATATGTCTAGAATCGTGGCTTCAAGCTCTACAGGTTTCATGTTGCAAGATTTGGCAAAAGATCAAGGAATCTGGAGATAGAAAACACGTGTTGTTGTTGTTCATACAGGTTCTGAGGTTGAAGACAAAGCCTTCATGGGCTGGGCCTGTTTCATTTTCCTATTTGCACCTTGTTTTTACTTTTGAACCCCCTGGCCCATTTTGAGACATACTTGTTATTTTCCATTTTTTCTTTTTGATTTTGTTTCCATATTTTTGTTTAAATCATAAAAGACATTAAAAACATTTCCCCATATTTTTTGCATTTATTTTGATATTTATTTGGTTTTATTAGGTTTTTTTTTTGTAAATAAATAAATAAGTATACCTTTATTTTTCAATACAAAAAATAATACACACATATTTTACTTCTGATTTTTATTTTATATCTCTTGAAAACATTTTATAATAAAAATACATTTTTTTTAAAAATATTAAATATTATTATTTACATATATATTTAGTATTTAGTGAATATTATAAATAGTTAGGTATTTATTAATACATTTAGGTTAAAAACACAATAAAATAACATATTTTATTTTTTACTAATATTTAACTTAAAAATTACTTTTTCTTCATATATTTTCTTTTCATTTATTTTTTGTATATAATTAATAAATATTACATATATTATATAATAAATACTTTTTATTTATAAAATTAGGGTTTTACCCTAGATCCATAAAAATACCAAAAATACATTAATTTTTATTTTTATTTATTTGATATATGATAAACTTTTTTTTCACATACATATGAAAACCTTTTTGCATTTTTGCATATTTATTTTATTTCATTTGAATATTGTGTAAATAAATACCTTGCAAAATTCCAAGTTTGATGTAATAGTCTAGGGTTTTTAATTCTTGTCAAAATACCCCCATTTGAACATTTGTACCCCCCCTTCCCATATATTGTGTTGTAATAACTTAGGAACTTTATTTTTCGCACTTTAAAGCTTTCTAATTATGCCATGTTAGAATTAGGATTTGTATGCAAATCAATTAACCAAAAATAGTTTGACCTAAATTCAAGATAAACAAGCATGAAAATGGACAACACCAATCACACTTGCACCCCTAGGGTATTCCACTTGTTGCCTTCAATAATGGGCCATATTGCATGTTAGGTCTCTTTGGGCAAAACAAAACAATTCAAATGATCATAGTTCCTCGATGACGCTTTCGAAAGTTGCCTAAAAAATGATCAAGTCCCTCCAAGGAAAAATTGCCCAAAGATACTTGGCACCATTGCAATTATGGTCTAAACGATGACCCGCGCCCGTCCCTCTCACATCCTAACACAAGATTGTCCACCAAATACAATGGTGGAACAAAATTGTTAAAAGGGTTAAAACATAGCAAAGATCTTTGAGAAATTTAGGATAGATAGCTCTTGGTTACTTGCCAACTTGCAAAACAAAAACACTTGCCTATTTTTCAAAACCACACATCACTACACTTTCAAAAACAACTTTCAAAAACATTGAAATCTTTTTCAAAAGACATACATCTTTGTATACATCCCAACATGGATCATTACAAAGGTCACCACCACATTGGCCTCTTTTCAAAAACATTTTCAAAACCCACACACACAAAGCACCATTTCAAACAATTGAAAACCAAGGCAAGTTGATCTAAGCAAGTAACTAAGAGGCCATAGATAACCATGGATAGAAAGGGTGCTAATACCTTCCCTTTCTATAATCTACTCCCCGAACCCAAGAAAACATCTCAAAGGTTTTTGCTGTGCTTTTTAACCTTTCCTTAAGAGTCGGTGGCGACTCTTGCTCAACCGAAACATTTGCAAAAACAAACGCAAAACTCAAGTCAGTTCTCCCACCGTATCACAGAACTGGCGACTCTGCTGGGGAATTTTTTTAAGTGGAGTAACCTTAGGGCTTAGATAACCCTCTTGCATGACTAATTGCTTGATTTGATTGCTTTATATCTTGGCTCTCTTGTTTGGGTTTGCAATCCTACACCCGGATTTTGGGAAACATTCATAGATAGCAATACGTTGTGGAAACTGTGAGGGGTATACCGACACGGTCGAAGCAATAGCTATATTAGTGCGACATATTTGTGAGTACCGGTAACCCTTGACTTCAATCAAGGAGAGTACGGGGCCGCTGAGTGATGTCACTAAGCATTAATGACCTAGAACCTTACTTGACCATCTTGGCCTTTCATTAGGGGTAGTGAGATGACCGGCTTTGGTGCAGTCCGAAGTTGGTAGATACTCGATACTACACTCATTGAGGGTTGTTTTCTTGGAATATTTTGGTCGCTAGTTAAGTGGCTAAACCAAAACAATGAACAATGAAAACAATCCAGTGATATTGAGCTCCTTAGAACCCGGTTACTATTTATAGGACAGGTTTTTAAGCCAACTACACTCAAGAGGGTACTTACCTATGAAACCCCATGCAAGCCTGAAACTAGGGTTTGGTGTGAATTGCTTGTACATATGCTTGTGCATACATCATGAACATCATAAAGCATCATATGCATTTACTAACCACTTCAAGGGTTTAGATCTTCATCTTTGTTCTTGTTTTGTAGGTCATGGAAATTCCTCGCAGAAAAACCATCCAAGTCAACCTTGTGAGAATCTCTCCCCAACTCAAGGAGCTCACATCAAGGATTCCGGAAAGCTCATCCTTCAGTGAAAGACATGGTAGACTGCTCAGCTTAGTCAACACCAACATTGAAGAGGACATGATGAAAGTGCTATTCCAGTTCTTTGACCCTCTTCATCACTGTTTCACTTTCCCCGACTACCAGTTGGTGCCCACTTTGGAGGAGTTTTCTCAACTCCTGAGAATTCATATCCTTAATCAACTACCTTTCAACGGTACGGAAAAGGAACCAAAGCTGGAAGATGTTGCTCGAGCATTACATCTACAACCTTCTGACATCAAGGGGCATTGGGAAACTAGAAGCGGCGTCAAAGGTTTCTTAGCAAAATTCTTGTTTGAGAAGGCACAAGAATGTTGGAATTCATTGGACCTACAAGCCTTTGAAGAAATTGTGGCACTCATTATCTATGGGTTGGTCTTGTTCCCAAATCCTGACCAGCTTGTAGAAATCAACGCCGTCAAAATCTTCTTGTCCAGAAATCCAATACCAACATTGCTTGGGGACATCCTTCACTCATTTTACACACGAACAATGAGAAAGAGGGGTGTTCTCATGTGCTGTACTCCTCTCCTTGCGAGGTGGTTTATTTCGCACCTTCCACAATCTGTCTTGAAGAATGACCAAGGCTCAAGGTGGTCCCAACGGTTGATGACTCTTACTCACTCTGATGTACATTGGTGTTCTCGGTCCAGAGAAAATGTCATCATCGTCGATCATTGTGGAGAGTTCCCTAATGTCCCATTACTTGGCATTAGAGGGGGAATTACTTACAACCCTTGCCTAGCTTTGAGGCAATTTGGATATGCACGAAGAGATGGCCCTCACGACATGTTGATTCCTCACTTAGTTTTTGACTTTGACAACGATGCGCAAGGACTTCGCCAAAGGTTCATCAGAGCTTGGAGGATGCCCAACAAGGTTGACAACAAGACATTGGGGCACAAGAATTCCATCCCTCTTGAGCCTTATCTCAAGTGGGTACGAGCCCGAGCCCAGAGTCTAATGATGCCTTATCCTCATGTTCTCCCTGTGATTAAAGAGCCCGTTAAGGAAGGAGAGGTTCCCTACACCATCCTACATCCTGACATGCCTACATCGTGGGAGGAGATGCAGAAGAGTTGGATCCAACTCAAGGAGTGTTGGACCCCAAAATTTGCCCTCCCATTTCTCATTGATTACTCATCACAAAGCCCTTGGAGATCAAGATCCAGTTAGGGTTTCATCTGCTCAAGACTTCTCCTTGCACTGATGACCCAAATTAGGGTTTGTGTTTGCACAAAGATGTTTTGACCTAAAATGCCTAAGATGACTTTCATGCTTCATATTGGACTCCCAAGTTTATCCATACCAAGTTTCAAGTCTTGATTCCAAGTTTTGCCCAACCAATTGAACAGTTGACCTAGAAATCAACTGTATTGGGGAAAAAGTCAACTGTGGCCAATTGACAGTCAAATCTCATGAAAATTGACCCACATCAACATTATGAACTCACATGGACCATTTGATCAAGTTTGGATCACAATTCCACAAGAAATTTGATCAGATAATCAAAAGGGCAAAATAGTCATTTTTAGGGTTTTGACTGCACAAAGGCAAATTTTGACTGTTTGACCTAGCCAATGGCAAACCAAGCTCACATATGGACTCAAGGACCCCATGGAATTATCTTGACATGCTCAACTAGTTCAAAAGATCCCAAATACACAAGATTAACAATTGAATTTCCTAGTCAATTGATCAATTTTGACTGTATACTGAAAAGTCAAACTTTGACTTTTTGGTCAAATTCAAGAGTCAAGATTCATTTTTCATCAAAACATGCTAAATCATGAAACTTGTTCATCAAGAAATCAAGAAATGCAAATTAGGGTTTGAAATGGAAATTTTTCATAACTTAGAATTTTTCTAAGTTATGAAAAACCCTAATTTTTTCCTAACTTTGTCCTACTTTCTCACCAAGATTCATTTGGATTCAAGCAAAAGTCAAAACATGAAAGTTGTAGCCTATTGCATAATCTACAACTTTAATTCACAAAGTTTTCCCAAATGAGGCTTGTATCTCAAGTTACAATTTTTGGAACAAGGGTACCAAACCATTCTTAACTTAGTGAAAATTTGACCTATTTTAGGCAAGGTTTTTACCTAACTTCAAGACCATTTTTCATATTCTTACACTTGGAATTTTAATTTTCACTTCAAAGATGTATTATAGTACACATTCCAAGCTTTCCAAAATGTCCAAGAACTCATCAAACAACCTCATGACTTGAGAGAATCGAATTTTGCAATATGGCAAAAACTCACTTTTGAATTGGCCAATTTCCATGTTCATAACTTGTGCAATTTTTCAAATCAGCATGCTTCCCTTGATTACAGGCCTCTTAACCATCCAACACTCATAAATTTAATGCAAACTCTTTGTGCCAAGACCATGTTCTATGTGTCCAAGCATTGCATGATGGATTAATCCCAAAATAGATAAAGCACTTTAACCATTTTTGCAAAAAGTGAGCTTTATGTCAAGTTGCAAATCAACAAGTACAGATCAAATCTCTTTGGCACAAGATTATGAACAAAACACACTGATCAAGGGGAAGGTTAGCAGCACATTAGGGGGGCCTCTAGCTGTCTAAAACTAAACTTGGCCTTTGCTTGCTTAAGTGTGAAGAAATGTGGCATAACAAGACAGAACTTTCATCTCAGCAAGAGAACCCTTAAGCAAATACTTTGTACACATTCAAGACATCCTAACTGAGCTAGCACACGACTCCAACACCTCCATTGCCCTCTAGAACACAGAACCACCCCCAAGCTGCCCAAACAGAGCACCTGCTGCAGTTTGAGTGTCAACTCTCATCCCTTTCATGCATTCCTGCTAAAGCCACATCAAACACATCCTACAACATCCCTTGAAGCTAATCCAAACATCAAACACGACCTGTAACTCCTCTAATCAGTTCCACCATTTTCACTTTCTTGTTTTGCAGTTGAAGTTCCATAGCTCGATTCAAAGTGTTTCAAAGCAAAGTAAAACTTGGAATAGCATTCCTGGACATCAAGGAAGCTGTACCAATTATCACCTTGCTCTGAAAGTACCTCCATCATCAGATACAACTTCAACTGAACAGGTATCTTCTTGAACTTCTAACTCTTAATGTAGGCATTGTTAGCTCTAAGTTTGTGAATAAAAAGTGTTTTACTCATGCCCCTGAATCTGTACATACCTTTACTTTTCATTTATTTTGCCTGAGCTATGAGAATTTAAAGTCTGAATGTTGATAAAAAGTTAGGTTAGGATTTGGGAATGACAAAATTCTCTCTCATTTCTGAGAGTTAGGAGGAGTTATTTACATATTCAGAATCGTGATTCAATGCTTAACATTTTTGGTGTTGTAAGTTTGTGCAAAAAATCAAGGAATCAGGATGTTTAAATCAGGGATCAGAACGCGCGTTTTTTGAATAATTTCTGGCTGGAGGTTGAAGAAAGGCTTGGTGGGCTGGGCTTGTGTTGTCATTTCTTTTTACACCTTTTTGTTACTTTGACACCCCCTAGGCTCATTTGACTTATTTTTCTGATTTTTTAATTTTTGTTTTTATTCCTGACTTATTTATTTTTCCTTATAATATTAAAAACATAAAAAATATTTTTTACACTATTTTTATATTTTTTAGGCATTTATTTGTTTATATTGCTATTTGTACATAAATGAATAAATAAACACTTTTTACTTAAAATACTTGAAAATAATGTGAACACATTTTTATTTTCATTTTTATTTTGTTTTATTTTCTTAAAATATTTTGTATAAAATATACTTTTTTTTTATAAATATCAAATATTATTATTTTTATACATATAATACATATTTAGAAATTAATATATATATATATATATATATATATATATATTTATTAGAATATTTAGTAAATAATACAAAAAATATATACATTTTATTTTTATTAATGTTTAATAGTAAAAATACCATTTTGACAAATATACTTCATTTTTATTTTTATTTCATATATAATTGATAAATATTAGTATATATTAAATAATTAATATATTTACTTAATAAATTAGGGTTTTGCCCTTAAAACACAAAAATACCCAAAATTAATACTTTTTTTATTTTGTTTATTTGACATAAAAAAAATATCTTTTTTCCATACATATAAAAACCCTTTTTTACATTGTGCATATTTATTTTATTTCCATTTAATTTGTGCAATCAATTATCTTGTAAATAAATTCCAAATTGATGTAATAGCTAGGTTTAAATTTCTTGTCAAATAACCCCCCATTTGAACATTTGTACCCCCCTTCCCATATTGTGTTGTAATAGCTTAGGAAATTTAAATTTCGCACTTTATTGCTTTCTAAATATACCATGTTAGAATTAGGGTTTGAATGCAAATAAAAACGACAAAAATAGTTGACCTAATTTCAAGATAATCAAGCATGAAAATGGACAACACATATCACACTTGCACCCCTAGGGTATTCCACTTGTTGCCTTCAATAATGGGCCATATTGCATGTTAGGTCTCTTTGGGAAAAAACAAAACAAACAATCAAATGATCATAGTCCCTCGATGACGCTTTCGAAAGTTGCCTAAAAATGGTCAAGTCCCTTAAAGGAAAATTGCCCAAAGATACTTAGCACCATTGCAATTATGGTCTAAACGATGACCCGCGCCCGTCCCTTTCACATCCTAACACAAGATTTCCCACCAAATGCAATGGTGGAACAAAATTGTTAAAAGGGTTAAAACATAGCAACAATCTTTGAGAACTTTAGGGTAGATAGCTCTTAAGTACTTATCAACTTGCAAAACACTTGCCTATTTTTCAAACCATACATCACTACACTTTCAAAACAAACTTTCAAAAACCTTGAAACATATTTTCAAAAAGACAAACACCTTTTGTAAAACATTCGAGTAAAGAATTTTTACAAGGGTAGCCTAGACAAGGCATCTTTTTCAAAACCTTTTCAAAGCCACACACAAAGCACCATTTCAAACAATTGAAAACCAAGGCAAGTTGATCTAAGCAAGTACCTAAGAGCCCATGGATAACCATGGATATAGAGGGTGCTAATACATTCCCTTTCTATAATCTACTCCCCGAACCCAAGAAAATATCTCAAAGGTTTTTGCTGTGCTTTTTAAACCTTTCCTTAGGATAAAATAAAAAGTCGGTGGCGACTCTTGCTCAACCGAAACATTTGCCAAAACAAACGCAAAACTCATAGTCAGTTCTCCCACCGTATCACAGAACTGGCGACTCTGCTGGGGAGAAATTTAAAAGTGGAGTAACCTTAGGGCTTAGATCACCTTCTTGCATGACTAATTGTTTGATTTGATTGCTTTATATCTTGGCTCTATTGTTTGGGTTTGCAATCCTACACCCGGATTTTGCGAAACATTCATAGATAGCAATACATTGTGGAAACTGTGCGGGGTATACCGACACGGTCGAAGCAATAACTATATTAGTGCGACATATTTGTGAGTACCGGTAACCCTTGAGTTCAATCAAGGAGAGTACGGGGCCGCTGAGTGATGTCACTAAGCACTAATGACCTAGAACCTTACTTGACCATCTTGGCCTTTTATTAGGGGTAGTGAGATGACCGGCTTTGGTGCAGTCCGAAGTTGGTAGATACTCGATACTACACTCATTGAGGGTTATTTTCTTGGAATATTTTGGTCGCTAGTTAAGTGGCTAAACCAAAACAATGAACGATGAAAACAATCCAATGATATTGAGCTCCTTAGAACCCGGTTACTATTTATAGGACAGGTTTTTAAGCCAACTACACTCAAGAGGGTACTTACCTATGAAACCCCATGCAAGCCTGAAATTAGGGTTTGGTGTGATTTGCTTGTACATATGTTTTGTGCATACATCATAAACATCATAAAGCATCATATGCATTCACTAACCATTTCAAGGGTTTGGATCTTCATCTTTGTTCTTGTTTTGTAGGTCATGGAAATTCCTCGCAGAAAGACCATCCAAGTCAACCTTGTGAGAATCTCTCCTCAACTCAAGGAACTCACCTCAAGAATTCCGGAAAGTTCATCCTTCAGTGAAAGACATGGTAGACTGCTCAGCTTAGTCAACACCAACATTGAAGAAGACATGATGAAAGTTCTATTCCAGATCTTTGACCCTCTTCACCACTGTTTCACTTTCCCTGATTACCAGTTGGTGCCCACTTTGGAGGAGTTTTCTCAACTCCTGAGAATTCCTATCCTTAATCAACTACCCTTCAACGGTACGGAAAAGGAACCAAAGCCGGAAGATGTTGCTCGAGCATTACATCTACAACCATCTGACATCAAGGGGCATTGGGAAACCAGGAGCGGCGTCAAAGGATTCTTAGCAAAATTCTTGTTTGAGAAGGCACAAGAATGTTGGAATTCATTGGACCTATAAGCCTTTGAAGAAATTGTGGCACTCCTTATCTATGGGTTAGTCTTGTTCCCAAACTCTGACCAATTGATAGATATCAACGCCGTCAAAATAGTCTTGTCCAGAAACCCAATACCAACATTGCTTGGGGACATCCTTCACTCATTTTACACACGAACAATGAGACAAAGGGGTGTTCTCATGTGCTGTACTCCTCTCCTTGCAAGGTGGTTTATTTCGCACCTTCCACAATCTGTCTTGAAGAATGACCAAGGCTCAAGGTGGTCCTAAAGGTTGATGACTCTTACTCACTCTGATGTACATTGGTGTTCTCGGTCCAGAGAAAATGTCATCATCGTCGATCATTGTGGAGAGTTTCCTAATGTTCCTTTACTTGGAATCAGAGGATGTATCACCTACAACCCTTGCCTAGCTTTGAGGAAATTTGGATATGCACGGAGGGATGACCCTCATGACATGTTGATTCCTAACCTAATTTTTGACTTCGACAACGATGCGGAAGGACTTCGCCAAAGATTCATCAGAGCTTGGGGGAGGCCCAACAAGGTTGATAGCAAGACTCTGGGACATAAGAACTCCATCCCTCTTGAGCCTTATCTCAAGTGGGTACGAGCCCGAGCCCAAAGTCTAATGATGCCTTATCCTCATGTACTCCCGGTGATTAAAGAGCCCGTCAAGGAAGGAGAGGTTCCCTACACCATCCTACATCCTGACATGCCTACATCGTGGGAGGAAATGCATAAAAGTTGGATTCAGCTCAAGGAGGAACGGAACACTTTTGAAGCCAGCTTCTACGCCAGTGAGAAGAAGGTTCTAGAGCTTACCCGCCGACTCCATGAGCAAGAGGCCCTCAACACCTACATCGCACCAAAGAGGATGCGCAATGTCTTTTTACCTTAAGAAGTTGTTTTGTAATATTTGGCCCATGGGGCATTTATGTACTAACAAATTTCTTCTTATTAATATGACGTGCGTTCTTATTTGTCTGCAACAAGTTTGAATATTCTAAATCCTTGAATACATTGCATACATAAGCATACCATTCATCATGTGCATAAGCAGGTCTCACGCCAGGTTTCCTTATCTGTCTACTGTTTATTTCAGTAGGATGGATCTCGAGCAAACAGTCAAAGACCTGCAAGCTCAAAATGCACAGTTCCAGCAACTCCTGACGACCTTGGCTAAAGGTCAGGAGGATCTCAAGACCTTGCTGGGGAATAAAGACCCAGTGAAAAAGAAGAAAAAGAGACTCGGGGTGGCTACTCTAGGGAGAAGATTTGACGGAGAGGCCAGGAGAGTGCTTGAGTTTCCTCCTATTTCTGATGAAGGAACCAGTAAAGGAGGTGGGGCTACGGTACCTTCCGAGTCCGATGTGGAAGAAGAGGAGGTCGAAGAGGATGAAGACTATTCTGATCAACAATACCCTCCAGCTGATGATAAATACAAGGGTTTAGAAGACAGGTTGGCCGCCATGGAGCTACAAAGAGTACCGGGTTTGGATTTTGAAGACTTAGGTTTAGTTGCCGGGATTGTGATTCCCCCAAAGGTCAAGGTGCCAGTTTTTGTGAGGTATGATGGGCTGTCCTGTCCAAAAATGCATCTCAGGTCCTACGTAAGAAAGATCCAACCCTATACGGCAGATAAAAACCTTTGGATCCATTTCTTTCAAGACAGCCTTTCTGGGGCTCAATTGGAGTGGTTCTATCAGCTAGAGGGAACCAGCGTCCAAAATTGGGAAGACTTGGCCACCGCTTTTTACAAACAATATCAGTACAATTCTGACCTTGCTCCTACTCGTACCCAACTTCAGGGTATGTCATTGGGAACAGGTGAAGGATTCAAAGAATATGCACAAAAATGGAGGGATTTGGCTGGCAGGGTGCAGCCTCCTTTAACCGACCGTGAGCTTGTTGATATGTTTCTAGGGACCCTATCTGGGCCATTTTTCAATCATCTAATTGGTAACTCTTCCGCAGGGTTTACCGATTTGATCTTAACAGGAGAAAGAATAGAAGCTGGCATCAAGTCAGGAAAGATTCAGAAGGGTATTGCTGCAAGTGTTGAGAAGAAGCCTTTTAAGCAGGAAACGACTGTGGTATATTCTCAAAGAAGAGCAGGGAAGACTGAGCGTCGGCCAACTGTGGGGGCCGTAATGATTCAAAACCCTTCAAGTGAGCAGCCTCGCTATAACCAGTCCAGACCAAATCAACAACGGGTGGAACGGCCACAACGGCAGTTCACCCGTATTAATATGACTCCAGCGCAAGTGCTTCCCCATCTGTTGAAGTTGAATCTCGCCACTATCAAAGAGGCAGCAAAAAATGTGAATACGTCCTCTCCGCATTATCATCCTAATGCTAAATGCGCCTACCATTCTGACAGTGTCGGGCACGACACCAATGATTTTTGGGCACTCAAGCATAAAATCCAAGACCTGATAGAGGCGAAGGAGGTGGAGTTTGACGCTCCGGAGAAGCCTAATGTGATATCTGCTCCCATGCCGAAGCACGGCCGGAATTTCAATGCCATTGGAGAGGATTTATATGTTGCTGATGTCAATGATCTGATAACTCCATTGTTAACCATCAAGTTGAATCTGTTAAGGGCCGGGATCTTCCCGGGATGTAAAGAAGACTACTTTTGTTGTTACTCTCTGCCATTTGATTGTCCGTTACTGAAGAAAGGCATCCAAGGCCTAATGGATAGTCGACAAATTTTGTTTGAAAAAGTTTCTGTTGTTCCAACCCATACTAAAGATGTCTCAATCATAACCATTCACGCCAATCTTTCCAAGGCCGTCAAAAAGCCTGTTAAGATTACACCAGCTGCGAAATCTGTTCCTTTGAAGATAACAATGCCAGGGCCTGTCCCCTATGTTTCTGAGAAGTCAATACCATGGAACTATGGCGGTGACGTCTACTACCATGGTATTAAACAAATCGAAATAACTGAAGAAAGTTCGGATGATGAAGAAGCCAGCATTGGCAACATTGCAGGCACGAGCAAAATCACCCGGAGCGGGAGAATATTTTCTCCAGAGATTGCCCCTCCAAGAGCAATCTTTGGACCCTCATCTGCCGACAAGGTCATCCCTGCACCAATAAAACTGTCCGCTAGAACCCCTTTGATTGAAGATGTTGTTGTTCCTAGTACTGTCTCTCCTACCACTGTTGATAAAGGTAAGGGAATCCAAGATGAGCTCGTCAGGACGAGGGCTCAACCCTTGGTCGTCCCGGAAACCTCCAAGAAGGAAATGGATGAGATCTTGAGGATAATCAAAAGGAGTGATTACGATGTGGTAGAACAGCTGGGGCAAACCCCCTCAAAGATCTCCATGATGGCACTACTACTTTTCTCGGAAGCGCACGCTAAAGCCCTGATAAAATTCCTGAAGGCAGCCCATGTGCCCCAGGAAACCTCTGCAGATCAATTTCAAAATTGCGTGGCTAGCCTTACTGCGGACAATGGATTAGGTTTCTCTGATGCCGACCTAACTCCTAAAGGTAGAAACCACAATGATGCTTTGCACATTTCAGTCGAGTGCCGAGGAACTACTCTCGCACATGTCTTGGTCGACACTGGTTCGTCACTGAATGTACTGCCTAAGAAGGCCTTGGACCGACTAGATTGTGAAGGGTTAGAGTTGAAGCCGAGTGATATTATTGCCAGAGCTTTCGATGGTTCGAAGAGAATGGTCCATGGGGAGGTCGAAATTCCCATCAAGATAGGCACTGAGGTGTTTAAATCTACTTTCTATGTAATGGACATTCGTCCGTCATACTCTTGCTTGCTGGGTAGGCCTTGGATACACCATGCTGGGGCAGTCACTTCCTCCTTACATCAGATGTTGAAGTATCCTGTCAAGGGAAAGATCATTACCGTCCATGGCGAAGAGGAGTACATGATTAGCCACTTGAACTCTTTTCGGTATGTGGAAGTAGAAGGGGAGTTCATTGAGACGCCTTTTCAGCATTTCGAAGAAGTCCTTCCTGAAATAACAGTAGCAAAGTTGGCAGCTGAGACACCGAGGCAGATGGCCAGGATGGCATCTCTGGAGGACGCAAGGGCCGCAATAAAGGAAGGGAAGAATTCAGCATGGGGGCAGTTGCCTGATATTCCACATAAGACCGACAAATTTGGATTAGGGTTCACTACCGCAGGCCATAAAGCTATGCGCCGTTCGAAGATTGAAAGAGCGCCGGTCAAAATTTCTCCCTACGGAATCAACGCTTTGGAGGACGAAGACAAAGAGAGCAACATCGAAGAGTGGATTTACCCAACTGTCAAAGGAGGATTGAGCAACTGGGAGGCAAAAGACTTTGTCCCCATCACTTTTATTCATCAGTAATTTATCTGTCAAACATTTCCTATTTGGTCTGTAATATTTATTTTCGAACAATCCGTACACTATCTTTTCACCTCATGCCTTGCCCGGGGCATGTAGGTCCATTTGTAAGGGTTTTGATTATTTTTCATATCCATATGCCATGTTTAATGATTCATTGGACGTTTTTCATTTGATAAACTGCTTGTGTTCATTTTCTTTCCTTTTGCATTTTTGTTTAAGGATGGCTATCCCTTACACACACCCACACTCACAAATGCAGGTACCCATCCACTCCGAATTCCATGGGTGACGATTCTGCTATATCCTTCAATAACTCTGAAGATCTAGTCAATCAAGCCGAGTATAAAGATGACGAAGGTTGTGAAGTACCAGGGGAGCTAGCCAGGCTTCTACAGCAAGAGGAAAGGGCCATCTTACCGCACGAAGAGTCATTGGAAACTGTCAACTTAGGGACCGAGGAAGACCGGAAGGAGGTGCAAGTGGGTGCCAATCTGGAGCCAAGTGTCAAGGAACGCCTGATACAGTTGTTGAATGAGTATGTTGAAATCTTTGCTTGGTCTTATGAAGACATGCCGGGTTTAGACACAGACATCGTGGTTCACCGTCTCCCCACAAGAGAGGATTGTCCACCAATCAAGCAAAAAGTCCGCCGAATAAAGCCTGACATGTCTGAAAAGATCAAAGCAGAAGTGATGAAGCAATTCGAAGCTGGCTTTATGGCTGTTACATCCTATCCTCAATGGGTCGCTAACATCGTTCCAGTACCTAAGAAAGATGGCAAAGTCAGGATGTGTGCGGACTACCGGGATTTGAATAGGGCCAGCCCCAAAGATGATTTTCCGCTGCCGCACATTAACATTTTGATCGACAATACAGCTTAGCACAAAGTGTTTTCCTTCATGGATGGATTCTCGGGCTACAATCAAATCAAAATGGCCCCCGAGGATATGGAGAAAACAACTTTTGTCACACAATGGGGCACTTTCTGTTACAAGGTGATGCCGTTCGGACTGAAGAACGCTGGGGCAACTTATCAACGTGCCATGGTAGCTTTGTTTCATGATATGATACATCATGAGATTGAAGTTTACGTAGACGATATGATAACTCGGTCACAAACAGAGGAGGAGCACCTTGAACATCTAGAAAAGCTGTTTGCCAGATTGAAAGAATACAAACTCAGGCTGAATCCAAGTAAGTGCACTTTTGGAGTTAGGTCTGGTAAACTTCTGGGATTCATTGTAAGCAACAAAGGCATTAAAGTCGATCCAGCAAAAGTGAAAGCAATACAAGAGATGCCTGCTCCCCGTACTGAAAAGGAGGTTAGAGGGTTCTTGGGGCGCTTGAACTATATTGCCAGATTCATCTCTCATCTGACTTCTACCTATGAGCCAATTTTCAAACTCTTGAAGAAAGATCAGGTAGTCGAATGGAACGACGATTGCCAAGCTGCTTTTGATAAGATCAATGAGTATTTGCTAGAACCGCCTATTCTGATGCCACCCGTCGAAGGAAGACCATTGATCATGTATCTAACCATCTTGGATAACTCAATGGGGTGTGTTTTGGGCGAGCATGACGAGTCTGGTCGAAAAGAGCATGCTATTTATTACCTTAGCAAAAAGTTTACCGACTGTGAGACTCGCTACTCACTGCTCGAGAAAATTTGCTGCGCTTTGGTATGGGCTGCTCGCCGAGTAAGGCAGTATATGTTGACTCATACTACCTTGTTGATTTCCAAAATGGATCCTATCAAGTATATCTTCGAAAAGCCCGCCTTATCTGGAAGGATAGCTAGATGGCAAATGATCCTAACAGAATATGACATCCAGTACACCACCCAAAAAGCTATAAAAGGGAGCGTATTAGCTGACCATCTGGCTCATCAAGCTATCGAAGATTATCAACCCATGAGATTTGACTTCCCAGACGAGGACATCATGAATTTGGACAACATTGAAAGTAACGGACCGTATGACGGACCCGAAAAGGGATCCCGGTGGACCCTGTACTTTGATGGTGCTTCAAATGCACTTGGAAACGGTATCGGCGCGGTACTCATTTCTCCGGAAGGTTGTCATACACCTTTCACGGCCCGACTTTGCTTCAGCTGCACAAACAACATGGCTGAGTATGAAGCTTGCATCTTTGGTCTCAAGGCTGCTATAGACTTGGGGATCAAATCTTTGATTGTATTTGGGGACTCGGCTTTGGTTATCAGTCAAATCAAAGGAGAGTGGGATACCAAGCATCCTAATCTTATCCCATACAAAGAACATGTCCTAATATTGTTGCCTCATTTCGAGCAAATTACCTTCGAGCATTTCCCGCGAGAAGAGAATCAGCTAGCAGATGCTCTAGCTACAATGTCCTCCATGTTTAAACTCAACTGGAATAACGAGGCTCCCCAAATCACCATTGAGCGAATGGATGAACCTGCACATTGCCACAAGATTAATACCGAAGAAGTAATGGAACAACCCTGGTTCCATGAAATCAAAAGGTATCTTGAGACTAGAGATTATCTCGAAGGAGCTTCCGTAAATGACAAGAAGTTCTTAAGGAAATTTGCTGCCAAGTTCTTCCTGAGCAACGACATCCTTTACAAACGAAGCCATGATTGTGTATTACTCCGATGCGTAGACAAAGCTGAAGCAGAGTTAATCATGACTGAAATACACAGCGGCACATTTGGCACTCACTTGAGCGGGCATACAATGGCTAAGAAGATCCTAAGGGCAGGCTATTACTGGTCTACCATGGAAGCTGAATGCCATCAACATTCCCGTACTTGCCACAAATGTCAAGTCTACGCTGATAAAGTTCATATCCCTTTGGTTCCTCTCAACGTTATGACTGCTCCTTGGCCATTTGCAACGTGGGGCATTGACATGATTGGAGAGATCAAGCCCACGGCTTCCAACGGACATCGCTTCATCCTGGTTGCCATTGACTATTTCACCAAATGGGTCGAAGCAGCTTCCTTCGCCTCTGTTACTAAAAATGTGGTGGCCCGCTTCATCAAGCAGAATCTCATATGCCGGTATGGTGTTCCAGACAGGATCATCACAGACAACGGTACAAATCTGAATAACACAATGATCACCGCTTTGTGCGAACAGTTCAAGATTTATCATCATAATTCATCTCCCTATCGGTCGAAGATGAACGGTGCTGTTGAGGCTGCGAACAAAAACATAAAGAAGATCATTCAGAAAATGACAGTCACTTACAAAGACTGGCATGAGATGTTACCGTTTGCTCTGCACGGATACCGTACGACGGCACGTACTTCAACCGGGGTAACCCCATTTTCTTTGGTATACGGCATGGAAGCTGTCCTGCCTATGGAGGTTCAGTTCCCTTCTCTAAGGATTATGAAGGACACAGGTTTGAATGAAGATGATTGGATGCAGACCCGACTTGATCAACTCAACCTGATCGACGAGAAGCGACTCACTGCTATATGCCATGGTCAGACGTATCAAAAATGGATGATCAAGGCCTTCAATAAAAAAGTCAGACGTCAAGTATATCAAGTTGGAGATCTCGTAATCAAGCAGATTATCTTGCCACAAAGTGATCCAAGGGGCAAATGGACTCCTACATATGAAGGACCATTTGTGATCAAGAGCATATTTTCTGGTGGTGCAATGATTATGACCACCATGGACGGCGACGATTTGCCGCACCCTGCGAACGCAGACATAGTCAAAAGATATTACGCATAAAATAACCCGACATGTCGAAAACCCGAAAGGGCGGCTTGGGCAAAAATGGGCATCCCGGTGAACCGAAAACCCGAAAGGGCGGTTCAGGCAAAAATTAGGGATAAAAATAAAAAATCTGTACACCCGGCAAGCTGAAAACCCGAAAGGGCGGCTTGGGCAAAAAGGGGTTTCCCGGTGGATCGAAAACCCGAAAGGGCGATTCAGGAAAAAGTTAGGGAATTAAAGCGTATGACTATGTCTCGTCGGATCACTTCAAAGACAATCTCTTCATCAACCAGTTCCAGGCTTCCGATCAATCCAGTCATCAGCAGACGAAGCATTGAATGGACAAGTATTTAGAGTTGTGAAGGCTATAGCGGAATGGAATCCCACGTAATTATTTCACATAGCCATCTTTGTTTTGTATAAATCTTTCAATATTTACGACAAAATCCTCTTACTAGGATGATTGTCCCCTTTGTACAAATATACTCAGAGAAAGTTAATACAAATACTCTTCCCAGAAATTTGTGTCATTTCCTTTTTATTTTTCTCTTGCACTAATTGTTTTATTTTGAGAAACGTCCAATGTTTTGCTAAATAGGCATATGCATTTGAACATAATCATTTCCTTATGAATCAAGAAAGAGGATTACTGATAGGTTGAAGGTGCAGTTGGATATCTTGATACCCTTTCAAAGGAAATCCCCAGGAGATTTGGAATCCATATCCCCAGCAAGTTTTGAAGCTTATCCCCAGTAGATTCTGGAAGCTTATCCCCCTGCAGAGCACGGACGTCTCTCCCGAGCTTTATTCAAAGTTATTCCTCACAAGGGCTTATAACTGGGTTATCCTCAGCTAACTGCCACGGAAGATCGCACTCGGCAAAATTCTTCCTATCCCCAGCGGAGTTCATCAAAGTTCCCCAGCATAACTTATCAATACAATCCCCAGAGGAGTTTATCTTTGTTACCCTCAGCCAGAGAATCCTCCAGAACACAATTCCCCTCAGAGTTTAAGTTTCAGTATCCCCAGCCGGGCTAAAACTTCAAATTATCAATCCCCAGCGGAGCCAGACTAGTGAACTTTCTCCCCACAGAGATACTTCCCACCAAACTGAAGATTCTCAGTCTTACCTCCCCAGCATGAGTCTATTAGATTGGAACTCCCCAGTAGAAGTCATCAGGAATTCTCTTCCCCAGCAACAGCCAAGGAATTATTCGTCCCGACAACAGTCAAGATGCTTTTATCTTCAGCCATCTAGGATTCACTCTTATCCTCAGCCAGATAGCTCATCAGCTTACATACACATTCATTTACATTCATATCATATAACATACGTTGCATCATGCATCATGACATTGCATACAACTAACTCTCTACCTTTTCAGGTAAGACCAGTCGACAGACTAAAATCATTATCTTCCGAGATTCTTTCCAGGAATAGTTCAGATGTGACCCAGACATGGCAACATTCTAATGCTTATTCCAGCTTCATCCAGATGCAGTTTTTACACGAGCTCATCATCAGGAAACCCTACACCAGTTCCTCGTTCAACTTCAAGATTTCTGAAAACAGTTCACGGGTTCTCCAAGTAACGGATGTTAACCTATCACTTGTTCAGTTTCTTCTCAAGACTTCTGAAAACAGTTTATGGATTCTTCACAACAACGGATGTTAATCTATCGCTTGTTCAGATGCAACTTTTGAAAACAGTTTACGGACGCTTCCCAACAACGGATGCTGCTCTATTGCTTATTCAACTTCAAGATTTCTGAAAACAGTTTACGGGTTCTCCAAGTAACGGATGTTAACCTATCGCTTGTTCAGTTTCTTCTCAAGACTTCTGAAAACAGTTTATGGATTCTTCCCAACAACGGATGTTAATCTATTACTTGTTCAGATGCAACCTTTGAAAACAGTTTACGGACGCTTCCCAACAACGAATGCTGCTCTATTGCTTATTCAACTCCAAGATTTTTGAAAACAGTTCACGGGTTCTCCAAGTAACGGATGTTAACCTATCGCTTGTTCAGATTCTTCTCCAGAATCCTGAAAACAGTTTACGGGTTCTCCAAGTAACGGATGTTAACCTATCGCTTGTTCAGTTTCTTCTCAAGACTTCTGAAAACAGTTTATGGATTCTTCCCAACAACGGATGTCAATCTATTGCTTATTCAGACCCCCAGTTCAGAGATGGTCCAAAGCATGGACACCTTCCTGATACTCATTCCAGATGGCATCTTTAAGCCCATCCCCGACAAGTTTCTGTCACTCCTCCCGATGGCATCGCTAATCCCATTTCCAGATGGCATCTTTAAGCCCATCCCCGACAAGTTTCTGTCACTCCTCCCGATGGCATCGCTAAGCCCATCTCCAAATGGCATCTCTAAGCCCATTCCCGCATCCATCGCTTTGACGAGTGCAAATTTAAGGGCACTCTAGTGTCCAATCTCCTTTTACCCTCGAGTCACGAAGGGCAAACTTGCCAATCTAACTCTTCGGATTCAAGAAGATTGAATAGGGGCAACTGTTGTACCCCAAAATTTGCCCTCCCATTTCTCATTGATTTCTCATCACAAAGCCCTTGGAGATCAAGATCCAGTTAGGGTTTCATCTGCTCAAGACTTCTCCTTGCACTGATGACCCAAATTAGGGTTTGTGTTTGCACAAAGATGTTTTGACCTAAAATGCCTAAGATGACTTTCATGCTTCATATTGGACTCCCAAGTTTATCCATACCAAGTTTCAAGTCTTGATTCCAAGTTTTGCCCAGCCAATTGAACAGTTGACCTAGAAATCAACTGTATTGGGGGAAAAAGTCAACTGTGGCCAATTGACAGTCAAATATCATGAAAATTGACCCACATCAACATTATGAACTCACATGGACCATTTGATAAAGTTTGGATCACAATTCCACAAGAAATTTGATCAGATCATCAAAAGGGAAAAATAGTCATTTTTAGGGTTTTGATTGCACAAAGGCAAATTTTGACTGTTTGACCTAGCCAATGGCAAACCTAGCTCACATATGGACTCAAGGACCCCATGGTATTATCTTGACATGCTCAACAAGTTCAAAAGATCCCAAATACACAAGATTAACAGTTGAATTTCTCAGTCAATTGATCAATTTTGACTGTATACTGAAAAGTCAAACTTTGACTTTTTGGTCAAATTCAAGAGTCAAGATTCATTTTTCATCAAAACATGCCAAATCATGAAACTTGTTCATCAAGAAATCAAGAAATGCAAATTAGGGTTTGAAATGGAAATTTTTCATAACTTAGAATTTTTCTAAGTTATGAAAAACCCTAATTTTTTCCTAACTTTGTCCCACTTTCTCACCAAGATTCATTTGGATTCAAGCAAAAGTCAAAACATGAAAGTTGTAGCCTATTTCATAATCTACAACTTTGATTCACAAAGTTTTCCCAAAAGAGGCTTGTATCTCAAGTTACAATTTTTGGAACAAGGGTACCAAACCATTCTTAACTTAGTGAAAATTTGACCTATTTTAGGCAAGGTTTTTACCTAACTTCAAGACCGTTTTTCATATACTTCCACTTGGAATTTAAATTTGCACTTCAAAGATGGATTGTATTACACATTCCAAGCTTTCCAAAATGTCCAAGAACTCATCAAACAATCTCATGACTTGAGAGAATCGAATTTTGCAATATGGCAAACACTCACTTTTGAATTGGCCAATTTCCATGTTCATAACTTGTGCAATTTTTCAAATCAGCATGCTTCCCTTGATTAAAGGCCTCTAAACCATCCAACACTCATAAATTTAATGCAAACTCTTTGTGCCAAGACCATGTTCTATGTGTCCAAGCATTGCATGATGGATTAATCCCAAAATAGATAAAGCACTTTAACCATTTTTGCAAAAAGTGAGCTTTATGTCAAGTTGCAAATCAGCAAGTACAGATCAAATCTCTTTGGCACAAGATTATGAACAAAACACACTGATCAAGGGGAAGGATAGCAGCACTTTAGGGGGGCCTCTAGCTGTCTAAAACTAAACTTGGCCTTTGCTTGCTTAAGTGTGATGAAATGTGGCATAACAAGACAGAACTTTCATCTCAGCAAGAGAACCCTTAAGCAAATACTTTGTACACATTCAAGACATCCTAACTGAGCTAGCACACGACTCCAACACCTCCATTGCCCTCTAGAACACAGAACCACCCCCAAGCTTCCCAAACAGAGCACCTGCTGCAGTTTGAGTGTCAACTCTCATACCTTTCATGCATTCCTGCTAAAGCCACATCAAACACATCCTACAACATACCTTGAAGCTAATCCAAACATCAAACACGACCTGTAACTCCTCTAATCAGTTCCACCATTTTCACTTTCTTGTTTTGCAGTTGAAGTTCCATAGCTCGATTCAAAGTGTTTCAAAGCAAAGTAAAACTTGGAATAGCATCCCTGGACATCAAGGAAGCTGTACCAATCATCACCTTGCTCTGAAAGTACCTCCATCATCAGATACAACTTCAACTGAACATGTGTTTTACCCCAAAATTTGCCCTCCCATTTCCTCAACATTTTCTCATCACAAGACCCTTGAAGATCAAGATCCAGTTAGGGTTTCCTCTGCTCAAGACCTCTCTTTGCACTGTGGACTCAAATTAGGGTTTGTGTTTGCCCAAGGATGTTTTGACCTAAAATGCCTAAGATGACTTTCATGTTTCATGTTGGACTCCCAAGTTTACCCATACCAAGTTTCAAGTCTTGATTCCAAGTTTTGCCCAGTCAATTGGACAGATGACCTAGAAATCAACTGTATTAGAAAAAAGTCAACTATGGCCAATTGACATTCAAATCTCATGAAGATTGACACACACCAACATTATTAACTCATATGGACCATTTGATCAAGTTTGGATCACAATTCCACAAGAAATTTGACCAGATCACCAAAAGGGCAAAATGGTCATTTTTAGGGTTTTGACTGCACAAAGGCAATTTTTGACTGTTTGACCTAACCAATGGCAAACCAAGCTCACATATGGACTCAAGGACTCAATGAAATGGTCTTGACACATTCATCAAGCTCAAAAGATCCCAAGTACACAAGTTTGACAGTTGAATTTCCCAGTCAATTGATCAATTTTGACTGTACACTGAAAAGTCAAACTTTGACTTTTTGGTCAAAATCAAGAGTCAAGATTCATTTTTCATCAAAACATGCCAAATCATGAAACTTGTTCACCAAGAAACCAAGAAATGCAAATTAGGGTTTTAAAATGGAATTTTTCATAACTTAGAATTTTTCTAAGTTATGGAAAACCCTAATTTTTTCCCAACTTTGCCCCACTTTTTCACCATGATTCATTTGGATTCAAACAAAAGTCAAAACATGAAAGTTGTAGCTTGTTACATAATATACAACTTTGATTCACAAAGTTTTCTCATTTGAAGCTTGTATCTCAAGTTACAAATTTTTGAATAAGGGCACTAAACCATTCTTAACTTAGTGAAAATTTGACCTATTTTTGACAAGTTTTTACCCCACTTCAAGGCCATTTTCCATACACTTCCACTTGGAATTTCAATTTTCATTTCAAAGATGGATTGTATTACACATTCCAAGCTTTCCAAAATGTCCAAGAACTCATCAAACAACCTCATGGTTAGGGAGAATCGAATTTCACAATACAGCAAAAACTCACTTTTGAATTGGCCATTTTTCATGTTCATAACTTTGCAATTTGAACTCAGCATGCTTTAGGTTAGATTACAGGTTCTTAAACCAAGTTTCACTCAATAATTTAATGCATATTCATTGTGTTAAGGTGTTGTTCTATGAGTTTGAACATTGTATGCAAGATTAATCCCAAACTAGATAAAGCATTCTTTCCATTTTTGCAAAAGATCACTTTATGTCCAATTGAGAATCCAACAAGTACATTGCAAATCTGGTTGGCACAAGTTTATGTGCTAATCACACTGATCAAGGAGGGATTATGCAGCATAGTGTGAGGTCCTCTACAGGCCTAGAAGCACAATTTGCCTTTGTTTGCTTAAGTGTGAAGTAACATAGCATAACTCATAACAACTTCCATCTCAGCTGAAAAACACAAGAACAAAACTTATCAAACACATTCCAGACATCATACCCAAGCTTTTGCACGGGCCTTTGACCTCCAATCCACCCTCCATCTCAGAATCACTCTCAAACTGCAAAAACAGAGTTGCCTCTGCAGTTTGAGTGCCAACTTCTATTTCTCTCAAGCATTCTTGCCAAAACCAGTTCACATACCTTCCATACTATCTATGCAAGCTAACCATGACCTGAAACCTGACCTGTAACACCTCCAAGCCACTTCACCATTTTTGCTTTTTTGTTTTGCAGTTGAAGTTCACCAGCACGATTCAGGGAGTTTCAAGGCAAAGTAGAACTTGGAATAACATCCTTACACTTCAAGGAAGTTATACAAATCATCATTTTACTCTGAAACATCCTCCATTGCAAAGCACGATTCCAACTGAACAGGTATCTTCATGAAGTTCTATCTATCTTATTAGGCATTGTTAGCTTTAGGTTTGTGAAGAAAATATGTCACAATCATAGCCCTGAACATGACCATATAGTTAGATTTCATTTATGTTACGTGTGCTGCAAGAATTTTGAGTCTGAACATGGCATAAAAGTTAGGTCAGAAATTGGGGGAGAAGAAATTCTCCCTCATCTTAGAGAGTTAGGTCAAGTTCTTTACATGGTTGGAATCGTCTCTTAATGCTCTACACTTTTCATGTTATGAGTTTTGCTTGAAAGTCCAGGAATCCAGAGATAGAAAACGCGTGGGTGATGTTGTTCAGAGGTTGAAGATGACTGATTCTGGGCTGGGCCTGGAATATTTTCTTATTTACACCACACAATTTCTTTTGAACCCCCTGAGCCCATTTGCTTATTTCTTTGACTTCTTTGACTTTTTCTTTTTTGATTGACTTTGTTTATTTTTTCTCATGACATTAAAAACATAAAAATATTTTTTCCATCATTTTTTGAATTTATTGCATATTTATTTGATTATTTCTTTTGTTTGTACATAAATATTATATATATACTATTATTTAGAATAAATAGAAAAAATAGTGTAAATACATTTTTTTATTTTTGTTTATCTTCTGAAAATATTTCACATGAAAAAAATATATACTTTTTTTATTTATTTTATTAAATATTAAATATATATTATTTTATATATAATGCATATTTAGAACCATATATATATATATATATATATATATATATATATATATATATATATATATATATATATATATATATATATATATATATATATATATATATATATATATATATATATATATATATATATATATTATATATATATATATATATTATATATATATATATATATATATATATATATATATATATATATATATATATATATATATATATATATATATATATATATATATATATATATATATATATATATATATTTTGTTTAACATATTTAGGTTAGAATATAAGAATATTTGAATTTTTCATTTTATTAATATTTGATATAAAAAATACTTTTTTATAATATACTTCATTTTATTTTTATTTTTTGTACATAATAAATAAATACTTGTATTAAATTAGATAATAATACATTTTCTTTAATAAAATTAGGGTTTTGCCCTAAATTCAAAATACTCCAAAAATAATATCTTTTTTTACATAAATAACATTTTTTTTATACATATGCAAAACATTTTTGCATCTTGCATTTTTATTCCATTTTTTTTAATTTATTTATTTAATTATTGTACATTAATTAAATTGTATAAATTCAAATTGATGTAATAGTTTTAGGTTTACATTACTTGTCAATATCCCCATTGAACATTTGTACCCCCCTTCCCATATTTGGTTTTGTAATAGCTTAGTAAATTTATTTTCGCACTTTATTGCTTTCTAATGATAACATGTTAGAATTAGGGTTTGTATGCGAAGAACGACAAAAAAATAGTTATGACCTAATCCGAAGATAAACAAGCATGAAAATGGACACACAAATCACACTTGCACCCCTAGGGTACTCCACTTGTTGCCTTTCAAAATTGGGCCATATTGCATGTTAGGTCTCTTTGGGCAAAACAAACAAATTGAATGATCATAGTCCCTCGATAACATTTTTTCAAAACAAACAAAAACAAATGATCAAGTCCCTTAAAGAAAATGCCCAAGATACTTGGCACCATTGCAATTATGGTCTAAACGATGACCCACGCCCGTCCCTTTTACATCCTAACATGAGATTGTCCACCAAATACAATGGTGGAACAAACTTGTTAAAACGGTTAAAACATAGCAATAATATTTTGAGAAATTAGGGAGTAGATAACCTCTTAGTTACTTGAATCAATCTTGCAAACTAAAACACTTGCCTATTTCAAAAACCACACATCACTACACTTTCAAAACAACTTTCAAAAACAAATGAAAACCTTTCAAAAGACGTACATCTTTGTATACATCCCCACATGGATCATTACAAAGGTTGCCACCATATTGGCCTCTTTTCAAAACATTTTCAAACCCACACACTCAAGCACCATTTAAAACAATTGAAAACAAAAGGCAAGTGATCTAAGCAAGTAACTAAGAGCCCATGGATAACCATGGATAGAAAGGGTGCTAATACCTTCCCTTTCTATAATCTACTCCCCGAACCCAAGAAAACATCTCAAAAGGTTTTTTGCTGTGCTTTTTTAACCTTTCCTTAGGATAAAATAAAAAGTCGGTGGCGACTCTTGCTCAACCGAAACATTTGCGAAAACAAACGCAAAACCTCAAGTCAGTTCTCCCACCGTATCACAACAGGTATCTTCTTGAACTTCTAACTCTTAATGTAGGCATTGTTAGCTCTAAGTTTGTGAATAAAAAGTGTTCTACTCATGCCCCTGAATCTGTACATACCTTTACTTTTCATTTATTTTGCCTGAGCTATGAGAATTTAAAGTCTGAATGTTGATAAAAAGTTAGGTTAGGATTTGGGAATGATAAAATTCTCTCTCATTTCTGAGATTTAGGAGGAGTTCTTTACATATTCAGAATCGTGATTCAATGCTTAACATTTTTGGTGTTGTAAGTTTGTGCAAAAAATCAAGGAATCAGGATGTTTGAATCAGGGATCAGAACGCGCATTTTTTGAATAATTTCTGGCTGGAGGTTGAAGAAAGGCTTGGTGGGCTGGGCTTGTGTTGTCATTTCTTTTTACAACCTTTTGTTACTTTGACACCCCCTAGGCCCATTTGACTTATTTTTATGATTTTTTGATTTTTGTTTTTATTCCTGACTTATTTATTTTTCCTCATAATATTAAAAACATAAAAAATATTTTTTACACTATTTTTATATTTTTTAGGCATTTATTTGTTTATATTGCTATTTGTACATAAATGAATAAATAAACACTTTTTACTTAAAATACTAGAAAATAATGTGAACACATTTTTATTTTCATTTTTATTTTGTTTTATCTTCTTAAAATATTTTGTATAAAATATACTTTTTTTTTATAAATATTAAATATTATTATTTTTATATATATAATACATATTTAGAAATTAATACATATATATATATATATATATATATATATATATATATATATATATATATATATATATATATATATATATATATATATATATATATATATATATATATATATATATATATATATATATATATATATATATATATATATATATATATATATATATATATATATATATATATATATATATATATTTTTATTAGAATATTTAGTAAATAATACAAAAAATATATACATTTTATTTTTATTAATGTTTAATAGTAAAAATACCATTTTGACAAATATACTTCATTTTTATTTTTATTTCATATATAATTGATAAATATTAGTATATATTAAATAATTAATATATTTACTTAATAAATTAGGGTTTTGCCCTTAAAACACAAAAATACCCAAAATTAATATTTTTTTTATTTTGTTTATTTGACATAAAAAAAATATCTTTTTTCCATACATATAAAAACCCTTTTTTACATTGTGCATATTTATTTTATTTCCATTTAATTTGTGCAATCAATTATCTTGTAAATAAATTCCAAATTGATGTAATAGCTAGGTTTAAATTTCTTGTCAAATAACCCCCCATTTGAACATTTGTACCCCCCTTCCCATATTGTGTTGTAATAGCTTAGGAAATTTAAATTTCGCACTTTATTACTTTCTAAATATACCATGTTAGAATTAGGGTTTGAATGCAAATAAAAACGACAAAAATAGTTGACCTAATTTCAAGATAATCAAGCATGAAAATGGACAACACATATCACACTTGCACCCCTAGGGTATTCCACTTGTTGCCTTCAATAATGGGCCATATTGCATGTTAGGTCTCTTTGGGCAAAAACAAAACAAACAATCAAATGATCATAGTCCCTCGATGACGCTTTCGAAAGTTGCCTAAAAATGGTCAAGTCCCTTAAAGGAAAATTGCCCAAAGATACTTAGCACCATTGCAATTATGGTCTAAACGATGACCCGCGCCCGTCCCTTTCACATCCTAACACAAGATTTCCCACCAAATGCAATGGTGGAACAAAATTGTTAAAAGGGTTAAAACATAGCAACAATCTTTGAGAACTTTAGGGTAGATAGCTCTTAAGTACTTATCAACTTGCAAAACACTTGCCTATTTTTCAAACCATACATCACTACACTTTCAAAACAAACTTTCAAAAACCTTGAAACATATTTTCAAAAAGACAAACACCTTTTGTAAAACATTCGAGTAAAGAATTGTTACAAGGGTAGCCTAGACAAGGCATCTTTTTCAAAACCTTTTCAAAGCCACACACAAAGCACCATTTCAAACAATTGAAAACCAAGGCAAGTTGATCTAAGCAAGTACCTAAGAGCCCATGGATAACCATGGATAGAGAGGGTGCTAATACCTTCCCTTTCTATAATCTACTCCCCGAACCCAAGAAAATATCTCAAAGGTTTTTGCTGTGCTTTTTAAACCTTTCCTTAGGATAAAATAAAAAGTCGGTGGCGACTCTTGCTCAACCGAAACATTTGCCAAAACAAACGCAAAACTCATAGTCAGTTCTCCCACCGTATCACAAGGAGGAACCGAACACTTTTGAAGCCAGCTTCTACGCCAGCGAGAAGAAGGTTCTAGAGCTCACCCGCCGACTCCATGAGCAAGAGGCCCTCGACACCTACATTGCGCCAAAGAGGATGCGCAACGTCTTTTTACCTTGAGAAGTTGTTTTTGTAATATTTGGCCCATGGGGCATTTATGTACTAACAAATCTTTTCTTATTAATATGACGTGCGTTCTTTTTGTCTGCAACAATTGTGAATTTCTAAAATCCTTGAATGCATTGCATAGATAGCATCTCATGCATCATGTGCATAACAGGTACCATTTTTTTCTACAGGTTGCTTAATCTCCTTCGCTGTTTATTTTGAACAGTCATCATGAATCCAGAATCATCCAGTGAGCAAGCTATCAAGGCCCTCCAGGCCCAGAATGCCCAGTTTCAAGAGATGGTCATGAGCCTGGCCCAAGGTCAACAAGAGTTGAAGGCTTTGCTCTTAAAGAAGAATAAGAAGAAGAGGACTGCGTTATTCAACACTGGACGCAGGTTTGGGAACACACTCCATAACGAGGCTGATCCAACTACTTCCTATGCAGAGAAAGACAGTCCCCAAGGGGGAGGGGCTCCTAGTCCTGCAGTCTCTGACAACGAGACGGATTACAATGACGAACAATACCCTCCTGCTGCTGACAGATACAAGCAATTAGAGGACCGCTTGAGTGCCATGGAGATTCAAAATGTGCTGGGGCTGGATTCAGAGATTTAGGTTTATCTTCTGGGGTAGTGATCCCACATAAATTCAAGGCGCCTGCCTTTGCAAAATACGACGGGGCTTCCTGTCCAAAGCTACATCTCAGATCGTACGTAAGGAAGATCCAACCTTATACGGCAGACAAGAACCTTTGGATCCACTACTTCCAAGATAGCCTTTCGGGGTCACAACTTGAGTGGTTCTATCAGCTAGACGGAACCAGTATCCGACATTGGGAAGATTTGGCTACCGCATTTTATAGATAATATCAATACAATTCTGACCTCGCTCCTACGCGTACCCAACTTCAGGGTATGTCATTAGGAACGGGCGAAGGATTCAAAGAATATGCGCAAAAATGGAGAGATTTGGCTGGCAGGGTGCAGCCTCCTTTGACTGATCGTGAGCTGGTTGACATGTTTCTAGGGACCTTGTCTGGTCCATTCTTCAATCATCTGGTTGGTAATTCCTCCGCTGGGTTTACGGATTTGATCCTGACGGGTGAAAGGATAGAAGCTGGCATCAGGTCAGGAAAGATACAGAAAGGTGCCTCCGCAAGTACTGAGAAGAGGCCTTTCAAGAAGGAAGCTAGTGCCGTCTATGGTCCTAGAAGACAAGTCAAGCCAGAAAGCCGCCAAGCCGTCAATGCCTTGGTAATTTCAAAACCTGTTGCTGCTCCTCAGCAGTACAATCAACAAAGGGGTGAGAGGCCCAAAAGGCAATACACTCGGCTGAGTATGACCTTGTCACAAATCTTACCGCAATTGCTATCAACCAACTTGGTGACCATCAAAGAGGCTCCGAAGGTCGTGAATACTGCATCTCCTAAGTATAACCCAAATGCCCGCCGTGCTTATCATTCTGATAGCCCCGGGCATACTACTGATGATTGCTGGGCCTTGAGAAATAAGGTTCAAGACCTTATTGATGCGAAGGAAATTCAGTTTGAGGCGCCTGAGAGGCTAAATGTTGTAACTGCTCCTATGCCCCAGCATAAAGTAAATGTCGTCGAGGAAGATTTGTATGTTGTGTCGGTGAACGATGTTGCTACCCCTCTATTGACTGTTAAGAGGAACCTACTGCTAGCCGGTTTATTTCCGGGTTGTAGCAAGGGTTGCCTCCTGTGTGCTGTTACCTCTACCGATTGTCCGCTGCTGAAATCAGGTATCCAAAGCCTGATGGATAGCAAAGAAATTCTGTTCAAGAAAACCGCTGTTCCATTTGTCTCCGCTGAAGAAGTATCTGTCGTCACAATTTTCAACAATCCTACCAAGGCTCCCCCGAGGAAGCCAGTCAAAATTATGTCCGTTGCACCCATTACCATTACTGTTCCGGGGCCCCTCCCCTATGAGTCTGACAAGGCTGTCCCATGGCACTATGGGGCAGACGTGTATGTGCTTGGAGTGAAGCAGGAGTTCAACACCGGTACCAGTATCAGTAACATCACTGGTCCCGCCAAGATTACTCGCAGTGGCAGGCTCTTCTCGCCTGACATTGCACCACCAGTTATCCGAAAACCTCTTATCATCACACCCGCAAGTGTGCATGTTCCAAATCAAGTTCCTGTGTCTACTACTGCCGCCGAGTCCTCTGATGCTCGGGGCAAAGAAGCTGCTACCGATTTGCCTGCCCGGACGGAGGCACCAAAAAAGACCGCTGTTGAAGCCTCCCAGCAAGAGATGGAGGAAATCCTTAAAATCATTAAAAAGAGTGACTTCAATGTCGTTGAACAGCTGGGGCATACCCCCTCCAAAATCTCCATGCTATCGTTGCTGCTGTGCTCAGAGGCCCACGCCAAGGCCCTGATTTCATTTCTGAAAAAGGCCCATGTGCCGCAAGAGACCTCTGCAGATCAGTTCACTGACTGTGTGGCTAATTTGACAGCTGAAAATGGTTTGGGTTTCTCGGATGCAGACCTTACCGCCAAGGGAAAAAACCACAATGATGCCCTGCATGTCTCCATAGAATGCAGGGGCACTACTCTTGCACACGTGTTGGTGGACACCGGTTCTTCCCTGAATGTATTGCCCAAGAAGGCCTTAGATCGGTTGGATTGTGAGGGTCTGGAATTGAAGCCTAGTAACATCATTGTTAGAGCCTTCGACGGTTCTAAGAGGATGGTTCACGGTGAGGTAGCCATTCCTATTCGTGTGGGTTCCAAAGTCTTTGACTCGACGTTCTATGTGAAGGATATTCGTCCATCTTATTCCTGTTTGTTGGGTCGACCCTGGATTCACAAGGCTAGGGCGGTAACATCCACTCTACACTAGAAACTCAAATACCCTATCAAAGGGAAGATTGTTACTGTACAGGGAGAGGAGGAATACATGGTAAGTCATCTGAATTCATTCCGGTATATCGAGATGGACGGGGAGTTTATTGAAACCCCCTTTCAACATTTTGAGGAGGTACCTCCAATGTTGGCGTCAGCTGAGACAGTGGTTGAAGAAGACTTTCCTTTGAAGATGGCTTCCTTGAAGGACGCCCGGGATGTGATCGAGAAAGGCAAGTGCGCAAACTGGGGTCAACTTCCTGACTTCACTCAAAAGACCGACAAGTTTGGGATGGGCTTCACTGCAGAGGCTCAGAGGGCTGTTCGCAAAGAAAGGATCAGAAAGTCTCCAGTGTTCATCACCAACCCAAGGGTGAATGCTATCGAGGAGGACGTAGAGGAAGAAGAATTTGACAGTTAGATCTATCCAACAACCAGCAACGGACCAAGCAACTGGACGGCAAAAGATTTTACACCTATTACATTTCTCACGCAGTAATGAACCCTTTTGTTTTCAATTTGTAACAAACAATATGTTGAAACTTTTATTGGCTCGGTGTCCTACCCGGGGCACCGTGGCTCCATTTGTGAGGGCTTTTTGTATGACATTTCCATATATCATTAATCAAAACATTGGACGTTTGTTGCATTTCAAATCTTGTGCTCTTTTTATTTCTGTGTTATATATTGCAAAACAGCTATATTTACACACACTCACTTATACAGGTTTCAATCCACTCTGGATCTCACTGGTAACGGCACTGCTACTGCCAACTATGACTTTGAAAATCCGATCAACTTGGCCGAAGACGAAGGTGAAGATGATTGTGAAGTACCTGGTGAACTCGCAAGACTGCTACTCCAGGAAGAGAGGGCCATTCAGCCGCATGAAGAGCCAGTGGAAACAATAAACCTGGGTACTGAGACAGATAGAAAAGAAGTCAAGATTGGTGCCAATCTAGAGCTCAGTGTAAAGCAACGATTGATCCAGATGATGCATGACTACATGGAAATCTTTGCTTGGTCTTACGAAGACATGCTTGGTTTGGATGCCGACATTGTGGTTCATCACCTACCTACCAAGGAAGACTGCCCTCCGGTAAAACAGAAGGTCCGCCGCATGCGCCCAGAGATGTCCGAGAAAATCAAAGCTGAGGTTATGAAACAATTCGATGCCGGGTTTCTAGCAGTGACTTCTTATCCTCAGTGGGTGGACAACGTGGTTCCAGTGCCAAAGAAAGATGGTAAAGTCAGAATGTGTGTTGACTACAGGGATTTGAACAGGGCCAGCCCTAAAGATGATTTCCCTTTGCCTCATATCGACGTTCTTGTTGACAATACTGCCCAGCACAAGGTGTTCTCCTTCATGGATGGTTTTTCAGGGTATAATCAGATCAAGATGGCTCCTGAAGATATGGAAAAGACTACCTTTGTTACTCAGTGGGGCACCTTCTGCTACAAGGTCATGCCATTCGGGTTGAAAAATGCTGGGGCAACCTACGAACGTGCCATGGTTGCTTTATTTCATGACATGATCCACCATGAGATTGAAGTATAAGTTGATGATATGATTGCAAGGTCCCAAACTGAGGAGGAACACCTTGACCATCTGCGGAAGCTGTTTGACCGACTGAAATTGTACAAGCTGAGGTTGAACCCAAACAAATGTACCTTTGGGGTGAGGTCTGGAAAATTGCTAGGTTTCATTGTAAACGATAAAGGTATTCAAGTGGACCCTGCCAAGGTGAAAGCCATACAAGAGATGTCGACTCCCAAGACAGAGAAAGAAGTCAGAGGCTTTCTAGGACGACTGAATTACATTGCCCGATTCATCTCACATCCAACTGCTACCTGTGAGCCAATCTTCAAATTGCTGAAGAAAGATCAAGTAGTACGTTGGAACGATGAATGTCAGGCCGCTTTCGAAAAGATAAAGGAGTATCTCCAAGAACCACCCATTCTTATGCCTCCGGTTGAAGGGAGACCTCTAATACTATACTTGACAGTACTTGACAACTCAATGGGGTGTGTGATGGGGTAGCATGACGAGTCTGGCCGAAAAGAGCACGCTATTTATTACCTGAGCAAAAAGTTTACCGACTGTGAGACTCGGTACTCACTGCTCGAGAAAACTTGCTGCGCTCTGGTATGGGCTGCTCGCCGGCTGAGACAGTATATGCTGACTCACACTACTCTGTTGATTTCAAAGATGGATCCAATCAAGTACATATTCGAAAAGCCTGCTCTGTCTGGAAGAATAGCAAGATGGCTAAATGATCTTGACAGAATATGACATCCAATACACAACTCAAAAAGCAATCAAGGGAAGTGTATTGGCAGACCATTTGGCACACCAACCTGTGGACGATTACCAATCATTGAACTTTGAATTTCCAGACGAAGATATCATGGTAGTAACTGATTGTGAAGTACCTGGACCGGATGAAGGACCTGAGGAAGGATCCCGATGGTCTATGCATTTTGACGGAGCCTCGAACGCTTTGGGTAACGGCATCGGCGCTGTGATCATATCCCCTAAAGGTACTCATACTCCACTCATCGCCCGGCTGTGTTTCAACTGCACCAACAACATGGCAGAATATGAGGCGTGTATCATGGGTCTTCAAGCTGCAATTGACTTAAGGATCAAGCTTCTGAGTGTCTTCGGAGATTCCGCTCTCGTGATCAATCAGATCAAAGGCGAGTGGGATACGAAACACCCGAATCTTATTCCTTACAAGGAGTATGTGTTGACTTTGCTTCCCCACTTTGAAAAGATAACTTTTGAACACTTCCGAAGAGAGGAGAATCAGTTAGCGGACGCACTAGCTACGATGTCTTCAATGTTCAAAGTCAAATGGGACAACGAGGCTCCCCGGATCATTATCTGGAAATTGGACGAACCTGCATACTGCTGCGATCTTGAGGCCGAAGAGGTAATCGAGAAACCCTGGTATCATGAGGTGAAGAGATATTTGGAAGCTCAAGAATACCCCGAAGGCGCATCGGTCAATGACAAGAAGTTCATGAGAAGGTTTGCGGAAAAATTCTTCCTCAGCAACGACATTCTCTACAAACGAAACCATGATTTAACTTTACTGCGTTGTGTGGATAAGACTGAAGCAGAGAAGATCATGGTAGAACTACATGAAGGTACATTCGGAACACATTCCAATGGACATACCATGGCAAAGAAAATCCTTCGGGCAGGATATTTCTGGTGCACAATGGAAGCCGACTGTTACCAACATTCTCGAACTTGTCATAAATGCCAGATCTATGCTGATAAGGTGCACATCCCTCCGGTTCCTCTAAACGTCCTGACGGCACCTTGGCCTTTTACAATGTGGGGGATTGATATGATCGGCAAGATCCGACCGACGGCATCCAACGGGCATCCCTTCATCTTGGTAGCGATTGATTACTTCACGAAATGGGTGGAAGCAGCCTCCTACGCCACCGTAACCAAGAGCGTCGTTGCACGTTTCATTCGGCATAACCTGATTTGTCGGTACGGCGTCCCAGAAAGAATCATTACGGACAATGGTACCAATCTTAACAACAAGATGATCACTGAGCTCTGCGAGCAATTCAAGATACAGCACCACAACTCTTCTCCTTACCGGCCGAAGATGAATGGGGCTGTAGAAGCAGCTAATAAGAATATCAAAAAGATTGTGCAGAAAATGACAGTGACCTATAAAGATTGGCACGAGATGTTACCATTTGCTCTTCATGGGTACCGTACCTTGACAAGGACGTCAACCGGGGCAACTCCCTTTTCCTTGGTCTATGGCATGGAGGCAGTCTTGCCGATCGAAGTCCAGATACCCTCTCTCCGGATAATGAAGGATGCATACTTGAGTGAAGATGACTGGATCCAGACTCGACTTGATCAATTAAACCTAATTGATGAAAAGAGACTCACTGCTATTTGTCATGGTCAAACGTACCAAAAACGAATGATCAGGGCATTTAACAAGAAAGTCAGACCACAAGAGTATCAAGTTGGGGACCTGGTAATCAAACGCATCATCCTTCCTCAAAGTGATCCCAGGGGCAAATGGACCCCTACGTACAAAGGGCCATTTGTGGTTAAACATGTGTTCTCAGGAGGAGCCATGATTCTAACCACCATGGATGGTGACGAACTTCTTCACCCCGCCAATGCAGACATAGTAAAAAGATACTACGCATGAATAAAAGACCCGCTAGGTTGACATACCTAGGCAAAAATAAGGGCTTCCCGGCGAACCAAAAGGGTTCGGGCAAAAATAAGGGATGAAGTAAAAAAAATTGTACACCCGGCAAGTCGAAAACCTGAAAAGGCGGCTTGGGCAAAAATGGGTATCCCGGTGGACTGAAAACCCGAAAGGGCGGTCCAGGCAAAAGTTAGGGATAAAGCGTAACACTATGGATCACCTTGTATCCAGAATTCGGCATTAACTATCGGGCTCAGACTTCGGCACCGATCAATCAGCTTCATCTTCAACTAAGCAGCAAAGTGATGAGACGCTTGAAGACATAAAGGCGATAGCAGAGTTGGAACCCAGTGGGAATATTGTTCACATAGTTGTTTTGTTTCCTTTTCAAAATTGTATAAACTTTGTGTTATTTGGCGGCGTTCTCTTACTAGGACGTCAACCTCTTGTACAAAAACGCCTATTTACAGGCAAACTTCAAAATCAATACAAATTCACTTTTCCAAACAAATTGCCAATTGTTTTCCCTTTTTTCTGTTTTGTCTTGCGAAGAACGTCCAATGTTCATTTTTGATATATGCATTTGACATTAAATTGCTAATTCATAAATACTTGCATACGAAACAAAAGACCAATTACAGGTGACATCAGAAACAGGGGCAAGGTAGAATTGTCAAAGCAGTCTAGTTGCTTTGTCCGCCAAGGTACCAAGGTAGGTTCAACTGAAGAATGTGACCAAGTTACCTCAACTCCCCACAGAGTAAGACAAGATTCAGTAATACTCTCCCCAGGAAGAGTTAGTCTATCATCAGCCCTACAATAGGCACCCTGTTCCCCTAGCAAGTCAGCAGTACTCTCCTCCAGCAGAGTTAGTCTACGGCCAGCCTAAAGGAAGTTGGGTATCCCCAGAAGATATCAATATTCCCCAGCAAGCATCTCCGGCAGTCTTGATCTAAGATTGTTCCCCGGCGGAATACAGACACCCCAGTGGAACCATTCCCCAGTGCAATTCCAAAAGTTTCCCAAGGAAAGTGGAATTCATATCCCCAGCAGGTCTTGAAGCTTATCCCCAGTAGATTCTGGAAGCTTATCCCCTGTAGAGTACGGACGTCTCCCCGGGCTTTATTCAAAGTTATTCCTTACAAGGGCCTATAACTGGGTTATCCTCAGCTAATTGCCACGGAAGATCGCCCTCGGTGAAGTTCTTCCAATCCCCAGCGGAGTTCATCAAAGTTCCCCAGCATAACTTATCAACACAATCCCCAGCGGAGTTTATCATTGTTATCCCCAGCGGAGTCCATCATTGAAATCCTCAGTGGAGCTCTCATCAAAACTTCAGCAAGGTATCTCTTCCCACAGGGTAATTCCCCTCAGAGTAACTCCCCTCAGAGTAATCTCTCCAACAAGTTTATTCCCCAACGGAGTCATCTTCTCCTACCGGTGTATTCTTGCGATCCTCAGCAGAAACGAAGAACTCTACTCTTCAACGTCAGCCCAGGATTTAATCCCCCGACCGGTTGTCAAGGATTTATTTTCCTAGACGAAAACGCATTCATAAACATTTCACATTTCATACATCTTGCTTACATACGTGATAAAGTGCATACAACACTATCTCATTTTGAACATTATGACATCATGCATTTCATACATCATGACATTGCATACAACTGATGTTTTGCCTGAACAGGGAAAAAGACAACCCAAAAGACAACTACCTTCAACTGTCACAATTCCAGATTCGATTCCTGTATCCAGCCAGGGCATATCTGTTGACAACTAATTCCATATTCGATTCCTGTATCTAGCCAGGGCACATCTGAAGAGTTTGAAGATTCGATTCCTGTATCTAGCCAGGGCATATTTGAAGAGTTTGAAGATTCGATTCCTGTATCCGGCCAGGGCATATCTATCGACTGTTACAATTCCAGATTCGATTCCTGTATCCAGCCAGGGCATATCTGTTGACGACTAATTCCAGATTCGTTTCCTGTATCCAGCCAGGGCATATCTGTTGACGACTAATTCCAGATTCGATTCCTGTATCCAGCCAGGGCATATCTGTTGACGACTAATTCCAGATTCGATTCCTGTATCCAGCCAGGGCACATTTGAAGAGTTTGAAGATTTGATTCCTGTATCCAGCCAGGGCATATCTGTAGACGACAATTCCATATTCAATACCTGTATCCAGCTAGGGCATATCTGCGAGCAACCGATTGTAGACTCGACACCTGTATCTAGCCAGGGCATATCTGCATGAAGAGATTAAAGATCAACACCTGTAACAAGCCAGGAAAACATCTGTCTTTCTCAAAGTGCGCAAGTTATCGCTAAGGAATCTCTTATGCGATCAACACTTCCAAATGGCATCTATAAGCCCATTCCCGACAAGGTTCTGTCACACCCTCAGATGGCATCTATAAGCCCATCTCCCTATCCACCATCTCTCCAAATGGCATCTATAAGCCCATTCCCGACATCACATTTACTGATACTCCAACATGCAAGTGCAAATTTCCGGGCACTCTAGTGTCCAATCTCCTTTTACCCTCGAGTCGCGAAAGGCAAACTTGCCAATCTAACTCTTCAGGTTCAAGAAGATTGAACAGGGGCAACTGTTGTACCCCAAAATTTGCCCTCCCATTCTCTCAAAATTTTCTCATCACAAGACCCTTGGAGCTCAAGATCCAGTTAGGGTTTCCTCTGCTCAAGACTTCTCCTTGCACTGTTGACCCAAATTAGGGTTTGTGTATGCACAAAGATATTTTGACCTAAAATGCCTAAGATGACTTTCATGCTTCATGTTGGACTCCCAAGTTTATCCATACCAAGTTTCAAATCTTGATTCCAAATTTTGCCCAGTCAATTGGACAGTTGACCTAGAAATCAGCTGTATTGGGGAAAAAGTCAACTATGGCCAATTGACAGTCAAACCTCATGAAAATTGACCCACATCAACATTATGAACTCATATGGACCATTTGATCAAGTTTGGATCACAATTCCACAAGAAATTTGATCAGATCACCAAAAGGGCAAAATGGTCATTTTTAGGGTTTTGATTGCACAATGGCAATTTTTGACTGTTTGACCTAGCCAATGGAAAACCAAGCTCACATATGGACTCAAGGACCCCATGGAATTGTCTTGACATACTCAACAAGTTCAAAAGATCCCAAATACACAACATTGACAGTTGAATTTTCCAGTCAATTGATCAATTTTTGACTGTATACTGAAAAGTCAAACTTTGACTTTTTGGTCAAAATCAAGTGTCAAGATTCATTTTTCATCAAAACATGCCAAATCATGAAACTTGTTCATCAAGGAATCAAAAATCACAAATTAGGGTTTGAAATGAAGATTTTTCATAACTTAGAATTTTTCTAAGTTATGAAAAACCCTAATTTTTTCCTAACTTTGTCCCACTTTCTCATCAAGATGCATTTGGATTCAAGGAAAAGTCAAAACATGAAAGTTGTAGTCCATTGAAAAATCTACAACTTTGATTCACAAAGTTTCCTTAAAACAAGCTTGTAGCTCAAGTTACAATTTTTGGAACAAGGGTACCAAACCATTCTTAACTTAGAGAAATTTTGAACCATGTTAGGCAGGATTTTGGCCTAACTTCAAGACCATTTTTCACATGCTTCCACTTGGAATTTCAATTTTATTTTTAAAGATGGATTGTAGTACACATTCCAAGCTTTTCAAAATATCCAAGAACTCATCAAACAACCTCATGGTTAGGGAGAATCGAATTTGGCAAGTTGAGAAAAATTCACTTTTGTTATGGCCAATTTTCATGTTCATACACTTGTGCCATTTTGAAATCAGCTTGCACAACTTGATTACAGGTCCTATATCCCATTTGCACTCAATAATTAAATGCAAACCCTTTGTGTTCAAGCCTTGCATTATGTGTTTAAGCATTACATAAAGGTTTAGTCTTAAAATAGAAAAAGCAAATTATCCATTTTTGAAAAGGTGTGGCTTTATGTCAAAAGCAAATCCAAGAAGTACCAAGGCATATCTCTGAGGCACAAGTTAAGGAGCATAACACACTGACCAAGACTAATGTATGCAGCATAGATTGGGGGCCTGCACAAGTCTAGAACACCACTTGACATTTTGTTGCTTAAGTGTGAAGAAAACTTGCATAACATACACCAACTCTCATCTCAGCCAACACAACCTTAAGCAAAGTTATCAAACACATTCTAAACACTAAACTTAAGCTTAAACACAAGCCAACCAAGTTCCAAACATCCTCAAACACAGAATCACCCTAAAACTGCAAAAACAGGGCATAAGCTACAGTTGGACTTCCATAGTTCATTTCCATCGTGCACCTTGGCCAAAAGCACTTCAAACACTTTCCCTACCATCCATACAAACTGTCCAAAGCATTAGAAGCAGACTGTAACACTCCCAATCAACATCACCATTTTCATTTTTCTGTTTTGCAGTTGAAGTGCCATAACACGATTCACTTGGTTTCAAAGCAAACTAAAGCTTGGAATAACATCCCTGGACATCAAGGAAGCTATACCAATCATCACCTTGCATTGAAAACACCTCCATCACCAGATACGATTCCAACTGAACAGGTAAGTTCATGAACTCTTATCTCTCTATCCAGGCATTGTTAGGTTTAAATTTGTGAAGAAATTATGTCACATTCATGGCCCTGAACATGCCCATATAATTAGTTTTCATTTATGTTATGTGTGCTATGAGAATTTGATGTCTGAACATGGAACAAAAACTAGGTCAGGAATTGGGGGAGTAGAAATTCTCTCTCATTTCTGAGAGTTAGATTGATTTCTTTATATGTCTAGAATCGTGGCTTCAAGCTCTACAGGTTTCATGTTGCAAGATTTGGCAAAAGATCAAGGAATCTAGAGATAGAAAACGCGTGTTGTTGTTGTTCATACAGGTTATGAGGTTGAAGACAAAGCCTTCATGGGCTGGGCCTGTTTCATTTTCCTATTTGCACCTTGTTTTTACTTTTGAATCCCCCTGGCCCATTTTGAGATATACTTGTTATTTTCCATTTTTCCTTTTTGATTTTGTTTCCATATTTTTGTTTAAATCATAAAAGACATTAAAAACATTTTTCCCATATTTTTTGCATTTATTTTGATATTTATTTGGTTTTATTAGGTTTTTTTTTTGTAAATAAATAAATAAGTATACTTTTATTTTTCAATACAAAAAATAATACACACATATTTTACTTCTGATTTTTATTTTATATCTCTTGAAAACATTTTATAATAAAAATAAATTTTTTTTAAAATATTAAATATTATTATTTACATATATATTTAGTATTTAGTGAATATTATAAATAGTTAGGTATTTATTAATACATTTAGGTTAAAAATACAATAAAATAACATATTTTATTTTTTACTAATATTTAACTTAAAAATTACTTTTTCTTCATATATTTTCTTTTCATTTATTTTTTGTATATAATTAATAAATATTACATATATTATATAATAAATACTTTTTATTTATAAAATTAGGGTTTTACCCTAGATGTATAAAAAAAAACCAAAAATACATTTATTTTTATTTTTATTTATTTGATATATGATAAACTTTTTTTTCACATACATATGAAAACCTTTTTGCATTTTTGCATATTTATTTTATTTCATTTGAATATTGTGTAAATAAATACCTTGCAAAATTCCAAGTTTGATGTAATAGTCTAGGGTTTTTAATTCTTGTCAAAATACCCCCATTTGAACATTTGTACCCCCTTCCCATATATTGTGTTGTAATAACTTAAGAACTTTATTTTTCGCACTTTAAAGCTTTCTAATTATGCCATGTTAGAATTAGGGTTTGTATGCAAATCAGTTAACCAAAAATAGTTTGACCTAACTTCAAGATAAACAAGCATGAAAATGGACAACACCAATCACACTTGCACCCCTAGGGTATTCCACTTGTTGCCTTCAATAATGGGCCATATTGCATGTTAGGTCTCTTTGGGCAAAACAAAACAATTCAAATGATCATAGTCCCTCGATGACACTTTCGAAAGTTGCCTAAAAAATGATCAAGTCCCTCCAAGGAAAAATTGCCCAAAGATACTTGGCACCATTGCAATTATGATCTAAACGATGACCCGCGCCCGTCCCTCTCACATCCTAACACAAGATTGTCCACCAAATACAATGGTGGAACAAAATTGTTAAAAGGGTTAAAACATAGAAAAGATCTTTGAGAAATTTAGGGTAGATAGCTCTTGGTTACTTGCCAACTTGCAAAACAAAAACACTTGCCTATTTTTCAAAACCACACATCACTACACTTTCAAAAACAACTTTCAAAAACATTGAAATCTTTTTCAAAAGACATACATCTTTGTATACATCCCAACATGGATCATTACAAAGGTCGCCACCACATTGGCCTCTTTTCAAAAACATTTTCAAAACCCACACACACAAAGCACCATTTCAAACAATTGAAAACCAAGGCAAGTTGATCTAAGCAAGTAACTAAGAGCCCATGGATAGAAAGGGTGCTAATACCTTCCCTTTCTATAATCTACTCCCCGAACCCAAGAAAACATCTCAAAGGTTTTTGCTATGCTTTTTAACATTTCCTTAGGATAAAATAAAAAGTCGGTGGTGACTCTTGCTCAACCGAAACATTTGCGAAAACAAACGCAAAACTCAAGTCAATTCTCCCACCGTATCACAGGTATCATGATGGTTTACTGCTCAGATGCGTTGACAAAAGAGAATCAGCTAGAATCATTGAGGAGATACATAAGGGTGACTCCGGGACTCACTCCAATGGGCATACCATGGCCAAAAAGATTTTGCGAGCTGGTTATTATTGGTCCACCATGGAGACTGATTGTTATAATCATGCACGAATTTTCCACAAATGTCAAGTCTATGCTGATAAGGTACATGTGCCGCCCGTATCACTGAATATCTTGACTTCCCCTTGGTTGTTCGTGATGTGGGGAATTGATATGATTGACAAGATTAAACCGACTGCATCCAACAGGCACCATTTCATTTTGGTTTCCATTGATTATTTCACTATGTGGGTCGAAGCCGCATCTTATGCCAATGTCACCAAGCTGGTGGTAACTCGGTTCATTAAGCATAATATTATTTTTCATTACGGAGTACCCGACAAGATCATTACCGACAATGGGTCCAATTTGAATAACAAGATGATGAAGGAGCTTTGTGAGTCCTTCAAAATCAAGCATCATAACTTTTCCCCGTATCGGCCGAAGATGAACGGTGTTGTTGAAGAGGCCAATAAGAAAATCAAGAAGATTGTACAGAAGATGATAGTAACCTATAAAGATTGGAACGAGATGCTTCCCTTTTCTCTACATGGTTATTGTACCACTGTATGTACTTCGACTGGGGCAACCCCATTTTCCTTGGTCTACGACATGGAAGCAGTGTTACTTGTAGAAATCAAAATTCCTTCTCTTAGAATCATGAGGGATGTTGAGATTGATGAAAGCGAATGGGTGCAGAATCAGTTCGATCAGTTAGAACTTATTGATGAGAAGAGATTGATGGCTGTATGTCATGGTCAGGTATATCAGCAAAGGATGATGAAAGCTTTTGACAAGAGAGTATGGCCTCAGTGTTACAAGCCATGTGACCTTGTGCTAAAGAGGATAATTCTTCCCCCAAGGGGATCCCAGTGGAAAGTGGACTCCGACTTATGAAGGACCATTCGTGGTCAAAAAAGTTTTCTCTGGTGGAGCAATGATGCCCGCGACCATGGATGGAGAATATTTACCTCTTCCTGTGAATGCTGACGTAGTCAAAAAATACTTTGCATAAAAGAAAAGAGCCCCGCTAAGTTAAAAACCCGAAAGGGCAGCTTAGGCAAAAAAAAGGACATCCTGGTGAATCAAAAACCCAAAAGGGTGATTCAAGAAAAAGTTAGGGATTTAAAGCAAATGGCTGCGCTCAACATGATTTCCTTTATTTCTCTCTTTTGGTCACTTGGTAGAGGTTCAGAGCCAATCCAATACAGTTGTGTCAAAAGTAGGAAGACGAAGGCGTTAAAGTCATAAGAGTTATAGCAGAGTCAGAACTTAATGAATATTCGTATTCACATTGCCATTTGTAAACACTTGTTTATTTTGACATTGAATTTAGCTACTCCCAAATGTAAATGCCTTTTTCACAGGATGATTTCTCAAAATCAATAAAATATCCTCTCTTATATGTTCACATGAATTCCTTTTTACTGTTTTTTTGCAAAAACGTCCAATATTTTGATAAACATGTACAAAGGAACATTGTTGGCCCTACATAAATATGATAATCTAAGTTATCATTTCTTGAAATACGGATAATAAGTGCAACTTTCGTGTTATGCAAGAGACATGTTAGTTTTTCTTCTTGATACTCAGTTACTTTTCTTGTGGGTACTTTGCTAAGTTGTTTCTTGGCCCCGTATTGATGGCAAAGGTCGTGGGTCAGGATACGACCAAGATTGCAGTGCATCGTCCAGATTGGCAAGTCCGGATGGAGACGATCCTCTGCCACGGTGGCATTTTTTTTTCTCTGCTGCATTTTCATGTGTATCTCGATTGACTATTTTAACATTGTTTGCATGCAAGAACTTATTTGTTTTTGAATGTCAACCCTGATGCGCTGAATATGTTTTCCTTGAAGTGTTTCTTTTGTTTTTTTTTACTTAAACTATTCATTATCACTCTTTAAATGATTTTATGGCATTTTGATACCAACTAGGCCAACTCTTTTGCCTAGTCAAAAGATTGGAGGAAGGGCGATATCTCTGATTGTATGCTTTTGAGTAGAACCCTATTGACGATGTACATGCCTTGTTTCAATCCCCAAACACTGGAGTAAGGGAGATAGACCCTCGTTAGCCCCCTCTGAGCCTTCAAAGTAGGAGTTTCTTTTCTGCACGAAAGAAAACCTTTATTTTTTTTAACCCGGGGCAGGGTAGATGTTTAGTTAATTTGATCAAACATTCAAATTTCAGAAGGAGTCCCATCTAAGGATCACTACATTGTTATCACCCACATTATGAGATCAGGAGAATTTCAAAACCACAATATTTATTTTCTCACAAGGACCCTGAGGTCAAGATCAAATTGATACAACAATGGTTATCCCTCGCCGACCAAGGAATAAGGAAGTTACTTTTCTTCCCAAAGGTTCCAAGACCTAAGATCACACGAATTGTTAAAAAAAACAGGAAAAAAAGGAAATGAATAAGAAATAAAAACCCCCACTATGTCGAAACTTGAAAACAAGTCGCTTAGGCAAAAGTTGAGGTATCCCGCTGGACTCCCAATTTGAAATTCAAAAGAATTCGTCCAGGCACAAAAATTAGGGAAGGCGAAAAGGAATGTAAAAGCCTAAAAGGAAGAAAAGGATTATCCGATAAAATTTTCATCAAAAGAAAGAAAAATTGTTTGTTTAAATGAAAAAAAGAGAAGAAGAAGACAAAGGTTAAGTGATGATCATGTCAAGGAATTTGCCGGGATTACTCAACCATTATGAACCATTTTGAGAGATGAGTGTTTGTGTCAAGTCAACTGAACTTAGGACCGGAGAACATCACGAAGGGGGTGGGCACCAAATAACTTGAGCCTTAAAAACTTTTTTTATAAAAACCCCAAACCAGGCCACGTTCCAACCTTTAAGAAGTCCTAACTGAAACATTGGTTTAACTCAAAAGCGTACTACAACAGGATAGTGCTTCCTAAACATGTGTTACTGATGGGGATCTGTAACGTATAGCCTAAATATAGTACTGCAAGTGCACAACCTATCGAAGTAATATATAAGATTATCGAACCACAGAGACCAATTGTCAATCTATCAACTCTATTGCTAAGGTGCTTATCTAAGGTGAACAAGAATATTGATGTGAGTGCAGTGCAACAAAGTAAATGAGCGAGGTAAATAACAGTTTAAAAGACAGGTTGGAATGTAAATCATGTAATCAGATATTGGTCCGGTCATGCGTAGATGAAACTACTTATGGGGCAGTATTTTCTATTGATAGCAAAGAATCAATTTAACGGGAACTTGTAGCTTTTGACTACTAAGAACCGAATTTACTCTTTAAATTAAATTCCTTTATTGCCACATATAAAGGGTGCCTTCCGCGTTAAAGAGGTAAACTTATTTTTAAGAAATTGATAGTTTTGACTTAACAGAAAAGTAATTTTACTTGGAAAGATTAAGTTAAAGAGACTTTTGGCTTTTGAACAAGAGTCAGATTTCAAACCTACAAACGCGTCCGAAAATAGTTTCAAAATCGTTTTCTAAAAAGGTCAATGATTCCTATTTAACCAATCAACGGCTTTCGCTCTTTTTGTTTGGTTAAATAATAATCAAGTCGTATCATTAGTTTGGACGGCTTTCGATCTCACCCAATAAACATTTAAACATAATTGACTTAAGTTAAAAGCAAAACATCCCCAGAGTATTTTCACTAGCATGATAATTGGAACACGACCATGATGACAATCATTACATCCAAACCTTTATAGTTTAGCCAGACATAATAAGTGCGAGTCTATAAAACGTGTAGACTATGATAAGAGCGAGTAAGTAAAAGAGTGCGAGTCTATAAAACGTGTAGACTATGGTAAGAGCATTTAGAGTCTATAAAATGTGTAGACTATGGTAAGAGCATTTAGAGTTTATAAAACGTGTAGACTATGGTAAGAGCAATTATAAGTAAAGAAATGCAATAAAATAGAACCTTGCTCCAGTCGGAGACTTGAATCTGATACAAATCTGCGGAATGGTAAGGCTGGTATGATGAACTTCAACCAAAGTGCTCCAAGACTCGATTACAACTCAATCTACACCGCAATAACTCCCCGATGTGAAGAGATTATTACTTTACAGAAACTGATAGTATATGGCTTAAGATTGTACTAAGCTTGGATGAAACTAAAAAAATGAAAATCGAAAACTATTTATAGAGGATCCTTGAGATGCGTAAAGACCAACATGCCCCTCAACTTCTTCTGAGCGGGAAACTTTTGTGAAGGCCGCGGGCGCGGTGGCTGGAACTGCCAGATCGTGGGAACGTGGCAGTTGGTCTCTGGGTGAAAGTGGGCCACGTCATCGCGTTCCCTGTAGTCGGCGCGGCGTTGAACGCCATAAGTGCAGAATATCTTGAAAAACCCTAATTTCTTGGCGTTTTGGCTCGTTTCTTCACAGAAGGCTCTGAAATTACAAGAATCCTGAAAACAAAGGAAAAAGGAACATAATACGAGAAAATGATAATAAAAACTAAGGAAAACATGTGATATTTGAGTCAGAAACATAGTGCGATTTAGTGCGATCAAATCCTCCCACGCTTAGACCTTTGCTTGTCCTCAAGCAACAACTCTTAGAAGTAGATGAAAGAAAATTATGGTGTATACAGGTTTTGGGCAAAGAGGGCTTCTAAGTTCGAGTAAGGGTGTGTTGTCAGGCACTAACTATCTGAACAAGGGTATCGTAATTACACTACTCGCAGAAATGCGGACATAAACCTCATAAGTATACAGATCGATCCTAATATCCTTACTATGCTAAGACTTCTTTTTGTACGAGGTCCTTTTTCATTCAGGCGCAATCACATTAAGCCCGTTATCCGTACATACTCATGGTGTAGTGACCGGTTAGTGACTCTGATCTCAAGTGATGGGATTCTGGTACAAGAGTTGGTTTAACCCCTTTTTATTTTACCCATTTGCAGTTGCAGGGGATCGGACCGTAGTCCGCCCTACCAAGTCCAGCACCAGATACCTCTGGACCAACTACAACGGATGTGCCTTATATATATATTTTTTCTTTGTTTTTATTAGTGCTTACAACTTTCTTGAGTTGAGTAATCTTTGTGAGGATCACCTAACTCGTAGTCGTATTCATACTTTATTTTATAAACTTTTAAGGCAAAATAGAGATCATCCACTTATATTCATCGATCTTACACTTAGAGTATGCTTAGGCCGGAGCTGACTGCTAAGATAAACTACTTGAAGACCTATTTGTACAGTTTTATTCAAAATCATAGCATATTGGGAAGAAAGGATCTAATCTAAATGTTCAAAAAGGCTTACGGTGTTAAAACGATAACGAATTTTTCAAAAAGTGAGTGCCCAAGAAATAGACCCTATCTAGGACCTGTCTCATAGCCCAAATCCTTAAAAACAACCACAATTCTTTGAAAAAGATTTTGTAAAAATTTTGTAAGGCTAAAAAGTGGGGGAAATGAAAGGGTACACTACGCAGAAAGACTCGCCTATCACATGCATTTTATTAACTACGAATATAACATACCTAAAAGGAAAAATGCGGAAGGGAAATAAAAGCAGGAAAAATGGGAAATAAAAGCGATAAGTGCTCCTCCCACACTTAAATCGGACATTGTCCTCAATGTTCCAAAATAAGGTAGGAGGAGGTACCTGAAAACGCTAGTGAGGGCCACTAGGACCTTCACCATCCTGGTTGGTACGACCGGAACGGCGGCTACGGCTGCGACGGCGGCTCTCTCGGTCCAAAACTAGCTGCTCCATTCTCTCAGTCAAGGCGGCATTTGCCGCTTGTAGCTCTTGGGTCCTACCAATGAGGGTGCCTTGGGTTGCCTCCATCAATTGGAAGTGACGAGCGTATGTGGTCTGGTTAAGGTGCTGTTCTCTCTGGAAAGCCAGCTGACTTTCCATAATAGTGCGCAGAGAGCTAGCATTTTGCTGTTGGGATGCTTGCATGAAGGCCATGTTATCGGTCGCCTGTTGCTGCAAAGTAGCAAGGAGGGTGTCCCTCTGGGCCTCTCGGGCCATATGCTCACGCCACATGTCCTCAGTGACATGGAAACTAGGAGCTGTACCTGCATGTGGGTTAGAAGTAGATGGTGTCGTGTGTGGTGGTGAAAAGTGGGGTGGTTCTTCCGTACGGAAATCGTACTCATCATCAGTGTTATTACCCTCATTTAAAGGTAGATTTGGGGGCAACAGACCAGTAAAAGCAGGAGCGTTGAGATCGTAGGTCCAGTTACGCTCAAATCTGATATCAGTACGACGGGTGCAAGGAATAACAACACTGGGTACAGCGGCACCTCCAACCATGAGGAAGTAACCACCTTCCCTCCTCGTCTTGCATAAACGCATATCCTTTAAAAATTTAAGATTTGCAATACGAGGAGGAAGTGGCTCAAGGGTGGCAAGTTCTGTATCCAATCCTATGGCACGGGCAATAGTAGTAATCAGTCCACCAAAGGAAATCGGCCCACCTTTTCTTAAAACATGGTGCATGTGGGCAATCATAAATGGGACTGGATTAACTTTGGTGTCTGTGAGGCAGCTCTGCATGATAATTAATTCTTTAGCATTCACCTTGTTTGGGTTTTCCCGAGCAAAGATGGTGGATGCTAAAAGAAATCTAAAAACACGAAGGGCAGGATTGTGGATATGAGAAGCAAGTAGGCCATCAAAAGATGTTGCATTTTGTTTAGTAATCCTGGCCCAAAATGCTTCAAATGCCCAATCCATGTCTAAAGGTGCTTCACAAACGGCACCATCCCCATAAGGCCATCCTAACATGGCAGCTAGACCGTCAGTGGAGTAGTCATATTCAACATTAAACATTCTAAATTTTACTCCACCTACGGCGCTAGCAGTGTTAGGAGAGACGTTATAAATTAAAGAACTTAAAAATTCGAACGTCAGCCTAGGGTAGGTTGGTGCTTGAGTAGCAAAAATATCATGCATGCCTAGTTTGTCGAGAAGGAAAAATACACTATGGTATATACCTAATGAATATAGACAGTTTTCATCGATATACCTGGTAGAGTGTATTGGTGTTGTCAGCAATTTCTCAAGCCGCTTTTGTTGTCTTTCTCCGGGTTGGCCATCTCGCAAAATGTAGTCGTGATACTCCATAGGATTTTCTTGTGGATGAATATAAAGAGAAAGAATGGGATGTAGAAGTAGTGAAGGTGTGAGGAAGAAAATGAAATAGTGGGGGTATTTATAGGTAGTGAAAAAAATGGTGGTTGATGAATATTTATGATGGGAATAAATGTAGTGGGGTAGGTATGGATAATAAAGGAAGTTATGGGGGGTTAAGAATGGAAGAAAATGGGATTGGAAGTGGAAAAAGAGGCAAAATGGGGGGAAAATGATAATAAAAACTAAGGAAAACATGTGGATATCCACAGTATGGGGTCAGCTGTGCTATCATACTGTCCAAACCCAAAGTAGAAGCTATTTGTGTCACATTCCCTCCGGAATGAATGAGTCCTACAACGGATCGAGCAGTCTGCTCGAGGCTCTCTATCAGAAAACCTCCACTAGCTATAGGTCTGGACTGACTGGCACAGTATAGGAAAAGGATCTCCTCAGCGGTGACTAAGTGGTCACAGTAACTCCTCCCAAAGAAAGTGTGGCACAGAATCATCTCGAAGTATCGGAAAGCCGAGTTATGGATCTTCCTGGACAGCTGGGTAGAGGGGTCAAGGCTGGCTCCATCAGTAATGTCCTGCCAAAATTTATCAATATCTCTGTCCATATAGTAACTCAATGGTAACTCAGTGATAGCGATCGGTCCAGTTTGGAAACCAAGCAAATCCCCAAATTCTTTGATGGTCAGGGTATACTCGGTACCAAACAATCTGAAACTTAGGCATCCTCACTCATCTCCTTCACCCACCCATGGGTTATAATCCACAGAGCTAAGAAACTCCAGAGTAAGGTTCCTGTAGGTTTTGTGGACATCATCAGCATAATAATCCCAGCCAAGTTGGTTACACAGATACCTAATACTTGGCTCAATCCCGAGTGCCTCCATGCAGCTCTGATCGGGGTACCTAGTGGGTACCATAGGTCTAGCAGATAAGGTAGCAAATCGGGCTTTTTGTGCTTCATGCCTGAAAATCACAACCATACCATCGGGGTAATGCATCCTGAAAATATAAACACAAGAAATTAGTCCAGATAAAACATATATAAATTAATAAAATAAAATAAAATTAAGAATAAACCATGGGTTGCCTCCCATGCAGCGCTTGTTTAACGTCTTTAGCTTGACGATTAGATCTTACTTTATGTGGGTATTGGTGGGTCTATAAGAATATGACTAGAGTAGTCAACAGGCAAATCGCCTCCTTTGTATAGCTTCAGTCTTTGTCCATTTACCACAAATGGAGCGCATGAATTGTTTTTGATTTCTACTGCTCCAGACTTTAGAACTTTTGACACTTCAAATGGACCTGTCCATCTTGAACGAAGCTTACCAGGAAAAAGTCGTAACCTTGAGTTAAATAGGAGAACAGGGTCACCAATGTTGAAATCTTTCTTGATGATTTTTTTATCATGCCACATCTTGGTTCTTTCCTTATATATGATGGCATTCTCAAAGGCATTCAAGCGAAGCTCTTCCAGCTTGTGAATGTCTAGGATACGTTTTTCTCCGGCTTTTAGGTAATCTAGATTCAAGGATTTAATGGCCCAATAGGCTTTATGTTCTAGTTCGAAGGGTAAATGACAGGACTTTCCATAAACCAATTGATAAGGAGTTGTTCCAATAGGGGTTTTATAAGCCGTTCTATAAGCCCATAAGGCGTCTTTAAGTTTCCCAGACCAGTCTTTTCTGGATAATGATACGGTTTTCTCTAGGATCTGCTTAATCTCCCTATTCGATACTTCTACTTGGCCACTGGTTTGCGGGTGATATGGTGTTGCTACTCTATGTTTTACTCCGTATTTTCTTAGAAGCTTGTCAAATATCTTAGATATAAAATGCGATCCTCCATCACTTATGACTAACCTCGGGGTTCCAAACCTAGGAAAAATAATATTCTTAAACAGTTTGATAACTACCTTGGTATCGTTTGTGGGTGATGCAACAGCTTCTATCCACTTTGAGACATAATCGACAGCTACTAGGATATACTTGTTACCCATTGAGGAAGGAAAAGGTCCCATGAAATCTATACCCCAGACATCAAATATTTCCACTTCTTGGATGTTACTTAAAGGCATTTCATCACGTCTTGAGATGTTCCCAGTGCGTTGGCATCAGTCACATTTTGTAATGTAAGTGTGGACATCGCGCCATACAGTAGGCCAATAAAAACCTGCTTGAAATATTTTGGCGCATGTTTTAGATGTGCTTGCATGTCCACCATAAGGTGAAGCATGACAATGTTTAATGACGTTGCCTACTTCTTCTTCCGGCACACATCGTCTGAATATATTATCTATTCCTCTTTTGAATAGGAGGGGTTCATCCCAAAAGAAGTGTTTAACATCACTAAAAAAACTTCTTCTTCTGTTGGTAGCTTAAGTCAGGGGGTATGATATCAGCGGCCAGATAATTCACAATATCTGCGTACCATGGTATGTTGTTCAAGGTTGAGATTTCCTCATAGGTCTCTTCTTCAGTTGAGTTTATCCAAGCTATTAATCTTTCATAAGTAGAGTGATCGTCTATAGGTATAAGTTCAGGTTTAAGGTGTTCTAACCTAGAGAGATGACCAGCTACTAAGTTTTCAGCTCCTTTTTTATCCTTAATATCCAAGTCAAATTCTTGGAGTAAAAGAACCCATCTGAGCAATCTAGGCTTAGCATCTTTCTTACTTAACAAGTACCGGATTGCTGCATGATATGTGTATACTATTATTTTTGCTCCCACCAAATAAGATCGAAATTTATCAATAGAAAAAAGTACGGCTAGCAATTCCTTTTCTGTGGTTGTATAATTTAGCTGGGCAGCGTCTAGTGTTCTACTAGCATAGTAAATAGCATGCAGTTTCTTGTCTTTTCTTTGCCCTAGTACAGCTCCTACAACGAAATCACTAGCATCGCACATGATTTCAAAGGGTTGTGTCCAATCAGGTGGTCTTATGATAGGTGCTGAAATAAGAGCTTGCTTTAAAACTTCAAAGGCCTCAAGACATTTTTGGTCGAATTCAAACTCGACATCCTACATCAATAAGTTAGTTAAAGGTTTTGTTATTCCGGAAAAATTCTTGATGAAACGTCGGTAGAACCCGGCATGTCCTAGAAAACTTCTTACTTCCCTAACGGTCTTAGGTGGGTTTAGGTTTTCTATAACTTCTATCTTGGCCTTATCAACTTCTATACCTCTTTCAGAAATAATGTGTCCCAAGACTATCCCTTCATTTACCATAAAGTGGCACTTTTCCCAATTCAACACAAGGTTTACTTCCACACATCTTTTTAAGATTTTCTCTAAGTTTGAGAGGCAGTTTTTGAAATCAAACCCACACACTGAAAAATCGTCCATAAATACTTCCATAATTCCATCTAGGTAGTCTGCGAAAATTGACATCATACAACGTTGGAAAGTGGCAGGTGCATTACAGAGTCCAAAGGGCATTCGTCTATAAGCGAATGTTCCATAAGGGCAAGTAAATGTGGTTTTTTCTTGGTCCTCTAGGTGAATAGGGATTTGGAAAAACCCCGAATACCCATCAAGATAGCAGAAATATGAGTGTCTTGCTAGACGTTCAAGCATCTGATCTATAAATGGGAGAGGGAAATGGTCTTTTCTCGTTGCCTTATTCAACTTTCTGTAATCTATACACATACGCCATCCTCCTTCTGTTCGTTTTGCCACATGCTCACCTTTCTCATTTTCCATAACAGTGATACCTCCTTTCTTGGGTACCACATGGACTGGGCTTACCCATTCACTATCCGAAATTTGGTATATGATACCAGCTTCTAATAACTTAAGAACTTCTTTCTTGACTACATCACTCATGATAGGGTTTATTCTTCTTTGATGTTCTCTTGAGGGTTTTGAATCTTCTTCTAGCATAATCTGATGCATGCATACGGATGGGCTTATACCTTTTAAATCTGAAACTTTATACCCTAAAGCTGAGGGATATTTTCGCAAGGTATCTAAGAGTTGATTTGTTTCTATTTGGTTTAGAGCGGCGCTAATTATAACAGGTCTATTCATCTCCTCATCCAAAAACTCATATCTTAGATTCTTGGGTAGTTCCTTAAGTTCTATAGTGGGTTTCTCAGTACGCGGCATAAGGTCAGGGGTAAGAGCTAAGCATTCGAAAAGGTTGTCGTCAATGTACGGTTCGATACTCTTAAATCCGTCATCCTCTAAAATAGGGGTTAATGGTAATTTGATTAAAGATTCGTTTTGTTCGAGCTCATTTACACATTCGTCAATGACGTCGATGGCATAACACGCATCTCATATCACTGGTGCCATTAGAAACTTTGATAAAATGAACTCAATCTTTTCATCTCCTACCTCGAAAGTCAGTTTCCCTTTCTTAACATCTATTATAGCTCCGGCGGTCGATAGGAATGGTCTTCCTAAGAGGATTGGGATGTCTTCATCTTCTTTAATATCCATTACGACGAAGTCGGTCGGAATGTACAACTGACCAATCTTGACAGGTATGTCTTCTAAAATACCCATGGGATATTTGACAGATCTATCAGCTAGTTGTAAGGACATCTTAGTAGGTTGAAGTTCTCCTAATTTTAACCTCTTACAGACGGCCAGAGGCATCATACTTACGCTTGCTCCTAAGTCTAAAAATGCTTTGTCTATCATATGGTTACCTAGGATGCAAGGGATAGAAAAACTTCCAGGGTCTTTATCTTTCTTGGCGAGTTTATTTTCGGATATAGAATGACATTCTAAAGGCTTGGGATCATCGAGTCGCCGTTTATTGGTCAAAATATCTTTCAAGAACTTAGCATATGATGGTATCTGGGTTATAGCTTCAGTAAAAGGAATCTCTACATGGAGTTTCTCTATTACCTTAATAAACTTTTGGTACTGGTTTTCTACTTTGGTGTTTTTCAGCCTCTGTGGGAACGGAATAGGTGGTTTATAAGGTTGTTGAGTGTTATTCCCTACTTCTGGTTTTGATTTCTTTTCTGGTTTCTCTGGTTCCTCTACCTGGTCTTTAGGTGTAGCATCTTCCATAGGTTTTTCTGATGTGCTTAAGTTAGGATTTCTAGGCCCTTCATAAGCAGTTCCACTTCTTAAGGTGATAGAATTTGCTTGGCCTTTTGGATTTGGTTGAGTTTGTCCAGGAAATTGTCCTTCAGGTGCAACTTGTACAGAGGTGTTTTGTGCTACTTGGGAAATCTTAGTCTCAAGCATTTTGGTGTGGGTTATCATCTGGTCAAACTTGGTTGCCAGTTGAGTAACTAGTTCGTTCGTGTGAATGTGTTGGTTCATAAACTCCTTATTTTGCTGAGTTTGAGTCTGAATAAAGGTGTCTATGGTTTCTTTAAGGTTTGGTCTTGGGGGCACTATTTGCATAGGTTGGTTTTGTTTTTGCGTTTGGAATCCTTGAGGTCTCGAAGGTCCGGGATTTTGGATAGGGTTATTGTTTTTGTAAGAGAAATTCGGGTGGTTCCTCCATCCAGGATTGTAGGTATTCGAGAAAGGGTTCCCTTGGGTATAATTAACTTGGTCTGAGCTAGATTCGTTCAAAAGGTTACAGTCAACGGTTTGATGTCCTTGAGTTCCACAGAGTTCGCATTCCGATTGGATTGCTGCTACTGTGGTTGGGTTTTGAGACATGTTCTCGACTATCAAAGCTACGGCGTCCATCTTGGCATTAATCATGTCCATGCAACTTACCTCATGCTTTCCTCCATGGCTCTCCTTTTTCTCTACTGTTGCTCGTTCTAATCCCCACTGGGCGTGGTTTTTGGCCATGTCCTCTATTAGGCCACAAGCGTCAGGGTAAGGTTTGTTCATCAACGCTCCGCCAGCGGCAGCGTCTATGGACATCTTTGTGTTGTAATGGAGTCCATTATAGAAGGTATGTATGATTAACCATTGCTCCAGGCCATGGTGCGGACAAGCTCTTAAAAGTTCTTTATATCTCTCCCAGGCATCAAAAAGTGATTCGCCTTGGTTTTGGGTGAAACAAGTGATCAGGTTCCTAAGAACAGCGGTCTTGCTTGGTGGAAAATATCTCGCAAGAAAAGCTCTCCTAAGGTCTTCCCAAGTTGTTATTGAGTTAGCTGGAAGGGCGTCTAACCAGTCGTGAGCTTTACCTCTAAGGGAAAAAGGAAACAGTCTTAAACGGATGGCTTCGGGTGTGGCTCCATTTGCCTTAAGGGTGTCAGCTAACTGGATAAATACCTTTAAATGTTGATTCGGGTTCTCGGTAGCGAGACCAGCGAATTGGTTTTGTTGTACTAATTGTAATAATGAGGGCTTTAGTTCAAAGTTGTTGGTAGTTATAGTAGGGTTTACTATACTAGAACTAGGTTCCTCGTTAGATGGTTGGGCGAATTCCTTGAGTGGTCTTTGGTTACGATCTTCTTCCATAGCTCTTCTTATCTTGCGTATAAAAAGACAGGCACGAGCGTAACGTTCAGGTTCTACTAAAGGATCTATTAGGTTACCGGTGCTACGATTTCTACGCATCTACCGGCTAGAATAGCCTTAGTCTAAACGGGATAACAATAGGGTACGAAATTTTGACGAAGTTGGTCCCCGATAACGGCGCCAAAAACTTGATGGGGATCTGTAACGTATAGCCTAAATATAGTACTGCAAGTGCACAACCTATCGAAGTAATATATAAGATTATCGAACCACAGAGACCAATTGTCAATCTATCAACTCTATTGCTAAGGTGCTTATCTAAGGTGAACAAGAATATTGATGTGAGTGCAGTGCAACAAAGTAAATGAGCGAGGTAAATAACAGTTTAAAAGACAGGTTGGAATGTAAATCATGTAATCAGATATTGGTCCGGTCATGCGTAGATGAAACTACTTATGGGGCAGTATTTTCTATTGATAGCAAAGAATCAATTTAACGGGAACTTGTAGCTTTTGACTACTAAGAACCGAATTTACTCTTTAAATTAAATTCCTTTATTGCCACATATAAAGGGTGCCTTCCGCGTTAAAGAGGTAAACTTATTTTTAAGAAATTGATAGTTTTGACTTAACAGAAAAGTAATTTTACTTGGAAAGATTAACTTAAAGAGACTTTTGGCTTTTGACCAAGAGTCAGATTTCAAACCTACAAACGCGTTCGAAAATAGTTTCAAAATTGTTTTCTAAAAAGGTCAATGATTCCTATTTAACCAATCAACGGCTTTCGCTATTTTTGTTTGGTTAAATAATAATCAAGTCGTATCATTAGTTTGGACGGCTTTCGATCTTACCCAATAAACATTTAAACATAATTGACTTAAGTTAAAAGCAAAACATCCCCAGAGTATTTTCACTAGCATGATAATTGGAACACGACCATGATGACAATCATTACATCCAAACCTTTATAGTTTAGCCAGACATAATAAGTGCGAGTCTATAAAACGTGTAGACTATGATAAGAGCGAGTAAGTAAAAGAGTGCGAGTCTATAAAACGTGTAGACTATGGTAAGATCATTTAGAGTCTATAAAACGTGTAGACTATGGTAAGAGCATTTAGAGTCTATAAAACGTGTAGACTATGGTAAGAGCAATTATAAGTAAAGAAATGCAATAAAATAGAACCTTGCTCCAGTCGGAGACTTGAATCTGATACAAATCTGCGGAATGGTAAGGCTGGTATGATGAACTTCAACCAAAGTTCTCCAAGACTCGATTACAACTCAATCTACACCGCAATAACTCCCCGATGTGAAGAGATTATTACTTTACAGAAACTGATAGTATATGGCTTAAGATTGTACTAAGCTTGGATGAAACTAAAAAAATGAAAATCGAAAACTATTTATAGAGGATCCTTGAGATGCGTAAAGACCAGCATGCCCCTCAACTTCTTCTGAGCGGGAAACTTTTGTGAAGGCCGCGGGCGCGGTGGCAGTGGCCGCGGGCGCGGTGGCTGGAACTGCCAGATCGTGGGAAAGTGGCAGTTGGTCTCTGGGTGAAAGTGGGCCACGTCATCGCGTTCCCTGTAGCCGGCGCGGCGCTGAACGCCATAAGTGCAGAATATCTTGAAAAACCCTAATTTCTTGGCGTTTTGGCTCGTTTCTTCACAGAAGGCTCTGAAATGACAAGAATCCTGAAAACAAAGGAAAAAGGAACATAATACGAGAAAATGATAATAAAAACTAAGGAAAACATGTGATATTTGAGTCAGAAACATAGTGCGATTTAGTGCGATCAGTTACATATATATGTTGGTATCTTATCGCCTGCATCATGTTGTTTTAAAGAGGAAAAGTTTTTGAAATTATGTACTCTAACTAGTGATTCACTAACGACAGGGGTGCAACATCTTTTTCATTCCAGGTTTTCAATTTCAAGGTTTACATAATTGTCACATCAGGATTGTCATTCCCATAATAAACATCTTTCTGCATATAAAACAATTATTTGACATCAAAAAGAGCTTACACAATGAACATCAGTAAGGAGCTTAATGTTATCAAGAGGGGAAGATTTGGCTTTTCTGTTGGACAGAGGCCATTCGTGGCATGAAAAGGATCTTTCCCTATACCCAGTGACGTTTTGCTTCCTCAACAGAGTTTTTATTGCCCCAGAAATCTTTTTCAAGAGAAAGGCTTTGTTCTAAGACTCCAAGTCTGAAGATGTCGTATATCCCCAGTAAAGTCGATACTGTGTGACTATCTGCATGATCCATCCAATGGTTGCATTCCAAAGGTTCAAAAATCTCCAACAAAATGCTCTTCTATAGAGTTTTGTTTCCCCGGTTAAGTCATGTTTCCTCAACATATTTTTGTTCCCCCTGCAAAGGTTTTAACCCCTCATGTCTGGTTTGTTATCTTGGTGTCATCCTCAACACGACTGCGCGCTATCTTTCTAGAGATTACAGTCTTGCCCTGATCTTTTCCCATAATGTCCAATATTTATTTAGCATCCCTCTCTAGAAGCTACAGTGTTGATCTGATCTTCTCCAGGAGTTTGCAATTTATTTTTGCAACTCCTCTCTGTGTTTGTAACCCGTTTCTACCGGTCAATCATTTATTACTCCCCGCAGATTCTCATCTCCTAAAGGGCTTCTCTCAAGTGTTTCCTTGTATCTTCTCTTCTCCAGCAGATTCTGCAATTTATTTTTGCAAAGTCTTGTCAAATCCTGACTTCTTGGTCACTGGCTTCCCGATTGGCCATTCCCTAGTGAAATATTTAAACAAAAATGCATCATTACATTGCATCTACCAAAATGCGTAAAATTTCCATTATATGGAGCATTACGCTATATATATATATAAAAATTAAAACCTGCATCAGAATATGAGCCATTATTGTTTCTGTTTATCCCCAGTGATTTGCTAGTTCTGCAAGTTTATTCCCAACGAGGTTTTCTTACGCATTATCTCAAGATTCACCCTATACAAATATCCTTTTGATCTTAATCATTTTATTGTTTGAGTGTCTACTCTTGATCGTAGTTCAGTTTCACCCTGGCACAATATTCTTGGGTTTGGTCTTCACTTCCCTCACTGATTCATTTCAATGTCTATTGATCTACCTTTCAAATACCAGTTTCATCCTGATATTCGCTTTCAGCAGGTTTTTAGGTGTACGCCCTAATCTCCTTGCTTTAGGTCGAGCTCAGAGTTTCGTCTCCTAACCTTGCACATGAAATCCAGTCTTGTCCTAGTACTCGTCTAGTTCAGTTTCACCTAGTTAGTTATAATGAGTCGATTTTCGCCTCGTTTTTGTTTTCATACCTTGGACTTTATCAATTATCATTTACTGAACCCTTTTTGGTTATCGTTTAACGAGTCTCTTTGCGGTGTTCGTGTTGCGTCCCTGGTTGAATTCAACCACTCGTGTTCCTTGGATTCTTCTATCAGTTTTCGTCACTGCCTATCCATTGATCTGAGACCAGCAGGTGCTCTAAGAAACATGTGCTCTCATCACTTTGCTTTGGGTCGAGTTTCGATCTCGTCGCCTGTGCATGAAATCCAGTTTCGTTCTGGTACTCATCTAGTGTAGTTTGGTCTAACTAGTTATAATGAGTCAGGTTTTGTCTCGTGCTTGTTTTCATACCTTGGAATTTATCAGTTATCATTTACTGAACCCTTTTCGGTTATCGTTTACCGAGTCTCTTTGCGGTGTTCGTGCTGCGTCCCTGGTTGAGTTCAGTCTCTTTTGTTCCTTGGATTCTTCTTTCAGTTTTCGTTGTTGTTTATCCATTAATCTGAGACCACCATGTGCTCTGAGAAACATGCACTCTCATCACTTCTCTATGGGTCAAGTTTCACCTCGTCACCCGTGCGTGAAATCCAGTTTCATTCTGGTACTCATCTAGGTTAGTTTTGTCTAACTGGTTATTTGGGTCGAGTTTTGTCTCGCTTTTGTTCCTCACTCCTGGGATTCTTTCAGTTCCTTCATACTGGCTATCTTAGTTTGAGATTAGAAGGTGCTCCTAGAATCACGCACTAAAGCCACTTCGCTTTGGGTCGAGCTCAGAGTTTCGTCTCCTCACCTGCGTACTTTTTCTTTTCCAGAGTTTAGTTTCGCATATTCTCTTTGGTTTGAGTCTTATCTCACCCTTTTGTGGTTCAGTTTTGTCCTGACACATTTTTGCAGAAGGTTTAGTTCCATCTATTCTTCTAAGCTTTGGTTTTGTCTCATTTTTATTAAAATCTTCATTACAGGTTCATTCTGACGCATGTCTTGGGGGTTTTTCTTCTTTTTCTTCAAGAGTGTAAATTTTTGGGTTCTTTTATATTCAATCATCTTTAACTCTGAACGCTCGAAAGCTTTCGCTTTTCTCACTTATCCATTTAAAGATGATTGAATAGGGGCATCTGTTGCACCCTAAAATTTACCCTCTTGATTTAGGCTTATGTTTCATCATAAACATCATATTGCATTGCATTCATACATTGTGATGGGATCAAAGTATTCTGGTTATCAAGTCTTCCTCAATCTTTTGAAGATTAATTGTGTTGACAAGTTGCTCAAGTAGAGCCTTATCATCTAAATCTTTTGATCTTTCAATCTCAAAGGCATCACATATCTCAAGATATCTTATCCATCTCATTGGATCATTAGAAGAATGAAGATTATGTTGATTATAAGGAGGATCACATCCTTTTGGTTAATCAGTCAAAAATAGGGTTTTGGTTTATCAAGGCTAATAATGAATGTGCAAGTCTTGATTTTGAAGCTACGACACCTCATTGACATTTGAAATATCTTTGTACAAGGAATTGGCCAAGATATCCAGAGGATTTGAAGTTTTGAAGATGATTCATCATTCTCCTTAGATGTTGACCAAAACTAGGATTTGGGATTTCATCGGGATTTTTTGAGAATTTTGAGATGAAACTTTGCACATGGCCTCTATATATTTGTAAGATCATATGTTTGAAGTTTTGATCATAAATTTTGAAGAGAAGTGTATCAATTGATTCAAAGAGGGAAAAATGGTCATTTTGGTCAGAATCATTCAAAGTCAAAGTTGACCAAGTGAAATTTTGGTCAACCATCAATTCAAGGGTGTACTTTTCATTTTTCAAGTCCATTTTAATCATTGGATCAAGAATATTAAGTTTTGGATTGAAACTTGTTCATGAAGAAATCCAAAAAGTTTCTAAATTTGGAAAATGAGTATCAAACTTTGAAAATTCATATTTTATTCATCTTTGATCAAAAAAATGCAAATGAAATATGCTTGGAAAGCTAAGAGAGGGCTATTTCACATGATTCCATTTTTGAGAACAATGCATGAAGTGGTGGCAAGTTATGAAGCTTGAAAGTCACAAAATTATGGGTCATTTTTCAAAATTTATGATTTTCATACCATATTTTGAAGGACTCAATGGAATCAAATGTGAGGCCAGTTGCCATAGGGTTGAAGAGCATTGCAAGACCTTTCCAAAGAGTACTCATATGTGTCAAAATTCAAAAATATGAGCAAGTTATGAGCTTTGAAATTTTGAGGCATTTTATTGAATTTTGACCAAGCAAGCAAAATGCAATTTCTTGAGAACTCGAGTTTCAGCCATTCCTTTTGTTTCTAATCAAGCCCATGACCAATTTGTGACATGCTGAGGCCCATTATACTCACCATTTTGTTCCCCATGGGCCATAGAACTTGCTTGCATTCAAAATGCTCAAAGTTGCCAAGAATGGCCAATGGATCAATACTCATTCTCCTTTACAAGTCAGGACTTGTAGCTTTGAGGATTTCTTTCTGATGTTATTTGGCACACAAAACGCAAGAAATAAGGAGCAATTCACAAGAAAAACACAGAAGCCCATAATCACTCAATTTTTGGCCATTTTTTTCCAATCCGACCCTCTAACAGTTTTGAGGACCAATTTCCTCTTCTAACCTTCTGTACTCACACTATATAATGTACTGCAAGCCTCATTTCAGGCTACACGCGCTCCAGTTATCATAAATATGGATCTGAACTTTTTCTGCTCTTGCTGAAGTTTTCTCCGCTTCTCTCATCTTCTTCGCGCATTCATCAAATTTCCCGTGGATTCATCTTCTCTGAAGTGTGTAGATCAAGATTATGGAGTTTGTTGGATTTTGTAATTAAGGAATCAAGGTTTCCAGTTTCACATTGAGTAACTTCACGCGCATATTCCTTTTAGATCCCTTGTCCATTGAGAATTTTATGATAATCATGAGATAGATGGTAACTTCAGCTTTAATTTGTGCTTTGGATCATGGATTTTGGTTGAGAAACGAGCGCGATTGATGGATATGAATATAGGCTCGTGAACTATTTTGTTGAACACATTTTGATATGCTGGAGGTTGAAGACGAAGTGAGGTGGCACGCTCTGATTGGTTTATTTGAAGTCTTAACACATTTCATATTATTTGATTTTAATTGATTTTCTCTAATTTTATTTTGTGATCAAACCATCTTAAAAAATTCTAAAACAATTACCATAGTCTAATAATAATTACTAGTATTTGTCATATTTTTTCTGGAATTTTTAAAAATATTTTGATTGTTGAAAAAAATTCGTGCATTAATTAATTTTGTTTAATTGACTTTTGCATACCTTTTTTGTTAATTTTTGTTTCTGATCTTTCCTTTGTACAAAAATCATGTGAAAAATATTTTGGACACTTTGATTAGTCTATTTTAGGAATATGAATTTTATTTTATAATTTTATTTCTTTTAGTAGATTAATTAATTAATAGGAATAAATTGATTCTTTTGTTTTTGTCAATTATTTTAACCTTGCTCTTAATATAGGAAAAATTCCACAAAAATTTTTTAGACTCCTAAAATTACTCGGAAATTGATTATTAAATTTGTTTGGTATTTTTCTCATATTTTATCAGAAAATTAATTTGAGAATTTTATTTGGTTTATTTTTGTTTCATAATTTTTCTTTTCATATTTTCCTTAATCTAAAAATTCTGAAAAAATTCATAAAACTTAAAAATAATATTTCTGTATTTGTGTAATTTTATTCGAAATTTTAAAAGTATTTTTGATTGATTTTTAAAATTTGTAAGACTAATTAATTGTTTGTTGATATTTGATTTTTTATTTTTGACATTTTTGATGCTAAAAATGATGGGAAAATTCACGAAAGCTTATTTGGATCAGGGGAATCATAAAACAATTTTGTTTGGCATGTGCTTTCTGTTTTGATCATAATTCCATTTTGATGATTAAATAGTTACTTAATCATTTAATCAATTAAAAAATTGCTAAATTTTGAATTTCCTCTTGGATTTAAAAATGTAAAAAAATGGTTCCCCTGACCTTTTGAGTTTCCTCATATTTGATGTATATTTGTTTTGAATTGTTTGATCTTTGATCTTAATTAATCAATTGTTAAGATTAATTTCCAAATAATTAAGGTTTTGTTACTTACTTAGCAAGTTTCCATTTCAAAATCAATTTGCCTTGTTTATTAAATTGAATTTAGTTCTTGTATGAAGTTCATAGATGGATTGATAATCTAAAAATGATTTTTATTGAATTAATTGACTTGTTTTGATATTTTTCCTCAAATCATTTTGAAAACTTGTCTAGTTTGACATTTTGGTCAACTAGTTTTGATGTTTGAAGCTTGTTTGACCCCCTTCTCATCTATATATGAACTTGAGACTTTCTTTCTGACTTATACATACTTCAAGGATGTCATGGAAATTTTGGTTTGAATTATTGAAGTCCCTTTCTATTTTTGATAAATTTTCAAAGTGAAAGTGCCCAATTAATGTTGCATATCTTGTTGCAATTTGTTTTATGGCCAATGAACTTGTGAGAGGCCTATAATTTGGCATTTAGTGATCATGTTGTTCTTATTTCCTCATACCAATTCAAGTCAATCTTCTTGATTTCCCATAATTGGTTGATGAGCCCCCCCCCCCCCCCCCCCCCTTTTTTTTACACATGCCTCCTAAATAATGATTCACTTCTTGTTTTTACTTTGAGTTTTGAATTGTTGCTTTGAGGTCATCAAATGACCAATGATGACATGTTGAGTAATGATACATCAAGGGTAGTCTCATGAAGACTTGATATCATTTGACCTTTAATGCTTGAACCATTTTCATCCATATATGAATCTGATGTTCTCTTTTTCTCTCCTTTTGAATCTTTGAGGTATATTGAATGCACATGTGCAACATATATTAGAATCCACATTTTAAACTCTTGATCACATCCTCATGGCATGTTAGGAGCTTGATTCCATTTTTTCTTTTGGTTAGGTTTGAGTCTTCTAACTTTATTTTTGTTTGAATTCTTTTCCTTGCTAACTTGTGATCCAAGCTTTGTGATAAATTTTTATGGTACCCCTCTTTTGTTATGCTTGTGAACCATGATGAAGTGAGTGAATATGGATGTGAAATATTTGCTACTGACTTCTAAAGTCTCTTGATTGTATTCTTCTCTATCTCCTTTGATCCTTGATTTATATTTACTTGTCAATTCAACATGGTGATAAAAGTAGCAACAGTCTTTTAGCTTTGACCTAATTATTGCCTATGCATATTTGATATTTCTCATACCTAATGCTTTAATATCCTCTATCATGATTTTCCATTTCCTTGTTATATCATCATCCATCCCTTATTTGATTTATCACTTCTCTTTGAGATCACTAATTTTTCTGTTAAATGTGCAAGGTACCCTGAGAAATTTTTCCATTTTTGATGATGCTTTGGTGTTATACTTTATTTGTGGAACCCAATTGATTATGCTTGCACCATCCTTGTGATTTTCATATTTAATGGTCCTTGTAGGATATATATGTGACTGTGATTGCCATACATCACCTGTGGGATATGTTCATATTTGAAAGCCTCGGTGCTTATATTTGATGGCGTGATTTCTGACTCGATTTATTTGCTGATGCCAGCTTGCTTGAAGTTTTCTGGGTTTCTTTTCCTCTTTCTCAGTTGCTACGGAAGTTATCCGTTTGGTATTGCACTCCTACCCTTTTTTTACTGTTTATGCTCTTTGTTGCTTTCTGTTGCATGATGGGACCTCTGTTGTTGATATATGTCAGGAGGCCCTTTGTTTTATTTAAAGACTTGTAGTAGGCATTATGCACTTTGTTTGTTATATGTGTTGTGTTTGTGTTTGCTTCCTTAATTGTTGATCGATGAGTCACTCAATTTAGAAATTGAGATCACGACTTCGCTCTCAGTGCATGTTCCCTATAGGATTTTTATTGCCTTCCTTAATTGTTGATCGATGAGTCACTCAATTTAGAAATTGAGATCACGACTTCGCTCTCAGTGCATGTTCCATATAGGATTTTTATTGCTCTCCTTAATTATTGATAGATGAGTCACTCAATTTAGAAATTGAGATCACGACTTCATTCTCATTGCATGTTCCCTATAGGATAGTTTTGTTAGACTTTCTTCGGCATACTAACCTAGATAGGATCTCTAGGTTTGCTCTCTTGAGCTTTCTGGTTTGTTTGTCCGATTTCATCTTTGTGTGTGTATTTTGAGACGGCACATCCCCACCATGCTCCCTTAGGATCGCTCGTGCAGGTTTAGTTCTCGAGCTAGACATTAGGATAGATATCCATGCATGCTAACTTAGGGTAGAAAATTCCCTCTTTCATCCTCAACTTTAGGATCAACTCTTGTATGATAACATTAGGGATAGTGCTAAGCTAGTCTCCCTTAGTTGTTCATCCTTCCTTTTGCATATTGCATCTTAAAACTAAAACCTTTTCTTGGTAACTCATAAAATATCTCCAATGAACTTAAACCCTTATTTAAGGTAAAAAATACAAACCAATCTTAATCGCTTGCGCGCCTTCCTGTTTTATTTTAAAATCTTTCCAGATTGATGTTTTGCCATCCTTGCCATGACTTTTTGTTATATTTTAGCCGATGTTTCGCCATCGTATATTTGTGTGAAGCCGATGTTTTGCCATCGCACATGTTTGTTATCCTACTTTGATTCTCAATATCATAGTGGGTGTGGTGTTTTATCATTTGGTTTATTGATGTTTCACCATCTTTGCCATGATACCCTGTTATCTTTTAGCTGATGTTTCACCATCGCATATTTGTTTGAAGCCGATGTTTCGCCATCGAACATGTTTGTTATCCTACTTTGATTCTTAATATCATAGTAGGTATGCTATTTTATCATTTGGTTTATTGATGTTTCGCCATCTTTGCCATGTTATCTTCCTAAATCTTAGTCGATGTTTCGCCATTGCACATTCTTTTAGCCGGTGTTTCTCCATTGCACATGCTTGTTATCCTACTTTAATTCTCAATATCATTGTTAAGTGTGATGTTTTATCATCTGGTTTATTGATGTTTCACCATCTTTTCCATGTTATCTTCCTATCTTTTAGCCGATGTTTCACCATCACACATTATTTTAGTTGGTGTTTCGCCATCGCACATGTTTGTTATCGTACTTTGATTTTCAATATCATCATTAGGTGTAATGTTTCATCATCTTGTCTGATATTTTGCTATCATGCTGACGTTTTATCATCTTATCTGAGTTTGTGTTTCCATGCGATGTTTTATCATCCATTTTTGTTGCTTTAACATTGTTGTTGATGTTTTATCATTTATCTGATGTTTTGCCATCTTGATTGTTTCTTTTATTTTCTTAACTAAAAAACACAAACCAACCAAAATATATGAGCCGAACGACGGCTTCTTTGATTCCTTAAAAGGGATATGTAGGCACTGGGGTAGGGCCCAAGCGAGCATAACTTTTATTTTCCCTATATTATTTTCTCTTTTCTTTTGCATGCATTCCCTCTTTGCATTTTCTTTTAGCTATTAAGCTTTAGATATAGATATAAATAACCTTAGATTAGAACAAACAAGAGTGGATACCATAGAATACTACGGGCTTGTGGGGTGCTAATACCTTCCCCTCGCGTAACAGACTTCCTTACCCAATCTCTCGGTTTCAAGACCGTGATTTCACCCTCTTCAGGTTTTCTCGATGTTTACCTTTCCTTTCTTGCGGGATAAAAGACGTTTGGTGGCGACTTTATTAATTTTATTATCAGATGACAGTTCAATGGGTTGTTTCACATGTCTTAGAACATGTCTTAGACCATGTCTTCAAAACACTTGTTAGACCATGTCTTAGACTATGTCTTTCGAACATGTCTTAGACCATGTCATTAGACCATGTCTTCCGAACATGTCTTAGACCATATCTTCCGAACATGACTTAGAGCATGTCTTCTTAACATGTCTTAGACCATGTCTTTTGAACATGTCTTCTGACGGTTCACAACCTATGGAACAACTTGGTTAACAACATACTTACTGTAACACGGTGGGAGAACTGACTTGGGTGTTTTGCATTTTATCGAAATTTTTGCGGATATCAAGAGTCGCCACCGAATTTTCTTTTATCCAATAAGCAAAGGCTGAAAAGAACAAGAAAGACCTTTCGAGATTATTTCTGAGTTCGGGGGGTAGATTATGAAAAGGGAAGGAATTATCACCCTTTTCATCTGTAGTTATCTACATGATCTTAGTTGCTTGCTATATCACTTACTTTGTTTGAAAAATGTGCTTTGTGTGGTTTTTGAAAGTATTTTGAAAAGGCGCCTTCGTTTAGGAAAACTTTGTAATAGTTCTTGTTCGTAAGAACATATACAAAGTGTTGATCTTTTGAAAATGTTTCATGTTTGGAAAATGTTTTAAAAGTGTTTTTGAAAGTGTTGGTATTTATTTTGAAAATAAGCAAGAGTGTTTGATTTGAAATTGAGCAAGAAACTAGGAACAATCTACCTACTCAAAAGTCTTAGTTCATTTCTTCCTTTCCTTTGATATTGCTATCTTACCATTGATTTGGTAAGAAGCCTTATCTTTGGATATAAAGGGACGGGCGTAGGACGTTTGTATAGTCATAAAAGGAAACCTATGATACTGTGATACGGTGAGAGAATTGACTATGGTTTTGCGTTTTGTTTTCGCAAATGTTTCGGTAGAGCAAGAGTCGCCACCGACTTTTTATTTTATCCTAAGGAAAGGGTTAAAAAGCACAGCAAAAACCTTTGAGATTTTTCTTGGGTTTGGGGAGTAGATTATAGAAAGGGAAGGTATTAGCACCCTTTCTATCCATGGTTATCCATGGGCTCTTAGGTACTTGCTTAGATCAAACTTGCCTTGGTTTTCAATTGTTTGAAATGGTGCTCGGTGTGTGGTTTTTTTGAAAATGTTTGGAAAAGATGCCTTGTATAGGCTACCCTTGTAACAATTCTTTACTCGAATGTTTTACAAAAGGTGTTTTGTCTTTTGAAAAGATGTTTCAAGGTTTTTTGAAAGTTTGTTTTGAAAATGTTTGTGAAGTGTGGTTTGAAAATAGGCAAGCGTTTTCTTTGCAAATTGACAAGTACCTAAGAGTTATCTACCCTAAAGTTTTCTCAAAGATTCTTGTTATGTTTTAAACCTTTTGACAATTTTGTTCCACCATTGCATTTGGTGGACAATCTTGTATTAGGAGGTGAAAGGGACGGGCGCGGGTCATCGTTTAGACCATAATTGCAATAGTGCTAAGTCTCTTTGGGCAATTTCTCTTTGAAAGGGACTTGATCATTTTAGGCAACTTTTCGAAAGCGCCATCGAAGGACTTATGATCATTTGATTGTTTGTTTTACCCAAAGAAACCTAACATGCAATATGGCCCAATTATTTGAAGGCAACAAAGTGGAATACCTTAGGGGTGCAAGTGTGAAATGTATTGTCCATTTTCATGCTTGTTTATCTTGAAATTAGGTCAAACTATTTTTGTTCTTTTTATTTACATACAAACCCTAACTCTAGCATGGTATGTTAGAAAGCATTAAAGTGCGAAATTTAAATTCCTACACTATTACAACACAATAATATGGGGAGGGGGGTACAAATGTTTCAAATGGGGGTTATTTAGACAAGAACTTAAACCTAGCTATTACATCATTTTCTTTGAATATTTACAATATAATTAAAGGCATAAATTAAATGGAAATGAAATAAATATGCAAGATGTAAAAAGAATTTTTATATGTATGAAAATGTATTATTTATGTAAAATAAATAAAAAAGGTATTATTTTTGGAATATTTTCATATTTAGGGCAAAACACTAATTTTAACCAAAGGGTATTAATTATTTAATATATATAATATTTACTATTTATATACAAAAAATAAAATAAAAAATGAAGTATATTTGTAAAAATGTATTTTTAGTGTTAAATATTAATAAAATAAAAATATGTATATTTTTGGTATTTTATCCTAAGTGTATTAATATATATATATATATATATATATATATATATATATATATATATATATATATATATATATATATATATATATATATATATATATATATATATATATATATATATATATATATATATATATATATATATATATATATATATATATATATATATATATATATATATATATATATATATATATATATATATATATATATATATATATATATATATATATATATATATATATATATATATATATATATATATATCTTTATCATTTACTAAATAAATATTATATATATATAAATAATAATAATTAATATTTATGAAAAAAGTATGTTTTGTATAAAACTATTTCAAGAAGATAAAAAATAAAAATAAAAATAAAATGTGTTTACATTATTTTTATCTATTTATTCTAAATAATATATTATTTACTTATTTGTATACAAATATCAATATAATCCAATAAATGTCTAAAAAATATAAAAATGATGCAAAAATATTTTTTATGTTTTTAATATGATAAGAAAAAATAAATGAGTCAGAATGAAAAAGAAAAAATCAAAAAATCATAAAAATACACAAAATGGGCTTGGGGGGTATGAAAATGGAAAAAGGGTGTGAAAAGAAAAGACCACACAGGCCCAGCCCATGTGGCTTCTTCTTCAACCTACAGACAAAAAATTGTCCAAAACGCGCGCCTGTTCTTCCAGTTCAAACATCCTGATTCCTTGATCTTTTGCACAAACTTTCAACACAAAAAATGTTAAGCATTGAATCACGATTCCAAATATATAAAGAACACCTCCTAACTCTCAGAAATGAGAGAGAATTTTGACATTCCCAAATCCTGACCTAAGTTTTCTGCCATTTTCAAACCTTAAATTCTCACAGCTCAAGCAAAAGAAATGAAAAGTAAAAGTATGTACAGGTTCAGTGGCATGAGTAGAACATTTCTTATTCACAAACCTAGAGCTAATGATGCCTATACTAAGAGTTAGAAGTTCACCAAAGTACCTGTTCAGTTGAAGTTCTATCTGGCAATGGGGAAGCTTTCAGTGCAAGGTAATGGTTGGTATAGCTTCCTTGAGGTGTGGTGATGCTGTTCCAATATTTACTTTGCCTTGAGACACCTTGAATCGAGCTGTGTAACTTCAACTGCAAAATGAAAAAGTGAAAATGGTGGAACTTGTTAGAGGGATTACAGGTCGTGTTTCAGGTCTTGGTTAGCTTGCATTGATGCTAGGGAATGTGTGTGAACTGGTTTGGGCAAGAAAGCTTGAGAGGAATGAAAGATGGCACTCAAACTGCAGGCCTTGCCCTGTTCTTGCAGTTTGAGGGTGATTCTGGGATTGGGAGTGTATGAGGGATGTTAGGGTCGTGTACTAGCTTAGTTGGGATGTCCTGGATGTGTTTTACAAGTTTGCTTAAGTGTTTGTAAGCTGATATGGGAGTTGTCTTACAAAATGCAATGTTACTTACACTTTAAGCAACAAATGCCCAAGTTGTGTTCTAGGTCAGTAGAGGCCCCCTAATGTGCTGCATAATCTCTCCTTGATCAGAGTGTTTTGCTCATAATCTTGTGCCAATTAGATCTCATATGTACTTGTGGATTTGCATCATGACTTAAATTGAAACTTTTACAAAAATGGATATAATGCTTTTTCCAATTTGGGATTAATCCTTTAGGCAATGCTTGAACTCATGAAACAAGGCCTTAGCACAATGAACATGCATTAAATTATTGAGTGTTGGATGGTTGAAGGACCTGTAATCAAGGGGCATGCTGGTTTGAGAAGTTTGCACAAATTATGAACATGGAAAATAGCCAATTCAAAAGTGAGTTTTTGCCATATTGTGAAATTCAATTCTCTCAAGTTATGAGGTTGTTTGAGAAGTTCTTGGACATTTTGGAAATCTTGGAATGTGTACTACAATCCATATTTGAAATGCAAATTGAAATTCCAAGTGGAAGTTTATGGAAAATGGCCTTGAAGTTGGGTAGAAAACCTTGTCAAAATAGGTTAAAATTTCACTAAGTTAAGAATGGTTTAGTGCCCTTATTCAAAAATTTGTAACTTGAGATACAAGCCTCATTTGGGAAAACTTTGTGAATCAAAGTTGTAGATTATGCAACAAGATACAACTTTCATGTTTTGACTTTTGCTTGAATCCAAATAGATCTTGGTGAGAAAGTGGGGCAAAGTTGGGAAAAAATTAGGGTTTTTCATAACTTAGAAAAATTCTAAGTTATGAAAAATTCTCATTTCTAACCCTAATTTGCATTTTTTGATTTCTTGGTGAACAAGTTTCATGATTTGGCATGTTTTGATGAAAAATGAATCTTGACTCTTGATTTTGACCAAAAAGTCAAAGTTTGACTTTTCAGTATACAGTCAAAATTGATCAATTGACTGGGAAATTCAACTGTCAATCTTGTGTACTTGGGATCTTTTGAGTTTGTTGAGCATGTCAAGATAATTCCATGGGGTCCTTGAGTCCATATGTGAGCTTGGTTTGCCATTGGCTAGGTCAAACAGTCAAAAATTGCCTTTGTGCAGTCAAAACCCTAAAAATGACCATTTTGCCCTTTTGGTATTCTGATCAAGTTTCTTGTGGAATTGTGATCCCAACTTGATCAAATGGTTCATAGGAGTTCATAATGTTGATGTGGGTCAATTTTCATGACATTTGACTGTCAATTGGCCACAGTTGACTTTTTTTCCAATACAGCTGATTTCTAGGTCAACTGTCCAATTGACTGGGCAAAATTTGGAATCAAGACTTGAAACTTGGTATGGATAAACTTGGGAATCCAATATGAAGCATGAAAGTCATCTTAGGCATTTTAGGTCAAAACATCTTGGTGCAAACACAAACCCTAATTTGGGTCAACAGTGCAAGGAGAAGTCTTGAGCAGATGAAACCATAACTGGATCTTGAGCTTCAAGGGCTTTGTGGTGAGAAATCAATGAGAAATGGGAGGGAAAATTTTGGGGTACAACAGTTGCCCCTGTTCAATATTCTTGAATCCGAAGAGTTAGATTGACAAGCTTGCCTTTCGTGACTCGAGGGTAAAAGGAGATTGGACACTAGAGTGCCCGGAAATTTGCACTTGTCAAAGCAATGGATGTGGGAATGGGCTTAGAGATGCCATTTGGAGATGGGATTAGAGATGCCATTTGGAGATGAGCTTAGAGATGCCATCTTGATGGGTGACAACAACTTGTCGGGGATGGGCTTACAGATGCCATCTGGAATGAGTATCAGGAAGGCGTCCATGCTTTGGACCATCTTCGAACTGGGGGTCTGAATAAGCAATAGATAGACATCCGTTGTTGGGAGGAATCCGTAAACTGTTTTCAAAGGTTGTATCTGAACAAGTGATAGATTAACATGTGTTGTTGGGAAGGATCCATAGACTGTTTTCAGAAGTCTGGAGAAGAAACTGAACAAGCGATAGGTTAACATCCGTTACTTGGAGAACCCGTAAACTGTTTTCAGAAGTCTTGGAGTTGAATAAGCAATAGAGCATCATCCGTTGTTGGGAAGCATCCGTAAACTGTTTTCAAAGGTGAGAAGAGTCTGAGTAATCGATAGGTTAACATCCGTTACTTGGAGAACCCGTAAACTGTTTTCAGAAATCTTGGTGTTGAATAAGCAATAGAGCAGCATCCATTGTTGGGAAGCGTCCGTAAACTGTTTTCAAAGGTTGCATCTGAACAAGTGATAGATTAACATCCGTTGTTGGGAAGAATCCATAGACTGTTTTCAGAAGTCTTGAGATGAAACTGAACAAGCGATAGGTTAACATCCGTTACTTGGAGAACCCGTAAACTGTTTTCAGGAATCTTGAATTTTGAGGAGGAACCGATGTAGGGTTGCCTGATGATGAGTCCGTGTAAAACTGCATCTGAAACTGTTAGTGACAGCCTTTTTTATTCTTATCCTGAAAAGGACGAAATGTTAGCTAAACACAAAATTATGTCGCATGAAATGTATGATGCAATATATGTTATATCAGTGTTTATGATATGAATGTAATGAATGCGCATGTAAGCTGATGAGCTGTCTTGCTGGTGATAGATGAACCCTGGATGGCTGAAAATAAAAGCATCTTGACTGCTGCCGGGAAGAACAATTCCTTGGCTATTGCTGGGGAACAAGGAGCTTGGGTTGTATACCAAGCCTCTGGGTAATTCCTGATGACTTCTACCGGGGAGTACCAATCTAGTAGACTCATGCTGGGGATGCAAGACTGAGAATCTTCAGTTTGGCGGGAAGCATTTCTGCGACTTCACTGGGGAACTCAAGATTTGTTCTCCTAAAACTCTGTGGGGAGAAGGTTCATTAGTCTGGCCTCGCTGGGGATTCTGAAATTTAAACTCTGAGGGGAATTGAATTCTTGAGGATCTTCTGGCTGGGGAATTGCAAAGATAAGTTACTGCTGGGGAATTTTGATGAACTCTGCTGGGGATAGGAAGAAATTTGGCGAGTGCGATCTTCCGTGATTGTTAGCTGAGGATAACCCAGTTATAAGGCCTTGTGAGGAATAACTTTGAATAAAGCTCGGGAGAGACGTCCGTACTCTGCGGGGGATAAGCTTCCAGAATCTACTGGGGATGAGCTTCAAGACTTGCTAGGGATATGGATTCCAAATCTCCCGGGGGTTTCCTTTGAAAAGGTATCAGGTTATCCAATTGTACCTTTGACTTATCAGTAATCCTCTTTCTTGGTTCATAAGGAAATGATTATGTTCAAATGCATATGCCTATTTAACAAAACATTGGACGTTTCTCAAAATAAAACAAACAGTGCAAGAGAAAAGAAAAGGAAATGACACAAATTTCTAGGAAAAGTATTTGTATTTAATTGCTATGAGTATATTTGTACAAAGGAGACAATCATCCTAGTAAGAGGATTTTGTCGTAAATACAAAATAAAGATGGCTATGTGAAATAATTCCATGGGATTCCATTCCGCTATAGCTTTCACAACTCTGAATATCTGTCCATTCAATGCTTCGTTTGACGATGACTGGATTGATCAGAAACCTGGATTCGGTTGATGAAGAGATTGTCTTTGAAGTGATCTGACGAGACATAGTCATACGCTTTAATTCCCTAACTTTTGCCTGAATCTCCCTTTCGGGTTTTCGACTTGTCGGGTCATTTATGCGTAGTATCTTTTGACTATGTCTGCGTTCGCAGGGTGCGGCAAATCGTCACCGTCCATGGTGGTCAGAATCATTGCACCACCAGAAAATATGCTCTTGATCACAAATGGTCCTTCATATGTAGGAGTCCATTTGCCCCTGGGATCACTTTGCGGCAAGATAATCCGCTTGATTACGAGATCTCCGACTTGATACACTTGACGTTTGACTTTCTTATTGAAGGCCTTGATCATCCGTTTTTGATACGCCTGACCATGGCATATAGCAGCGAGTCGCTTCTCGTCGATCAGATTGAGTTGATCAAGTCGGGTCTGCATCCAATCATCTTCATTCAAACCTGCATCCTTCATAATCCTTAGAGAAGGAATCTGGACTTCCATAGGCAAGACAGCTTCCATGCCATATACCAAAGAAAATGGGGTTGCCCCGGTTGAAGTACGCGCCGTCGTACGGTATCCATGCAGAGCAAACGGTAACATCTCATGCCAGTCTTTGTAAGTGACTGTCATTTTCTGAATAATCTTCTTAATGTTTTTGTTCGCAGCTTCAACAGCACCGTTCATCTTCGACCGATAGGGAGATGAATTGTGATGATAAATCTTGAACTGTTCGCACAATGCAGTGATCATCGTGTTATTCAGATTTGTTCCGTTGTCTGTGATGATCCTGTCTGGAACACCATACCGACATATGAGATTTTGCTTGATAAAGCGGGCAACCACATTTTTAGTAACAGAGGCGAAGGAAGCTGCTTCGACCCATTTGGTGAAATAGTCAATGGCAACCAGGATGAAGCGATGTCCGTTGGAAGCCGTGGGCTTGATCTCTCCAATCATATCAATGCCCCACATTACAAAGGGCCACGGAGCAGTCAGGACGTTGAGAGGAACCGGAGGGATATGAACTTTGTCAACATAGATTTGACACTTGTGGCAAGTACGGGAATGTTGATGGCAGTCAGCTTCCATGGTAGACCAGTAATAGCCTGCCCTTAGGATCTTCTTAGCCATTGTATGCCCGCTCAAGTGAGTGCCAAATGTGCCGCTGTGTATATCAGTCATGATCAACTCTGCTTCAGCTTTATCTACGCATCGGAGTAATACACAATCATGGCTTCGTTTGTAAAGGATGCCGTTGCTCAGGAAGAACTTAGCAGCGAATTTCCTTAAGAACTTCTTGTCATTTACGGAAGCTCCTTCAGGATAATCTCTAGTCTTGAGATACCTTTTGATTTCATGGAACCAGGGTTGTTCCACTACCTCTTCAGTATTAATCTCGTGACAATGCGCAGGTTCATCCATTCGCTCGATGGTGATTTGGGGAGCTTCGTTATCCCAGTTGAGTTTAAACATGGAGGACATTGTGGCTAGAGCATCTGCTAGCTGATTCTCTTCTCGCGGGAAATGCTCGAAGGTAATTTGCTCGAAATGAGGCAACAATGTCAGGACATGTTCTTTGTATGGGATAAGATTAGGATGCTTGGTATCCCACTCTCCTTTGATTTGACTGATAACCAAAGCTGAATCTCCGAATACATCCAAGGATTTGATCCCCAAGTCTATAGCAGCCTTGAGACCAAAGATGCAAGCTTCATACTCAGCCATGTTGTTTGTGCAGCTGAAGCAAAGTCGGGCCGTGAAAGGTGTGTGACAACCTTCCGGAGAAATGAGTACCGCGCCGATACCGTTTCCAAGTGCATTTGAAGCACCATCAAAGTACAGGGTCCATCAGGATTCCTTTTCGGGTCCGTCATACGGTCCGTTACCTTCAATGTTGTCCAAATTCATGACGTCCTCGTCCGGGAAATCAAATCTCATGGGTTGATAATCTTCGATAGCCTGGTGAGCCAGATGGTCAGCTAGTACACTCCCTTTTATAGCTTTTTGGGTGGTGTACTGGATGTCATACTCAGTTAAGATCATTTGCCATCTAGCTATCCTTCCAGATAAAGCGGGCTTTTCGAAGATATACTTGATAGGATCCATTTTGGAAATCAACAAGGTAGTATGAGTCAACATATACTGTCTTAGTCGGCGAGCAGCCCATACCAAAGCGCAGCAAGTTTTCTCGAGCAGTGAGTAGCGAGTCTCACAGTCGGTAAACTTTTTGCTAAGGTAATAAATAGCATGCTCTTTTCGACCAGACTCGTCATGCTGGCCCAAAACACACCCCATTGAGTTATCCAAGACGGTCAAATACATGATCAATGGTCTTCCTTCGACGGGTGGCATCAGAATAGGAGGTTCTAGCAAATACTCCTTGATTCTATCAAAAGCAGCTTGATAATCGTCGTTCCATTCGACTACCTGATCTTTTTTCAAGAGTTTAAAAATTGGCTCACAGGTAGAAGTCAGATGTGAGATGAATCTGGCAATATAGTTTAAGCGCCCCAAGAATCCTCTAACCTCCTTCTCAGTACGGGGAGCAGGCATCTCTTGTATTGCTTTTACTTTTGCGGGATCGACTTCAATGCCTTTGTTGCTTACAATGAATTCCAGGAGTTTACCAGACCTGACTCCAAAAATGCATTTACTTGGATTCAGCCTGAGCTTGTATTCTTTTAACCTGGCAAACAGCTTCTCCAGATGTTCAAGGTGCTCTTCCTCTGTTTGTGACCGAGCTATCATATCGTCTACGTAAACTTCAATCTCATGATGTATCATATCATGAAATAAAGCTACCATGGCGCGTTGATAAGTTGCCCCCGCGTTCTTCAGCCCGAACGGCATCACCTTGTAACAGAAAGTGCCCCATTGGGTGACAAAAGTTATTTTCTCCATATCCTCGGGGGCCATTTTGATTTGATTGTAGCCCGAGAATCCATCCATGAAGGAAAACACTTTATGCTGAGCTGTATTGTCGATCAAGATGTCAATATGAGGTAGCGGGAAATCATCCTTAGGGCTGGCCCTATTCAAATCCCGGTAGTCCACACACATTCTGACTTTGCCATCTTTCTTAGGTACTGGCACAATGTTAGCGACCCATTGAGGATAGGACGTAACAGCCAGAAAGCCAGCATCGAATTGCTTCATTACTTCTGCTTTGATCTTTTCGGACATGTCAGGCCTCATTCGGCGAACTTTTTGCTTGATCGGTGGACAGTCTTCTCTTGTGGGGAGACGGTGAACCACGATGTCTGTGTCTAAACCCGGCATGTCTTCATAAGACCAAGCGAAGATTTCAACATACTCATTCAACAACTGTACCAGGCGCTCCTTGACTTTTGGTTCCAGATTGGCACCCACTTGCACCTCCTTCCGGTCTTCCTCGGTCCCTAAGTTGACTGTTTCTAGTGACTCTTTATGCGGTAAGATGGCCCTTTCCTCTTGTTGCAGAAGTCTGGCTAGTTCCCCGGGTACTTCACAACCTTCGTCATCTTCATACTCGGCTAGATTGACCAGATCCTCAGAGTTATTGAAAGATATAGCAGAATAGTCACCCATGGAATCCGGAGTGGATGGGTACCTGCATTGGTGAGTGTGGGTGTGTGTAAGGGATAGCCATCCTTAAATAGAAAATGCAAAAGGAAAGAAAATGAACACAAGCAGTTTATCAAATGAAAAACGCCCAACGAATCATTAAACATGGCATATGGATATGAAAAATAATCAAAACCCTTACAAGTGGACCTACATGCCCCGGGCAAGGCAGGAGGTGAAAAGATAGTGTACGGATTGTTTGAAAGTAAATATTACAGACCAAATAAGAAATGTGTAACAGATAAATTACTGATGAATAAAAGTGATGGGGACAAAGTCTTTTGCCTCCCAGTTGCTCAATCCTCCTTTGATAGTTGGATAAATCCACTCTTCAATGTTGCTCTCTTTGTCTTCATCCTCCAAAGCGTTGATTCCGTAGGGAGAAATTTTGACTGGCGCTCTTTCAATCTTCGACCGGCGCATAGCTTTTTGGCCTGCGGTAGTGAACCCTAATCCAAATTTGTCTGTCTTATGTGGAATGTCAGGTAACTGCCCCCATGCTGAATTCTTCCCTTCTTGTACCGCGGCCCTTGCGTCCTCCAGAGATGCCATCCTGGCCATCTGTCTCGGTGCCTCAGCTGCCAACTTTGCTACTTCTATTTCAGGAAGGACTTCTTCAAAATGTTGAAACGGTGTCTCAATGAACTCTCCTTCAACCTCCACATACCGGAAAGAATTTAAGTGGCTAATAATGTACTCTTCTTCGCCATGGACAGTGATGATATTTCCCTTGACAGGATACTTCAACATCTGATGTAAGGAGGAGGTGACTGCCCCAGCATGGTGTATCCAAGGTCTACCCAGCAGGCAAGAGTATGATGGACGGATGTCCATCACATAGAAAGTGGATTTAAACACCTCAATGCCTATCTTGATGGGAATTTCAACCTCTCCATGGACCATTCTCTTCGAACCATCGAAAGCTCTGACAACAATATCACTCGGCTTCAATTCCAATCCCTCACAATCTAGTCGGTCCAAGGCCTTTTTAGGCAACACATTCAGCGACGAACCAGTGTCAACCAAGACGTGTGCGAGAGTAGTTCCTCGACACTCGACTGAAATGTACAAAGCATCATTGTGATTCCTACCTTTAGGAATTAGGTCAGCATCAGAAAAACCTAATCCATTGTCCGCAGTCAGGCTAGCCACGCAATTCTGAAACTGATCCGCAGAGGTTTCCTGGGGCACATGGGCTGCCTTCAGGAATTTTATCAGGGCTTTAGCGTGCGCTTCTGAGCAAAGCAGTAGTGCCAGCATGGAGATCTTGGAGGGGGTTTGCCCCAGCTGTTCTACTACATCGTAATCGCTTCTTTTGATTATCCTCAAAATCTCATCCATTTCCTTCTTGGAGGTTTCCGGGATTACCAAGGGTTGAGCCCTCGTCCTGACGAGCTCATCTTGGATTCCCTTACCTTTGTCAGCAGCGGTAGGAGAGACAGTACTAGGAACAACAACGTCTTCAATCAAAGGAGTTCTAGCAGAAAGTTTTATTGGTGCCGGGATGACCTTGTCAGCTGATGAGGGTCCAAAGACTGCTCTTGGAGGGGCAATCTCTGGAGAAAATATTCTCCCGCTCCTAGTGATTTTGCTAGTGCCCGCAATGTTACTAATGCTGGCTTCTTCATCATCCGAACTTTCTCCAGTTATTTCGATTTGTTTGATACCATGGTAGTAGACGTCACCGCCATAGTTCCAAGGTATCGACTTCTCAGAAACATAGGGAACAGGCCCTGGCATTGTTATCTTCAAAGGAACAGATTTCGTAGCCGGTGTAATCTTAATAGGTTTTTTGACGGCCTTGGAAAGATTGGCGTGAACGGTTATGATTGAGACATCTTCAGTATGAACTGGAACAACAGAAACTTTTTCAAACAAAATTTGTCGACTATCCATAAGGCCTTGGATGCCTTTCTTCAGTAACGGACAATCAAACGGCAGAGAGTAACAACAATAGCAGTCTTCCTTACATCCCGGGAAGATCCCGGCCCTCAATAGGTTCAACTTAATGGTTAGCAATTGAGTAGTCAGATCGCTGACATCAGTAACGTACAAACCTTCTTCAATGGCATTGACATTTCGGCCGTGCTTCGGCATGGGTGCAGATATCACATTAGGCTTCTCCGGAGCGTCAAACTCTACCTCCTTCGCCTCTATCAGGTCTTGGATTTTATGCTTGAGTGCCCAACAATCATTGGTGTCGTGTCCAACACTGTCTGAATGGTAGGCGGATTTAGCATTAGCATGATAATGCGGAGAGGACGTATTCACATTCTTTGGTGCCTCTTTGATGGTGGCAAGATTCAACTTTAACAGATGGGGAAGCACTTGCGCTGGAGTCATATTAATGCGGGTGAACTGCCGTTGTGGCCGTTCCACCCGTTGTTGATTTGGTCTGGACTGGTTATAGCGAGGCTGCTCACTTGGAGTGTTTTGAATCATTACGGCCCCCACAGTTGGTCGACGCTCCGTCTTCCCTGCTCTTCTCTGAGAATATACCATAGCTGTTTCCTTCTTAAAAGGCTTCTTCTCAACACTTGCAGCAACACCCTTCTGAATCTTTCCTGACTTGATGCCAGCTTCTATTCTTTCGCCTGTTAAGATCAAATCGGTAAACCCCGCGGAAGAGTTACCAATTAAATGATTGAAAAATGGCCCAGATAGGGTCCCTAGAAACATATCAATGAGTTCACGATCGGTTAAAGGAGGCTGCACCCTGCCAGCCAAATCCCTCCATTTTTGTGAATATTCTTTGAATCCTTCGCCTGTTCCTAACGACATACCCTGAAGTTGGGTACGAGTAGGAGCAAGGTCAGAATTATACTGGTATTGTTTGTAGAAAGCGGTGGCCAAATCTTCCCAATTTCTGACACTGGTTCCTTCTAGCTGATAAAACCACTCCAACTGAGCTCCCGAAAGGCTGTCTTGAAAGAAATGAATCCAAAGGTTTTTATCTGCCGTATAGGGTTGAATCTTTCTCACGTAGGACCTGAGATGCATTTTTGGACAGGACAGCCCATCATACCTCACAAACACTGGCACTTTGAATTTTGGGGGAATCACAATCCCGGCAACCAAACCCAAGTCTTCAAAATCCAAACCCGGTACTCTTTGTAATTCCATGGCGGCCAATCTGTCTTCTAAACCCTTGTATTTATCATCAGCTGGAGGGTATTGCTGGTCAGAATAATCTTCATCCTCTTCATCCTCCTCTTCTTCCGCATCAGACTCGGAAGGTACCGCAGCTCCATCTCTTTTACTGGTCCCTTCATCAGAAGTAGAAGGGAATTCAAGCACTCTCCGAGCTTCTCCGTCAAATATTCTCCCCAAAGTAGCCACCCCAATCCTCTTTTTCTTCTTTTTCACTGAGTCCTTATTCCCCAATTGAGTCTTGATATCCTCCTGACCCTTAGCCAAGGTCATCAGGAGTTGCTGGAACTGTGCATTCTGAGCTTGTAGGTCTTTGACTGTTTGCTCGAGATCCATCCTACTGGAATAAACAACAGACAGATAAGGAAACCTGGAGTGAGACCTGCTTATGCACATGATGAATTGTATGCTTATGTATGCAATGCATTCAAGGATTTAGAACATTCAAAATTGTTTCAGACAAAGAAGAACGCACGTCATATTAATAAGAAGAAATTTGTTAGTACATAAATGCCCCATGGGCCAAATATTACAAAATAACTTCTTAAGGCAAAAAGACATTGCGCATCCTCTTTGGTGCGATGTAGGTGTTGAGGGCCTCTTGCTCATGGAGTCGGCGGGTAAGTTCTAGAACCTTCTTCTCACTGGCGTAGAAGCTAGCTTCAAAAGTATTTCGTTCCTCCTTGAGCTGAATCCAACTTTTCTGCATTTCCTCCCACGATGTAGGCATGTCTGGATGTAGGATGGTGTAGGGAACCTCTCCTTCATTGACGGGCTCTTTAATCACAGGGAGAACATGAGGATAAGGCATCATCAGACTTTGGGCTCGGGCTCGTACCCACTTGAGATAAGGCTCAAGAGGGATGGAGTTCTTGTGTCCCAGAGTCTTGCTATCAACCTTGTTGAGTTTTCCCCAAGCTCTGATGAATCTTTGGCGAAGTCCTTGCGCATCGTTGTCGAAGTCAAAAACTAGGTCAGGAATCAACATGTCATGAGGGCCATCCCTCCGTGCATATCCAAATTGCCTCAAAGCTAGGCAAGGGTTGTAGGTGATACCTCCCCTAATTCCAAGTAAAGGAACATTAGGAAACTCTCCGCAACGATCGACGATGATGACATTTTCTCTGGACCGAGAACACCAATGTACATCAGAGTGAGTAAGAGTCATCAACCATTGGGACCACCTTGAGCCTTGGTCATTCTTCAAGACAGATTGTGGAAGGTGCGAAATAAACCACCTTTCAAGGAGAGGAGTACAGCACATGAGAACACCCCTCTTTCTCATTGTTCGTGTGTAAAATGAGTGAAGGATGTCCCCAAGCAATGTTGGTATTGGATTTCTCGACAAGAAGATTTTGAAGGCGTTGACATCTACCAATTGGTCAGGATTTGGGAACAAGACCAACCCATAGATAAGGAGTGCCACAATCTCTTCAAAGGCTTGTAGGTCCAATGAGTTCCAACATTCTTGTGCCTTCTCAAACAAGAATTTTGCTAAGAATCCCTTGACGCCGCTTCTGGTTTCCCAATGCCCCTTGATGTCAGATGGTTGTAGATGTAATGCTCGAGCAACATCTTCCGGCTTTGGTTCCTTTTCCGTACCGTTGAAGGGTAGTTGATTGAGGATAGGAATTCTTATGAGTTGAGAAAACTCCTCCAAAGTGGGTACCAACTGATAATCAGGGAAAGTGAAACAGTGGTGAAGAGGGTCAAAGAACTGGAATAGCACTTTCATCATGTCTTCTTCAATGTTGGTGTTGACTAGGCTGAGCAATCTACCATGTCTTTCACTGAAGGATGAATTTTCCGGAATTCTTGAGGTGAGCTCCTTGAGTTAAGGAGAGATTCTCACAAGGTTGACTTGAATGGTGTTTCTGCGAGGAATTTCCATGACCTACAAAACAGGAACAAAGATGAAGATCCAAACCCTTGAAATGGTTAGTGAATGCATATGATGTTTTATGATGTCTATGATGTTTATGATGTATGCACAAAACATATGTACAAGCAAATCACACCAAACCCTAGTTTCAGGCTTGCATGGGGTTTCATAGGTAAGTACCCTCTTGAGTGTAGTTGGCTTAAAAACCTGTCCTATAAATATTAACTGGGTTCTAAGGAACTCAATATCACGGGATTGTTTTCATTGTTCATTGTTTTGGTTTAGCCACTTAACTAGCGACCAAAATATTCCAAGAAAACAACCCTCAATGAGTGTAGTATCGAGTATCTACCAACTTCGGACTGCACCAAAGCCGGTCATCTCACTACCCCTAATAAAAGGCCAAGATGGTCAAGTAAGGTTCTAGGTCATTAGTGCTTAGTGACATCACTCAGCGGCCCCGTACTCTCCTTGATTGAACTCAAGGGTTACCGGTACTCACAAATATGTCGCACTAATATAGCTATTGCTTCGACCGTGTCGGTATACCCCGCACAGTTTCCACAACGTATTGCTATCTATGAATATTTCCCAAAATCCGGGTGTAGGATTGTAAACCCAAACAATAGAGCCAAGATATAAAGCAAACAATTCAAACAATTTGTCATGCAAGAGGATGATCTAAGCCCTAAGGTTACTCCACTTTTAAAATTCTCCCCAGCAGAGTCGCCAGTTCTGGGATACAGTGGGAGAACTGACTATGGTTTTGCGTTTTGTTTTCGCAAATGTTTCGGTTGAGCAAGAGTCGCCACCGACTTTTTATTTTATCCTAAGGAAAGGGTTAAAAAGCACAGCAAAAACCTTTGAGATTTTTCTTGGGTTCGGGGAGTAGATTATAGAAAGGGAAGGTATTAGCACCCTTTCTATCCATGGTTATCCATGGGCTCTTAGGTACTTGCTTAGATCAAACTTGCCTTGGTTTTCAATTGTTTGAAATGGTGCTCGGTGTGTGGTTTTTTTGAAAATGTTTGGAAAAGATGCCTTGTATAGGCTACCCTTGTAACAATTCTTTACTCGAATGTTTTACAAAAGGTGTTTTGTCTTTTGAAAAGATGTTTCAAGGTTTTTTGAAAGTTTGTTTTGAAAATGTTTATGAAGTGTGGTTTGAAAATAGGCAAGCGTTTTCTTTGCAAATTGACAAGTACCTAAGAGTTATCTACCCTAAAGTTTTCTCAAAGATTCTTGTTATGTTTTAAACCTTTTGACAATTTTGTTCCACCATTGCATTTGGTGGACAATCTTGTATTAGGAGGTGAAAGGGACGGGCGTGGGTCATTGTTTAGACCATAATTGCAATAGTGCTAAGTCTCTTTGGGCAATTTCTCTTTGAAAGGGACTTGATCATTTTAGGAAACTTTTCGAAAGCGTCATCGAAGGACTTATGATCATTTGATTGTTTGTTTTACCCAAAGAAACCTAACATGCAATATGGCCCAATTATTTGAAGGCAACAAAGTGGAATACCCTAGGGGTGCAAGTGTGAAATGTGTTGTCCATTTTCATGCTTGTTTATCTTGAAATTAGGTCAAACTATTTTTGTTCTTTTTATTTACATACAAACCCTAACTCTAGCATGGTATGTTAGAAAGCATTAAAGTGCGAAATTTAAATTCCTACACTATTACAACCGATAATATGGGGAGGGGGGGTATAAATGTTTCAAATGGGGGTTATTTAGACAAGAACTTAAACCTAGCTATTACATCATTTTCTTTGAATATTTACAATATAATTAAAGGCATAAATTAAATGGAAATGAAATAAATATGCAAGATGTAAAAAGAATTTTTATATGTATGAAAAAGTATTATTTATGTAAAATAAATAAAAAAGGTATTATTTTTGGAATATTTTCATATTTAGGGCAAAACCCTAATTTTAACCAAAGGGTATTAATTATTTAATATATATAATATTTACTATTTATATACAAAAAATAAAATAAAAAATGAAGTATATTTGTAAAAATGTATTTTTAGTGTTAAATATTAATAAAATAAAAATATGTATATTTTTGGTATTTTATCCTAAGTGTATTAATATATATATATATATATATATATATATATATATATATATATATATATATATATATATATATATATATATATATATATATATATATATATATATATATATATATATATATATATATATATATATATATATATATATATATATATATATATATATATATATATATATATATATATATATATATATATATATATATATATATATATATATATATATATATATATATATATATATATATATATCTTTATCATTTACTAAATAAATATTATATATATATAAATAATAATAATTAATATTTATGAAAAAAGTATGTTTTGTATAAAAATATTTCAAGAAGATAAAAAATAAAAATAAAAATAAAATGTGTTTACATTATTTTTATCTATTTATTCTAAATAATATATTATTTACTTATTTGTATACAAATATCAATATAATCCAATAAATGTCTAAAAAATATAAAAATGATGCAAAAAATATTTTTTATGTTTTTAATATGATAAGAAAAAATAAATGAGTCAGAATGAAAAAGAAAAAATCAAAAAATCATAAAAATACACAAAATGGGCTTGGGGGGTATGAAAATGGAAAAAGGGTGTGAAAAGAAAAGACCACACAGGCCCAGCCCATGTGGCTTCTTCTTCAACCTTCAAACAAAAAATTGTCCAAAACGCGCGCCTGTTCTTCCAGTTCAAACATCCTGATTCCTTGATCTTTTGCACAAACTTTCAACACAAAAAATGTTAAGCATTGAATCACGATTCCAAATATATAAAGAACACCTCCTAACTCTCAGAAATGAGAGAGAATTTTGACATTCCCAAATCCTGACCTAAGTTTTCTGCCATTTTCAAACCTTAAATTCTCACAGCTCAAGCAAAAGAAATGAAAAGTAAAAGTATGTACAGGTTCAGTGGCATGAGTAGAACATTTCTTATTCACAAACCTAGAGCTAATGATGCCTATACTAAGAGTTAGAAGTTCACCAAAGTACCTGTTCAGTTGAAGTTCTATCTGGCAATGGGGAAGCTTTCAGTGCAAGGTAATGGTTGGTATAGCTTCCTTGAGGTGTGGTGATGTTGTTCCAATATTTACTTTGCCTTGAGACACCTTGAATCGAGCTGTGGAACTTCAACTGCAAAATGAAAAAGTGAAAATGGTGGAACTTGTTAGAGGGATTACAGGTCGTGTTTCAGGTCTTGGTTAGCTTGCATTGATGCTAGGGAATATGTGTGAACTGGTTTGGGCAAGAAAGCTTGAGAGGAATGAAAGATGGCACTCAAACTGCAGGCCTTGCCCTGTTCTTGCAGTTTGAGGGTGATTCTGGGATTGGGAGTGTATGAGGGATGTTAGGGTCGTGTACTAGCTTAGTTGGGATGTCCTGGATGTGTTTTACAAGTTTGCTTAAGTGTTTGTAAGCTGATATGAGAGTTGTCTTACAAAATGCAATGTTACTTACACTTTAAGCAACAAATGCCCAAGTTGTGTTCTAGGTCAGTAGAGGCCCCCTAATGTGCTGCATAATCTCTCCTTGATCAGATTGTTTTGCTCATAATCTTGTGCCAATTAGATCTCATCTGTACTTGTGGATTTGCATCATGACATAAAGTGAAACTTTTGCAAAAATGGATATGATGCTTTTTCCAATTTGGGATTAATCCTTTAGGCAATGCTTGAACTCATGAAACAAGGCCTTAGCACAATGAACATGCATTAAATTATTGAGTGTTGGATGGTTGAAGGACCTGTAATCAAGGGGCATGCTGGTTTGAGAAGTTTGCACAAATTATGAACATGGAAAATAGCCAATTCAAAAGTGAGTTTTTGCCATATTGTGGAATTCGATTCTCTCAAGTTATGAGGTTGTTTGAGAAGTTCTTGGACATTTTGGAAATCTTGGAATGTGTAATACAATCCATCTTTGAAATGCAAATTGAAATTCCAAGTGGAAGTGTATGGAAAATGGCCTTGAAGTTGGGTAGAAAACCTTGTCAAAATAGGTTAAAATTTCACTAAGTTAAGAATGGTTTAGTGCCCTTATTCAAAAATTTGTAACTTGAGATACAAGCCTCATTTGGGAAAACTTTGTGAATCAAAGTTGTAGATTATGCAACAAGATACAACTTTCATGTTTTGACTTTTGCTTGAATCCAAATAGATCTTGGTGAGAAAGTGGGGCAAAGTTGGGGAAAAATTAGGGTTTTTCATAACTTAGAAAAATTCTAAGTTATGAAAAATTCTCATTTCTAACCCTAATTTGCATTTTTTGATTTCTTGGTGAAAAAGTTTCATGATTTGGCATGTTTTGATGAAAAATGAATCTTGACTCTTGATTTTGACCAAAAAGTCAAAGTTTGACTTTTCAGTATACAGTCAAAATTGATCAATTGACTGGGAAATTCAACTGTCAATCTTGTGTACTTGGGATCTTTTGAGTTTGTTGAGCATGTCAAGATAATTCCATGGGGTCCTTGAGTCCATATGTGAGCTTGGTTTGCCATTGGCTAGGTCAAACAGTCAAAAATTGCCTTTGTGCAGTCAAAACCCTAAAAATGACCATTTTGCCCTTTTGGTGATCTGATCAAGTTTCTTGTGGAATTGTGATCCCAACTTGATCAAATGGTTCATAGGAGTTCATAATGTTGATGTGGGTCAATTTTCATGAGATTTGACTGTCAATTGGCCACAGTTGACTTTTTTTCCAATACAGCTGATTTCTAGGTCAACTGTCCAATTGACTGGGCAAAATTTGGAATCAAGACTTGAAACTTGGTATGGATAAACTTGGGAATCCAATATGAAGCATGAAAGTCATCTTAGGCATTTTAGGTCAAAACATCTTGGTGAAAACACAAACCCTAATTTGGGTCAACAGTGCAAGAAGAAGTCTTGAGCAGATGAAACCCTAACTGGATCTTGAGCTTCAAGGGCTTTGTGGTGAGAAATCAATGAGAAATGGGAGGGAAAATTTTGGGGTACAACAGATACGTTTTTAGCAATGTCATTTAGGGACTAGATCATTTACCAAAGGCAACATTGAGGGTCATCGAGGGACTGCGATCTTTTATCGAGGGTCTTTGCTAAAACGCCCATCTTCGAGGGAAATGACTATTTTTCCGAGGCAACAAGTGAGATTACCCTAAGGGTACATGTGTGTGAATAGTTTGTTTGATTTGCATGCATTTATATTTGATTTTTAGGTTGTCTACTTGTTGGTTTTATCTTGCCATACACACCTAATTACTAGCATTTGTACAAAAGTAATAAAAAGTGCTAAAATTAAATCCTACACTATTAAAAACATATCGAAGTGCATAGAAATATAAAGGCAAAAATAAGATAAAAAGAAAAAAAAAGATCTCCTTCGATTGGGGGAGGAGAATCCTTCGATTCTGCTTTTGTTGGCCTCCTTCGATTGGGAGTTGGCACCAACAAGTCATGGCCTTCGATTGGGCTTGTCAGCAGCTGGGCGTGCCTTCTGGTTCTGCTTTGTTGCCTTCTTCGATTGAGGCTGGCAGCAACAAGTCATAGCCTTCGATTCTGGCTTGACCTAATGCAAATATGCCTTCTGATTCTGCCTTTCTAGGGCTTGGAAGTCAGCATGAGCATGCATTCTGGCTGGGCCTGGAAGTTAGCATTGAAGCCTAAGGCTTTGTTTCATGTATTTCTTCTCCTTGTCTCTTTCATTTGGAACATAAAATGGCAACAAGGCCTAAGGCCATGCTAGTATTTCTCTTATCGCCAAACTAATTATTAAAGTATATTTAATAAGCTCAAGGAACAAGAAACAAAAGGATCAGCCATAAAACATATTAAAGGGTGTAAATGAAAATATTATATACATGTGATGTTTGAAATGAAAGAAAAGCTTATCTACATGTTATACAAGAAACGAAAAGCTCAAGGTTTGGAACAACTTACCTTACTGGAGGATGGAACGTGTGTTGGGCCTTTAGGTGGTTGTCTGGTATGTCCCTGGATTCGAAGGGAAGGAGAAAAAGCTAGGCCTTAGATGCTGATTCGAAGAAAGAAAGAAAAAAGTGTTATGTTTCTTTCCAAACTGGATTTGAAGGATACTGAAGAGTGGGGAGTTCTTCAGAATCAAAGGAGGTGAGTATGGTTCTGGGTTTTTTTATTTCTCAAGTGTTGATGAACTTGAGAGTTTTGGTGATTGTGTTTGAGAAAAATTTGGAGATTCTTTTCTTTCATCCAAAAAATCCTCTTGTCAAAAAAATCCTCCTACTTTGCCTTTGCAAAAAATTCCTCTATTTATAGAGAAAAAGTGGACATGTTGTCCAAATCCAGCCTTGCAAAGAATAATAAAATATATGTAACGTGAAAGTACAAGTGGGGGGCCTTTTTGCAGTTGGGGTGCAGAAGACGTGACTTATGCTTCTAGCCTTGCTTGTGCTCAGACCAAAATTAGGTTGAAAGCTGATTTTGTGACAAAAGTATCTTTTATGAAGAAAGGGTACAAAGTCCTTTGCCAATTTATTCAAGAATGGTATTATCCTTCGAACCCTTAGGCAATGTATCACAAACTTGTGTAAACCAAACAAAGCTTTGTAGGTAGATACTTTTTGTTCAATCAAAGGGCTTGCCTTCCAGGGGGCACATGTGGCCAGCAGCTTGTGTTGAAGGAATCACCTGCCCAAACGAATCTAACATGAGGCAGCAAACTTCTCCATTCGAAGCAAGCATGCATGCATCATATTTGTCCAATCGAGAGGCTTGCCTTCCAGGGGGAACATGTGGCCAGCAGCTAAGCAAGCATGCAGGCAACATACTTCTCCAGTCGAAAGGCTTGCAGGCAGCATATGCATTGTGAACTATGTGAGGCCAAAGATGCAATCGAAAGTGGCATGCAGGAAGCTCCTTCCTTGTGAATCCAAGCCAGTGCACCGGAGTCCAATGCCTAGTCGAAGGATGCAACCAAAGCCTGCATCGAAAGAGGCCCAAAAGTCCAATCTAAGGATGCTGAATCGAAAGAGACTTATTTTTCTCCAAATTTGTCAAAATGTTATTTTTATATGTTTTCTCCCTTTTTGACAGTTTCCTTTTAATTTTGGTAATGGAAAATCCCAATGCACTTGTGCAAGCTTGAATCCTGAGAATCTTTGTGAGAAAATCCTTGAGAATTGAGAGGGAAAATTTTTGGGTACAAAAGCTGCCCCTGTTCAATCTTCTTACACCTGAAGAGTTAGATTCGCAAATTTGCCATTCGTGACTTGAAGGTGGAAGATGATTGAAAACTAGAGTTCCCAGAAATTTGCACTTGATGATGTTATGGTTGATTGTGTAGGGAATGGGCTTAAAGATGCCATTTGGAGAAATGATAGATAGTTGTTGGGGATGGGCTTATAGATGCCATCCAGTGTGATTGTTGATAGATATTAGACTAAGTCTAAATTCTGACTTCAACTGGATAAGAAATCAGAATAACTCTTTGGAGCGATTTATCTGAACCAGAGGAAATGTCTACCAGGAAGAATTAGGATAAACCATTGAGAGATTTAAACTGAACCAGTAGAGGTATTTGATTGCCTGTCATTAACTGGAAGAAATAAATCTAACCAGAGGAGGTCTTTGGTCGCCTGCCATTAACTAGAAGAAATAAATCTAACCAGAGGAGGTCTTTGATCGCCTGTCATTAACTGGAAGAAATAAATCTAACCAGAGGAGGTCTTTATTTGTGATGGGCCGGTGTAGGGCTGTTTTTTAGGAGACATATGAGAGGGAAAACTGGGTAGGGTTTCTTCAGGATGAATCCATATGAAACTTCATCTTGGAAAGAGAAGGAACCCGTGTAGGGTTGCTTCATGATAATTCAGTGTAAAACTTAATCTTGGAAAGAGAAGGAGCATGTGTAAGGTTGATTCATGATGAGTCAGTGTAAAAATTCATCTTGAGAATGAGAAAAGGAACCTGTGTAGGGTTGCTTTATGAAGAGTCCGTGTAAAACTTCATCTGGAAATGTATGAGAAGGAACCTGGGTAGGGATGCTTCAGGATTAATACATATGAAACTTCATCTTGGAAAGAGAAGAAACCTGTGTAGGGTTACTTCATGATGAGTCCGTGTAAAACTTCATCTTGGAAAGAGAAGGAACCTGTGTAGGGTTGCTTCATGATGAGTCAGTGTAAAAAATCATCTTGAGAATGAGAAAAGGAACCTGTGTAGGGTTGCTTTATGATGAGTCCGTGTAAAACTTCATCTGGAAATGTATGAGAAGGAACCTGGGTAGGGTTGCTTCATGATGAGTCCGTGTAAAACTTCATCCTGGAAAGAGAAGGAACCTGGGTATGGTTGCTTCATGATGAATCTGTGTAAAAATTCATCTCGAGAAGAGAAGGAACATGTGTAGGGTTGTTTCATGATGAGTCCATGTAAAACTTTATCTTGGAAAGAGAAGGAACCTGTGTAGGGTTGCTTCAGTTGGTCGTGTAGAAAATTTCCCTGACTTGTTACAGGTATTAATCTCTGACCTGATAAAGAAAGATAGTTTTCCTGGCTTGTTATAGGTATTAATCTTCAATCTCTTCATGTAGATAGTTTTCCTGGCTTGTTACATGTATTAATCTACAATCACTCGTCCACAGATAGTTTTTCTGGCTTGTTACAGGTATTAATCTGGAACTTGAAAATTGTTGGTCATTGAGATAGCTGTCCTGGCTGGTTTCAGGTATTAATCTCTGACCTGAGAAGGAAAGATAGTTTTCCTGGCTTGTCATAGGTATTAATCTTCAATCTATTCATGTAGATAGTTTTCCTGGCTTGTTACAGGTATTAATCTACAATCACTCGTCCACAGATAATTTTCCTAGCTTCTTACAGGTATTAATCTAGAACTTGAAAATTGTTGATGGTAGCCATCTGTTGATTGACCTTTTCCTGAAAAGGTAAAACGTTAGTTGTATGCAATGTCATGGTGTATGAAATGCATGGTGTCATGATGTTCTCAAAATAAATGAGATTGTGTCATATGCACTTATCATGTATGTAAATAGGATGTATGAAATGATAAATGTTTATTAAAGTGTATCTTTGTCTGGGAAAATAAATCCTTGACAAATGCTGGGGAGTTATTAAAGCCCAGTCTGTTGTTGAAGAGTAGGTGTGTCTTTAAACTTTGCTTAGAATGTTTCTACCGGGGATTCCTGTTTTGTTGTTTGAGGATAACTTTGCTGGGGAATATTGAAAACTCTGTGGAGAATGTTGATTCCTGCTTGGGGAAAAGAGCTCAGGAGTCTCGGTTGTCCGTTTCTCTATCGGGGGTTATCTCTTGATGGGAAGGACGAAGCTGAACTGATATCTGGTCGGGTCCAGGCTTCATAGTAACTTGCTATAAAAGATGAAGTTGAACTGATATCTGGTCGGCTCCAGGCTTCACAATAACTTACTGAAGTTATCTGTTATCTGGTCGGCTTCCAGGCTTCACGGTAACTTACTGAATTTGATTATTATCTGGTCAGATTCTAGGCTTCATAACAAATTCTTGAAAGGATGAAGTTAAACTGATATCTGGTAGGGTCCAGGCTTCACAATAACTTACTGAAGTTAACTGTTATCTGGTCGGTTTCCGGGCTTCACGACAACTTACTGAATTTGATTATTATCTGGTTGGATTCTAGGCTTCAAAACAAATTCTTGAAAGGATGAAGTTAAACTGATATTTGGCCGGGTCCAGGCTTCACAATAACTTACTGAAGTTAAATGTTATCTGGTCGGTTTCCAGGCTTCACGGTAACTTACTAAATTTGATTATTATCTGGTCGGATTCCAGGCTTCATAACAAATTCTTGAAAGGATGAAGTTGAACTGATATCTGGTCGGGTCCATGCTTCACAACAACTTACTAAAGTTAACTGTTATCTGGTCAGTTTCCAAGCTTCACGGTAACTTACTGGGGATTGTAGAGTAGTCTACTAGGGAAGAGGAATTGTGGTCCTCTGATTTGTAGTAGTCGAAGAGGCAAACTAAAGCTGGGGAATCCTGCTGTTTGTTATGGAAATAAACCTTGTTGCCAATCTGTTGAAGAGGTGGCGACTTCACTGGGGAAAATCCTCGAGGATTCTTGAGGTCGACTCAGCTGGGGAAAAGGTTTTCAGAGATTAAACTCTGGCTGGGAGTCATCCTATAAGAAGGATTTTAGGGAGATTTGTCACTGCCCCTAGTAGCAAGTGTTTGTGGCACTGCCAGGAACTAATTGATTGTACATAACCCTTTGTTGGGATTTGCGTTCAATGCCCCAAGTGATGGAGATGGAGACCTGCCCCTGGTTATTCTGCACTTCTTGAGAGATTTCTTGGAATCTTGACTGGACTTCCCCAGGTGTGCTGGATTGTGACATGTCATGCCCCCTTGTTGATAGGAGATTTGTCATTGGAAGTGTCATCCCACTTAAAGTGATTTTGTTCACTGAGAGAGCTTTCATTCATCGGATATTCATTGTCTTAATTTCTCTGTTGTCAAACAAATAGCCATATGAAAATAACGATATTCAAATAATGAAAAGTTTATGCTTGTCTTGAAATTTTGAAAATGCGTTTTTAGCAAGAAATTTTGTAAGAAAATTCAACTCAGGATTTAGAGTAAAGCCTTACAGGAGTCAGGATACCTTTTGTAACAGTATGCTTTCGAACTAACCCATGCTTCAATTAGGACTTTTGAAGGGTTGTAACGTGACTTGGTTCACGGTTTAAGAAACAAAGGATAAGGCTCAAAGTGTATTTGTACCACCCGTTCTTCGAGATGTTCTTCAGTCCTAAACTCAGTTAATTGCGTTCGAACTCCAATTGAGTCTGGAATGACGTCTTGGTGATGGTTCAGACAAGTTAAGTTTATCAGAAGGCAGTCATTTCTTGCAACATTTTTCATGTTGTTGAGGATTTTTAGTGACCTCTTTCTTTTGATTTGTTATCCTTAATTTTTTCCTGACTGTTCTTATTTTGAGATTACGATCAACGGGATGCCCCTGTTTTTCTTAAGTCTCCTTTGTAGGTTTTGACTTAGTGGGCTTTTCTTTTTGAGATATAATGGCTACTTATTTAGTAGGGAACCATCACTGTCTTTTGATTCCAGAGGAATGTTTTTGACATCACTCGTTGTATATGAAGTGAAAGTTTGCGAGTGAACGCACATTTGAATTAACTAAGAGACTACCCTGCCCAGGTTTTGATTGAAGGTTTCAATTTGTGTAAAAAAGAAAACTTCTACTTCTTTGGCTCAAATGGGTTGACTAGGGATTATCTTCCTTATAACTCCAGTGTTAGGATTTAAAAGAACGCCAGTACATCATCAGCAAGGTCTGTTAAAAAGCATACTGTATGAGATTACAGCATTGTTTTCGTCATCCTCCCTCTAAAGGCTTGTAACTTTTAGCAAGAGTTGAATGTCATAAGGAGAGTAAAAAGCATAGTTTAAATGTAATGAAAACGAATGGATTAATTCAAGACAAACATATGCAATGCATTAATGAAACAAAGTTTGACATTAATAGATAATTGTTTGAATAATAAAAGAAATTACAATTGAAAATTCAAAATGAACAAGACGCTCTCAATGATTTGGCATAGGAGCAGTGATCACGCTTGGAGTCTCCAGAGGGTCAAACTCGATCTCCTTGGTGTCAATCAAATTCTAAATCTTGTACTTCAACGCCCAACAATCATTAGTATCATTCCTGGGACTACCAGAATGATAAGCACAAGTTGCATTAGGATTGTAGTTAGGAGAAGAAGTTTTGGGGTTTGGATAAGTTCCTATCAACATAATCAGGTTCATCCTCAACAAGTGTTATAGCACTTGAGTCAGCGGCATCTTGATGTTGGTAAACTGTCTTTTGGGCTCGCCTGGCCTTCATTGATTTCCCTTTTGATGTTGCCAGTGCGATGTAGAACCAGAGATCAGGACTGCCCCCACATGTTGGTCATGACGACTCTTTTGACCATACACAACATTGGACTCTTTCTTCCCATTGTATAGCTTTTTCTGAGCATCAGAGGGTGTAGCTCCTTGGATCTTTCCACTTTTGATGCCAGCTACGACCCTTTCACCGGTCAGTATTATCTCGGTGAATCCGGATGAGGAGCTTTCGATTAGGTGATTGAAGAAAGGTCCTATCAAAGTTCCTATGAAGATTTCAATCAGCTCCCTGTCAGTTAAAGGGGGCTGCACCCAACCAACCAGATCTCTCCACTTTTGGGCATATCCTTTGAAGCTCTCGTTGGAACCCATGGTCATGTTCTGCAATTGCACACGAGTTGATGCAAGATCAGCGTTGTATTGGTACTACTTGTAGAAAGCAGCAGTTAGATCCTCCCAGGTGTGGAAGCAAGAACTCTCCAATTGATAGAACCATTCAAGTTGAGTCCCTACTAGGCTCTCTTGGAAGAAATGGATCTAAAGCTTCAGATCAGCTGTGTATGGTTGAATCTTGTGAACATAGGACTTTAAGTGCATCTTAGGGCAAGAGACTCCATCATATGGGGAAAAGGTAGGGATTTTGAATTTTGGTTGGATGAGCACTCCGAAAACTAAACCCATGTCTCCTAAGTCCATGCCAGGTACAACTTGGATCTCCACAGCTTTTAGTCTGTCTTCAAGCTGTTTGTATTTTTCATCTGCCGATGGATACGACTCCTCAGATGAGTCATCATCATAAGTAGCTATGTTAGCTCTAGCACTTCCAGCTTCCTCTTCTTGATTGTCTTTAGAAGGAGCATCTTCTTTTTGAACTAGCTGGGTATGCCCCTTGGACCTTCTCCTCACGTTGAGGATGACAAACCTTTTCTTCTTCTTGCTCTATCTGGTGAAGAGTGTTTTCAGATCTTCCTGCCCCTTGGCCAAGTTCATGAGCACTTGTTGGAACTGAGCGTTTTGAGCTTAGAGATCTTTCACAGTTTATTCCATATCCATCTTACTGAAATAAACAGTGAAAAGATAAGGAAACTTGTATGGGAGAGACCTGTCATGATATGATGCATGATATGTGGATGCATGTTTTCAAGGATCTCACGGAGTAAACACAAGGAAATTTTAGAAGTTGAACTTTGATCAACAACTTTGATTGGAGAACTTCGTATCGGTGGATGTCCTTCCACTAGAATTAAGCCCACCATGTCAAGTGGGTCATAGCCCTTGACTAAAGTTGTTGTACTTGATCTTTGACGGTGTTTGGTTAGAGGAAAATAAATCCTCTTACCCTTTGATAGATGTCTGGTTCAACATGACCCTGCATCAAAGACCCTCGAGATCCTTGAAATGGTTATTGAAAATGCTATGGTATGATGTTATGATGTTATGTACAAGTATGCAAAGTAAGCAAGTTGTTATGTACAAATAATCATATACACACAAAGCAGACAAGTCCTTAGGTTTAGGCTTGCATGGAGTTCATAGGTAAGTACCCTCTTGAAGTTTAGTTGGCTCAATCTGTCCTAGTTAATAGTAACCGGGTTCTAAGGGATCTCAATATCACCGACCTTTCTTTTAGGCGTTGTCTCAGCATAATCAATCTTTTCTTGCGGTCGAGATATCCCAAAAGTCCGATCTTAATGAGTGTATTATTGAGTATCAACTAATTTTTAGCTTTCCACTGAAATCGGTTATCTCACTACGTCCTAATTGGCCAAGTTTTTTCAATTAAGGTTCTAAGGTCAGTTAGTGCTTCATGGCGCCGCTCAACGGCCCCATATTCTCCTCAATTCGACACAAGGGATACCAGTACCAACAAATGCGTCACACTAACGTAGCCATTGTTTTAACCGTGTCGGTTTATGCCGTACAGTTTCCACAATCTATTGCTACTTACCTAAAAGGTGCCCCAGATCCAGGTAGAGGATCAAAACAAACCCAAACAAGGAACCATAATATAAAGCATGCAAGTCAAACAAGGAAAGCAAGTAAATGTGATCTAGCCCTAAGGTAACCCCACTTTTAAGTTTGTCCCCATCAGATTCGCTAGTTCTGTAATGCGGTGGGAGAACTAACTTGGGTGTTTTAAGTTTTATCGCAATTGTTTCGAATAGCAAGAGTCACCACCGACTTTTCTTTTATCCAAAAGGAAAGGTGAAAAAGCACAGGAAAGACCTTTGAGATGTTTTCTTATGTTCAGGGGGTAGATTATGAAAAGGGAAGGTATTAGCACCCTTTTCATCTGTAGTTATCTACGGGCTCTTAGTTGCTTACTAGATCACTTGCTTTGTTTGAAAAATGTGCTTTGTGTAGTTTTTGAAAGTATTTTGAAAAGGCGCTTTCGTTTAGGCAAACTTTGTAATAGTTCTTGTTCGTAAGAACGTATACAAAGTGTTGATCTTTTGAAAATGTTTCATGTTTGGAAAATGTTTTGAAAGCTTTTTTTGAAAGTGTTGGTGTTTGTTTTGAAAATAAGCAAGAGTGTTTAATTTGAAATTGAGCAAGCAACTAGGAACAATCTACCTACTCAAAAGTCTTAGTTCATTTCTTCCTTTCCTTTGATATTGCTATCTTACCATTGATTTGGTAAGAAGCCTTATCTTTGGATGTAAAGGGACGGGCGTGGGACGTTTGTATAGTCATAGAAGGCAACCTATGAGACGTTTTAGCAATGTCATTTAGGGACTAGATCATTTACCGAAGGCAACATCGAGGGTCATCGAGGGACTATGATCTTTTATTAAGGGTCTTTTCTAAAATGCCCATGTTCGAGGGACATGACTATTTTTCCGAGGAAACAAGTGAGATTACCCTAAGGGTGCATGTGTGTGAATAGTGTGTTTGATTTGCATGCATTTGTTTTTGATTTTTAGGTTGTTTACTTGTTGGTTTTATCTTTACATACACACCTAATTACTAGCATTTGTATAAAAGTAATAAAAAGTGAAAAAAAATAAATCCTACAATATTACAACCATATTGTAGCGCATAGAAATATAAAGGCAAAAATAAGATAAAAAGAAGAAGAAGAAAAAGCTCCTTCGATTGGGGGGAGGAGAATCCTTCGATTTTGCTTCTGTTGGACTCCTTCGATTGGGAGTTGGCACCAGCAAGTCATGGCCTTCGATTGGGCTTGTCAGCAGCTGGGCGTGCCTTCTGGTCCTGCTTTGTTGCCTTCTTCGATTGAGGCTGGCAGCAACAAGTCATAGCCTTTGATTTTGGCTGGACCTAATGCAAATATGCCTTCTGATTCTGCCTTTCCGGGGCTTAGAAGTCAGCATGAGCATGCATTCTGGCTGGGCCTGGAAGTTAGCATTGAAGCCCAAGGTTTCATTTCATGTATTTCTTCCCCCTGTCTCTTTCGTTTGGAACATAAAATGGCAACATGGCCTAAGGCCATGCTAGTATTTGTCTTGTGGCCAAACTAATTATTAAAGTATATTTAATAAGCTTAAGGAACAAGAAACAAAAGGATCAACCATAAAACATAGTAAAGGGTGTAAATGAAAATATTATGTACATGTGATGTTTGAAACGAAAGAAAAGCTTATTTACATGTTATACAAGAAACGAAAAGCTCAAGGTTTGGAACAACTTACCTTACTGGAGGCTGGAACGTGTGTTGGGCCTTTAGGTGGTTGTCTGGAATGTCCCTGGATTCGAAGGATACTGAAGAGTGGGGAGTTCTTCAGAATCGAAGGAGGTGAGTATGGTTCTTGGTTTTTTTTTATTTCTCAAGTGTTGATGAACTTGAGAATTTTGTGTTTGTGTTTGAGAAAAAATTGGAGATTCTTTTCTTTCGTCCAAAAAATCCTCTTGTCAAAAAAATTCTCCTCCTTTGCCTTTACAAAAAATTCCTCTATTTATAGAGAAAAAGTGGACATGTTGTCCAAAGCCAGCCTTGCAAAGAATAATAAAATATATGTAACGTGAAAGTACAAGTGGGGGGCCTTTTGGCAGTTGGGGTGCAAAAGACGTGACTTATGCTTCTGGCCTTGCTTGTGCTCAGACCAAAATCAGGTTGAAAGCTGTTTTTGTGACTAAAGTATCTTTTATGAAGAAAGGGTACACAACCCTTTGCCAATTTATCCAACAATGTATTATCCTTCTAACCTTTAGGAAATGTATCACAAACTTGCGTAAACCAAACAAAGATTTGTAGGTAGATACTTTTTGTTCAATTGAAAGGCTTGCCTTCCAGGGGCACATATGGCCAGTAGCTTGTGTTGAAGGAATCACCTGCCCAAACGAATCTAACATGAGGCAGAAAACTTGGCCATTCGAAGCAAGCATACAGAAAGCATATTTGTCCAATTGAAAGGCTTGCCTTCCAGGGGGCACATATGGCCAGCAACTTGTCCATTCGAAGTAAGCATGCAGGCAACATACTTGTCCAATCGAAAGGCTTACAGACAGCATATGCATTGTGAACTATGTGAGGACAAACATGCAATCGAAAGTGGCATGTAGGCAGCTCCTGCCTTGTGAATCCAAGCCAGTGCACCATAGGACAACACCCAGTCGAAGGATGCAACCAAAGCCTGCATCGAAAGAGGCCTAAAAGGCCAATCCAAGGATGCTGAATCGAAAGAGACTTATTTTTCTCCAAATTTGTCAAAATGATATTTTTATCTGTTTTCTCCCTCTTTGACAGTTTCCTTTTAATTTTGGTACTGGAAAATCTCAATGCACTTGTGCAAGCTTGAGTCCTGAGAATCTTTGTGAGAAAAGCCTTGAGAATTGAGTGGGTAAATTTTGGGGTACAACACTTACTATACTTTCCGAAAGTTCACAACTTATGAAGTATCAGGATCTTGTAAAATGTAATATGGTTACAAACGCTTTCAGACAGTTAACAACTTCTGAACAGTCTTGTGATAGTGGATCAAACGTTGCCAAATCACATGTTGATATTCTTTCAAATAGTCCACAACTTTTGAAAAGAATACTGAGTAACATAACAAATTTGTTAAGCTTCAAGACAATTCACAACTTCTGAAGCGACAGAGTCTGATTACCATATTTTCATAAAGTTCACAACTTCTGAACAATAGGTATTGTCAACATACGATTTCCTTACTTTAAGAAAGCTTACAACTTTTTGAACAGTAGGAATATCATAGTTTTATTTAACCATATTTTCACAAAGTTCACTACTTCTGAAAAAATAGGTATATCAAAGTCTATTTCAGACATTAACTTAATTAGAGCCTTCTGACCAAATCATAGTTTGAGTTCATGATTCGTTTTTAGACAGTTCACAACTTCTAAGAAATACATGTTCATATATATTTAGCTCATGAGAGCTTTCTTCATGCATCTTGATCTTGATTTCTTCCTGATGCTTAGCTCATCAGAGCAATCTTCGTGCATCGTGCATCTTGATCTTTATAGACGCTTAGCTCACCAGAGCTTTCTTCATGCATCTTGATCTTTGATCTTGATCTTCTGGTTGGCAGATGATAATCTTCGGATAGCCAATTAACCTATCTATGAAAATTAGTGAACTTTTGCAAAGTTCCTGAATTAAACATCAAACAAACTGTTAGTAGTAAAAGCATTATATCATGTTTGGGTTTGAGATCCGAGATTAAGTACTATCAAAATCATATACACTTACTCCCCTTTTGTCAGAAATCAAAAAGGATTTAAAGGACAAAAAAAAATTCATTGACACCCAAAAGGATAAAGATACACTTGTTTTAGAATCAAAAGAAAAACTATTCTTAAGTTCTAATACAAAGGGCTAAGGATCTAAGCATCATCCTTCTTGTCAAAATTCACCATAAACTCCATCATTGCATCAAACAACTCCTTGAAAGAAGCTACTTGAGCTTCAATCCTTTCAATCTGGCTATCCAAGCGTTGATGGATAAGCCGATTTTCTTCCCGTTGTTTTTCCACAACAGCCTTCAGCCAAACTGGTTGGTCTTCAGTGTTCACAACTTGTTTACTCTTTGAGACAAATGATTGTCCCACAACCAACGACATTATGGACCTAAAAGCAGTAGTAGCATCAGTATTTTCTAAAGAGAATATTTTCAGAGCCATGAACCTCTGGAGCAGGTAAACTCAAGGGAATATTTGAAACGTTCTTGAGCCATTCTTCATACTTCCTATTAGTTTCTTGATGACAAGTGATTCTCATGACATCGGAGTTGATCTCCATCCATCTTCTAAAGGAAATCTAAATGGCATCTATTTTCTCAGAGCTGATGTATAGTGAAGAACTTTCCAAGGTATGCTGGAGAGTGAGAAAATAATTTTGCTTAAACTGTTCTAAGAGATCAAAGAAGGTTGGATGATAAACAAAATTTCAGTGAAAATTTGGATGATAGGAGGTATTTGGGAAGTTATAGAAGGTGTCAAACGAAAGCCTTATGTGGGTGATTTCTGGTGAAGGAACATAAGGACTTACTTTTGAAACCAATGGATTTTATATAGGAGATATTGTTCCAAGTGTGGAGACAGGTGGGAGAGATGTAGGGATAAATTCAAGTGAGCCTATAGAGATATATTTGGATGAAATAGTATCATAGGTATTTGGACCATCTTTTTTAATTCCACGAGTTTGTTCTTTGGAATTAAGTTTCTTGGATTTCTTCTTATGCTTAGAAGGACCATAAGGACAACTTCTATTTGATTGTTTCCTCTTCATTTTATTTTTCTCATCAGGAGAAATTACAGGAGAGACTTTATGATCAATCACATAAGGAGGAGTTTTAATGGCTCTTTCAGGAAGGAATGCAGGAGAAGCTTTTATAGGGATTTTTCTTCGAGAAATTTCCATTTGGTCTAAGTCTTTAGGTAACTTGACTACCTTTGAGATTAGAGACATTTCAAGCAACTCCTCACAATTAAAGAGTTTACCAGTCACAACCTCTGATAAAGCTTGAGGGTTCAAGTTTTCTGCAAACTTACTTTCGGTTAAGATTGCAGAGATTGACCGTCCATAAGGAATCCAGTTCCTCTGATTTTTGGAGATCTTCTTGGAGAATCTGATAACACTATGTAGATAAGTTGTGAGACAACCTGGTAGATTGATATTTACCCAAGTCCAAATTATACAACATGAACTTGTGATATATATCAATGTGCTTAATAGAATTTTATAAACTCCTGTGAAAGACATTGCCAGAAAAAATTTTGAACCACAATCTTAAGACATCAAAAAGGTCAGATGCCTTTTGAGAATCTTTACCAGTTCTGAAGATGACTGGAATAATCTTTTGAATAATATCTTTATAAGTTGTTGTGATACGGTGGAAGAACTGACTTGGGTGTTTTGCGTTTGATCACAAATGTTACGGTTAGCAAGAGTCGCCACCGACTTTTCTTTTATCCAAAAGGAAAGGCTGAAAAGAACAGGAAAGACCTTTGAGATAATTTCTTGAGTTCGGGGGTAGATTATGAAAAGGGAAGGTGTTAGCACCCTTTTCATCCATAGTTATCTATGGGCTCTTAGTTTCTTGCTAAATCACTTTCTTTTGTTTGAAAATGTGTTTTGTGTGGTTTTTTGAAAGTATTTTGAAAAGGCGCCTTCGTTTAGGAAAACTTTGTAATAGTTCTCGTTCGTAAGAACGTATACAAAGTGTTGAGCTTTTGAAAATATTTCATGTTTGGAAAATGTTTTGAAAGTGTTTGGTGTTTATTTTGAAAAATGAGCAAGGGTGTTTGATTTGAAAATGAGCAAGCAACTAGGAACAATCTACCTACTCAAAAGTCTTAGTTCATTTCTTCCTTTCCTTTGATATTTCTATCTTACCATTGATTTGGTAAGAAGTCCTATCTTTGGATGTAAAGGGATGGGTGTGGGTCATCGTATAGCCATGATAGCAATGTTGTGAAATATCTTAGCAATTCTCTTTGAGGGACTAAGATCATTTTTGAAAGGCAACATTTGATAGTGTCATCGAGGGACTATGATCTTGTATTTTGATTGCTTTTTGCTAATATATCCCACATGCATAACATGTCCATTTTTGTAAGGAAACAAAGTGGAATTACCCTAAGGGTGCAAGTGTGAAAGTGTATTGATTTACATGCATTGTTTTGTCTTGAATTAGGGTTTGCTAACTTGTTGATTTTATCTTTCCATACAAAACCCTAATTACTAGCATTTATATAAAGCGATAAATTGCGGAAAGTAAAAATACTAAGCTATTACATCATTAGGGGAGGGGGTATACAAATTTACAAATGGGGATTTTTTGCAAGAAAATTAAACCTAATTATCTATTACAACCATATTGAATATTGTACAAAATTGAAAAGAAAAATGCAAAAATGCAAATGGATAAAGAAATGATTTTGTTTGGAACTTTTTATGAAAGGGTTTTTTACCTAAGCCTAATTAAGAAAATAATTAATGAAAAATAAACAAAAATTAAACCTAAATTAATTAAGAAGAAGATTAAGTTAAAAAAAATGCTTTTTAGGGTTTTTTTTTATGAAAAGATTTTAAATTAATAAAATAAAATGAAGATTAATAAATTAAAATAAACCTAAGTTCTAAATTAATTAATTTACAAGAGAATAATATTATAATCAAACCTAATTATATAAATATTAGTTTATTTAAGGAAATAAACTAATTTATTAGAAAGTGCTTTTTTAGTCTTTTTGTTTTTTTACAAATAAAAATAAATAAGTGTAAAAATAATAATAATAATATTTTTTTGGATTATTTATTACTAATAAATAATAATAATAATAAAAAATAAAATATAAATAAAGTAAAATAAGAAAGTAAATAAATGAAATAAATAAAAGTTAGGCCATGAGTGTATAAGCAAACATGGGGTTAGAATCTGGCAAAAAAGACAAAAGCCTAATGGTTTGGGGCCCAGGCGCCTGTTTCAAACAAAAAAAGGAAGAAAAAGGTGAAAAATGCGCAAAAGGGTACCACTGGGGCTCGAACCCAGGTCCCAAAGGTTAACAGGTGTGCGCTTTACCACTTGGGTGGCTATATATTTGTTCATATAAACAAAACAACAAATATATAATATAAATCAAGTCCTGAATGAACTTCATCTTCAACCTCCAGCCAAAGACCCTGTAAATCATTCATTTCTCACCCATTCACAAAACTTCCAACATCAAAATTGTTAGAAATTTCTTCACGATTCTGAATATGTAAATAACTTAAGCTAATTCTCAAAGATGAGCATGAATTTCTAACAGTACCAAATTCTAACCTAAATATTTTCAGAGGTTCAAACTCAAAATTCTCCCTACTCAAGCAACATAAATGAAATCTATGGACATGTATAGTTTCAAGGCAATGTTGTATATATTTTATCTTCACAAATGCAAGCCTAACAATGCCTAAATGAGAAGATAGAAGTTCAAGAAAAACACCTCAAAACTGGAAATTATGAAATGAGTTTGAGATTGATTCAAGGTGCTGCAATGATGAGGTTAGCTTCCTTGAGTCTCTAGGAAGCTAATGCAATGCTTAGCTTGATTTGAGAGTGGCTGAAATGGCCTGGAGAAGTTCAACTGCAATTCTCTATTTTTGAGCTTGGAGAATGGTTAAAATGGTGTTACAATTTAGGGACAGGGATTGGGATGAGTTATATTTGAAGTAAGAAAGCTTTTGAGATGATTTGGAGAGGAAACGCACGAGTGGTTTGAGAGATGGGAGTTTTTGGCCAGGTTCTGCACACCAATGGAGTTTTTGTGCAATCTGAGTTTTCAAGGAGTTTGGGAGTGTTGCAAATCGTGTGTTTGCTTGCAAATAACTTGTATAGTTATAAGCAAGAGGTCTTAGGGTTTAAAGTTGACAGATCTGTGAGATATAAAGTTATGGCTATGTTACTTGATTTTGAAGAAAAGTGAAAAACAAGTTCCAATGTGTTGTACAAGCATGACCTGAGTTGGTAGGAGGTTCTAGACATGTTTCTTTTGGTTTTTGACTGTGCTTGTGTTCAGATGAAACAAGTTAAGAGCTCTATGCATTGACTTTGTGATTAAAGTCACTTTTCCAAAATGGAAGTGTGAACTTTGTTCCATTAATGGAATAATCATTTGGACAATGACTCAAACACTTGTATCATAGCTCAAATAGTTGTGTAATATTATCATTATGGATATATTTATAGGTTAGAAGCCTGTAAAGTAAGATTTATGCAGTATGGGTGTGGATTGGATCAAATGTTCATCATGAAAATGGCTTGAAAAACAAGTTTGAAACCCTAACTTCTTGCCTTCTATTCTCTTAGCTCAAGCATGATCTCAATGAGTTCTTGGACATTTTGGAAAGCTTGTAACATACTCTACAACCTCTATTTTGGACATTTTTGAAAATTCATCTTGGAACTATATGAAATATTTCCATGAAGTTAGGTCAAAATCCTGCCTAAACTAGGGCAAAATTTCACTAAGTTTCCAAGTTTCATGAACATGTATTCACAAAATCATAACTTTAAATCCATGCATTTCTAAGAGAGGTTGTGTTCTAAAATGTTTTAGGTCTCATTGAGATATACAACTTTCATGTTAGAAGTTTCCTTTGAATCATCTTGTATCATGGTGAAAAATTGGCTCAAAGTTATGAAAAAATATGAATTTTCCAACACTTAGAAAAATTTCTAAGTTGAGAAATTTTGACTTTTCAAAATGAAATCTTGACTTTTTTATTTCTTGATGAACAATTTTCATATTTTGACATGTTTTGATGAATTGTGATCTTTGATACTTGATTTTGACCAAAAAGTCAAAGTTTGACTTTTCAGTGTATAGTTGACTTTTGATCAGTTGACTGGAAATTCATCTGTCAACCAATCAATCTTGAGAGATGTTTTGAGCCATGCAATTAGGTAAAAATGATGCATTTTAATCCTTGATATCATAACTTAAACTAATTAACTATTTGCTAGGTCAAAAATCAGAAATTGCACCTTCTTAGTCAACCATTTTGCCCTTTTAATGATCTAATCAAATTTCTTGAGGAATTGTGATCCAAACTTGATCATACAAGATACATGAGTTCATAATGTTGATATGGATAAAAAATTATGAAGTTTGATTGTAAATTGACCACAGTTGACTTTTTTCCAAATACAACTGATTTTAGGTCAATTGATCAATTGATTGAGCAAAAATGTGATCCAAGACTTGAAACTTGACATAAGAAAACTTGAGGGTCCAAAATGATCCATGAAAGTAATATGGGGAATTAAAAGTCCTTTTGTCTTTGTACAATATCAAACCCTAATTTTCAGTCATCAGTGCTAGAGGAGGTGTTTTGAGCTGATCAACCTTGTGCAGTCTTGAATTCAAGGAGATCTTGTGAGATATTTCTTGAGAAATGAGAGGGGAAATTTTGGGGTACAACAACTGCCCCTATTCAATCTTCTTAAACCTGAAGAGTTAGATTGGCGGATCCGCCATTCATGACTTGAAGGTGGAAGATGATTGAACACTAGAGTGCCCAGAAATTTGCACTCGAAGATGGATTGTGAATGGGCTTATAGAGGCCATTTGGAGGAATGTTGGTAAACACTGGAAGAAGTATCAGCATAAGTCTTTTTGGTAGATTTATACTAAAACTTTATGTTTTACCTGTGAGAAAAAAGGGGTTAGTTAAATGCAAATGTATGAATGATGCTCACAAGATGAATGAGATCGTGCTAAATGCATTTTCTATGTATATGTCATGATGTATGAATGTGAGATGCATGTTTTTGTCCAGGAAAATAAATCCCTGACTACTGCTGAGGAAATTCTGGAGAGTTGAATCCTTAATTGCTGTTAGGGATGAAGAATATACATATCTTCAAACTTTGCTGAAAGGATGCTTCCGCTGGGGAATATCTCTTGAATGTCAGCTGTTATCTGGTTGGATCCAGGCTTCATAATTACTGAGGATGAGGAAGTCAACTGCTATCTGGTCGGATCCAGGCTTCACGGTAACTTACTGGGGAAGAAAATAAATTAACTGTTATCTCGTCGGATTCCAGGCTTCATAGAAGATTTCTTGAAATTGAATTGTTATCTGGTTGGATCCAAGATTCACAACAACTTGCTGGGGATAAGGAAGTTTAATTGTTATCTGGTCGAATTCCAGGCTCTTCCGTAACTTCTTGAAGTTGAACTAATATTTGGTCGGGTCCAGGCTTCATAGTAACTTGAAGTGGTAACTATTATCTGGTCGGGTCCAGGCTTCATAGTTTTTTTTTGAAAAATTATACTATTATCTGGTCGGGTCAAGGCTTCATAGTGTCTTGCTGAGTATTGTAGCTAGTTGTTATCTGGTCGGGTTCCAGGCTTCATAATAATTTGCTTTAAAATACGAAGTTGAGCTGATATCTGGTCGAGTCCAGACTTTACAGTAACTTAATGACATTGAACCGCTATCTGGTCAGATTCCAGTCTTTGCAGATTTCCGAGGTGGATGAGGTTAATTGTTATCTGGTCGGGTCCAGGTTTCACAATAAACTGCTTGGGGATTTAGTTGTTATCTGGTCGGATTCCAGGTTTCACAACGAATTTTTGACGGGAATTTCTATCTGGTCGGACCAGGCTTCACAATAACTTGTTGGGGTAGAGGCAAACTCTACTGGGGAAAAGAAGTTAAACCTTAGTCTAGTTGAGTCCAAGTTCTTCTATATCATTGAAGAGTTAATCTATTTATCTGGTCGTGTCCAGGTTTCATAGTATCTTGCAAGGTTAAACTATTATTTGGTCGGGTCCAGGTTCTATAGTGACTTGAGAAGTTGACTATTATCTGGTCGAGCCCAGGCTTCATAGCATCTTTGGAGATAGTAAAGGTTTTGTTGACGACTTTACTGGGTATTAGGGTTTATGGCCCTATGATTTGTAATAGTCTGAAAGGCAAACTCAAGCTGGAGAGTGTAGACTCAGCTGGGGAGGACATACTCAGCTTGGGGAGGATACACTCAGTTGGGGATAACAGGCTCAGTTGGGGAAGATAAACTAAGTTGGGGAGTCATGCTACTCGTTGTTGGGGAAATAAACCCTGTTGGGGAAATAAACCATGTTGATGAATACCTGATGAACTGTTGACGAGGTGATTTCTTTGAGGAAGAGGTTCACAAAGCTTCTATTTGTAGGATCAACTTATCTAGGGAGAGAGCTGCCAAGAGATTGAGACTCTGGTTGGAGATTATGCTATGCAAAGAGTCTTTGTGGGTAACTTTGTTGAGTATGATGTTAATGAAATAACTTGTGGGGATATTCCATATACATTAAAGATGTGCTTGTTACTTCTTAGGTCGTATGTGCCAAACAGTTTTAATTATGGTCATATGCATATGTTCGTTCAATTTTAGTCATTGGACAAAGTTGCATTCAAAACAAAGACATAAAGTTTGCACTTCAAAGTATATTTGTATTGATATTTTTCCCATGAATATGCATTTTTGTACAAAGAGACGGAGATCCTAGTAAGAGGAAATCTTCGAAAGGAAAACAAAGTTAAAAACAAAAACAAATAGCCATGTGACATGATCTCATCGCCTTCCAACTCTATTATTGCCCCAATGTCTTCGAATGCCCCTTGCCATTGACAGAAGTTGATTGGATTGATCTTGGACCGTTTGAACACGGACCTTGGTGATAAAGTTGATAGTGGTGATTCCACAGGACATAGTCATACGCTTTCAATCCTTAACTTTTGCTTGGACCGCCCTTTCGAGTTTTCAGTCCACCAGGATACCCATTTTTGTCCAAGTCTCCCTTTTGGGTTTTCAACTTGCCGGGTGTACAATCTTTTGCATATATCCCTAACTTTTGCCCAAACCTTTTGGTTTGCCGGGATGCCCTTATTTTGCCTAGGTGTGTTAACCTAACGAGTCCTTTATACGTAGTATTTTTTAACTATGTACGCGTTTATAGGATGTGGGAAGTCTTTACCATCCATGGTAGTCAGCATCATGGCACCGCCAGAGAAAACTCTCTTGACAACAAATGGCCCTTCGTATGTGGGAGTCCAGTTGCCTCCGGGGTCGCCTTGTGGCAGAATGACGCGCTTTATCACCAAGTCTGCAGCTTGATATACTTGAGGCTTGATCTTTTTGTTGAAAGCCTTGATTATCCGTTTTTGGTACGTCTGACCATGAAAAACAGCAGCCAGTCGCTTCTCATCGATCAAGTTCACCTGATTCAATCTCGTTTGAATCCACTCGTCTTCGCCTAAGCCTGCTTCATTCATAATCCTTAAAGAGGGAATCTAAACTTCCACTAGCAGAACAACTTCCATGCCATAGACTAAGGAAAAGGGAGTTGCCCCAGTTGATGTCCTAGCTGAAGTACGATAGCCGTGTAGAGCAAATGGTAACATCTCATGCCAGTCCTTATAGTTTACTACCATCTTCTGCATAATCTTCTTAACGTTTTTGTTGGCCTCTTCGACTACGCCATTCATTTTAGGTCTATAAGATGAATAATTGTGATGCTTGATCTTAAATTGAGTGCAAAGCTCAGTAATCATGGCATTGTTGAGGTTAGTCCCATTGTTGGTGATGATCCTTTCAGGGATGCCATAGCGGCAGATGAGGTTGTGTTTGATGAATCTGGCTACCACATTCTTGGTGACTGAGGCAAACGAGGAGGCTTCGACCCATTTATTGAAGTAGTCGATAGCAACAAGAATGAAGCGATGTCCGTTGGAAGCGGTGGTCTTGATTTCTCCAATCATATCAATTCCCCACATTGAAAATGGCCACGGAGAAGTCATGACGTTCAGAGGGATAGGAGGCACAGGGACCTTGTCAGCATAGATTTGGCATTTGTGACAAGTTCTAGAGTGTTGATGGAAATCAGTCTCCATTGTTGACAAATAGTAGCCTGCTCTTAAGATTTTCTTGGCCATTGTATGTCCGCCTGAGTGAGTTCTAAAGAGACCATCGTGCATGACTTTCATAATTTCCTCTTCCTCCTTCTTTTCCACACATCGGAGTAGAGTTGAATCATGGTTGCGCTTGTACAATATTCCGTTACTTAAGCAGAATTTAGCTAAAAATCTTTGTAAGAACTTTCTGTCATTAATAGATGCTCCCTCGGGATACTCTTGTGCTTCAAGGTATCTCATCACCTCATGGTACCATGGATTTTCCGTGTCAGTGTCGAGTTCACAGCAATGTGCAGGGTCGTCGAATCTCTCAATTGTAATCATAGGGGATTCGTTGTCCCATATGACCTTGAACATTGAAGACATGGTTGCCAAAGCGTCAGCCAATTGATTTTCTTCCCTAGGGAAGTGCTCAAAGGTGATCTCTTCGAAGTAGGGACTTAGGGATAACACAAGTTCCATGTAAGGGATGAGATTAGGGTGCTTAGTGTCCCAATCTCCTTTTACTTGGCTAATCACCAGAGCAGAATCCTAAAACACATTCAAATGTTTGATTCTCAAGTCAACGGCAGCTTTCAGACCCAAAATGCACGCTTCATATTGAGCCATATTGTTCGTGCAATCGAAGCATAGTCTGGCAGTGAAAGGAGTATGGAAACCTTTAGGAGAGATGATCACAACACCAATTCTACTACCCAAAGCGTTGGAATCCCCATCAAAGACCATAGTCCATCAGGATCCTTGTTCAGGTCCGTCATAAGTTCCAGGTTTCGCGCAGTCGTTTACCAGCATGATGTTCTCATCAGGGAATTCGAAGTTCATAGACTGATAATCATCCAAATCTTGATGGGCCAAATGATTTGCTATCACACTTCCTTTGATGGCTTTTTGAGTTGTGTATTGAATGTCGTACTCAGTCAAGACCATTTTCCATCTTGCTATTCGCCCGGAAAGAGAAGGTTTCTCGAAGATGTACTTGATTGGATCCATCTTAGAAATCAACAAAGTGGTATGAGTCAACATATATTGTCTTAGTCGGAGAGCAGCCCATGCCAGAGTGCAACAAGTTTTCTCAAGCAGTGAATATCTAGTTTCACAGTCGGTAAACTTTTTGCTCAGGTGATAAATAGCATGCTCTTTTCGGCCAGACTCATCATGTTGGCCCAAAACACACCCCATAGAGTTCTCTAATACTGTCAAGTACATGATCAAGGGTCTTACTTCAACTGGAGGCATGAGAATATGAGGCTCTTATAGATATTATTTTATTTTGTCGAAGGCAGCTTGGCATTCAGCGTTCCCTATGACTACCTGATCTTTCTTCAAGATTTTGAAGATTGGCTCACAAGTAGCAGTCAAGTGAGATATAAAGTGGGCGATGTAATTGAGACGACCCAAGAATCCTCTAACTTCCTTTTCAGAATGAGGGACTGGAATTTCTTGGATGGCCTTTACCTTGGCCGGATCAACTTCAATGCCTTTATTACTGACAACGAAACCTAGAAGATTTCCAGATCGTACTCCAAAGGTGCACTTGTTAGGGTTCAACCTCAACTTATACTTTTTCAACCTTTCGAACAGCTTGTACAGGTGATCGAGATGTTCCTCCTAAGTTTGTGATCTGGAAATCATATCATCCACATATACCTCTATCTCATGATGAACCATGTCATGAAACAAAGCTACCATAGTGAAACTGCGCGGCCGGAACCTGTCATCTGGATGTTAATGAAACATCAATGAAGTCGCCACCGAACTTCTTTTATCCCACCGAGAGGGAAAGGTAAACATCGAGAAAACCTGAAAAGGGAGAAATCACGGTCTTTCGACCAAGAGATCGGGTAAGGAAGTCTGTTACACGAGGGGAAGGTATTAGCACCCCACACGCCCGTAGTACTCTACGGTATCCACTCTTGTTGTCTAATCTAATGGGTGTGGTCAAATCCTATGTCTATGGCTTAAAACTGTAATAGGGAATGCATGCGAAGAAAAAAAAAGAAAACAATGTAGGGAAAATAAAAGTTGTGCTCGGTTGGGCTCTACCCCAATGCCTACGTATCCCTTTTAAGGAATCAGAGCAGCCGTAGTTCGGCTTACATATTTTGGTTGGTTTTTGTTTTTTAACTAAGACAACAAAAATAGTCAAGATGGAAAAACATCAAATAAAACAAACAAATGAGATGGTAAAACATCGGTTAAAACAAAATAACAAAGTAACATGTCAAAGATGGCGAAACATCAAATGATAAAGCAACACACCTAACAATGATATTGAGAATCAAAGTAGGATAACAAACATGTGTGATGGTAAAACATCGGCTTTAAACAAATGTGTGATGGCGAAACATCGGCTAAGAGATAACATGGCAGAGATGGCAACACATCAATGAAACAGATGACGAAACATCACACCTAACAATGATATTGAGAATCAGTGTAGGATAACAAACATGTGCGATGGCGAAACATCAGCTTTAAACAAATGTGCGATGGCGAAACATCGGCTAAGAGATAACATGGTAAAGATGGCAACACATCAATGAAACAGATGATGAAACAACACACCTAACAATGATATTGAGAATCAGTGTAGGATAATAAACATGTGCGATGGCAAAACATCGGCTTTAAACAAATGTGCGATGGCGAAACATCGGTTAAAAGATAACATGGTAAAGATGGCAACACATCAATGAAACAGATGACGAAACAACACACCTAACAATGATATTGAGAATCAGTGTAGGATAACAAACATGTGCGATGGCGAAACATCGGCTAAAAGATAATATGGTAAAGATGGCAACACATCAATGAAACAGATGACGAAACATCACACCTAATAATGATATTGAGAATCAGTGTAGGATAACAAACATGTGTGATGGAGAAACATAGGCTTTAAACAAATGTGCGATGGCGAAACATCGGCTAAAAGATAACATGGTAAAGATGGCAACACATCAATGAAACAGATGACGAAACATCACACCTAAAAATGATATTGAGAATCAAAGTAGGATAACGTACATGTGCGATGGCGAGACATCGGATTCAAAAAAATGTGCGATGGCGAAATATCGGCTAAAAGATAACAAGATAAGGCAAGATTGGTTTGTATCTTTTACTTCGAAAAAGGGCTTGAGTTCATTGGAGGTGTCTTATGATTTGCCGAGAAAACAGATTTTTGTTTTAAGATGCAAGATGCATAGAAAGGAAAAACAACTAAGGGAAACTAAACTAGTGTTATCCCTAGTGTTATCATAACAGGTTGACCCTAATGTTGAGGATAAAGGAGAATCCCATCCTATGTTCACATGTTAGAGGGGGCTTAACAAAACTATCCTATAGGGAACATGCAATGAGAGCGAAGTCGTGATCTCAATTTCTAAATTGAGTGACTCATCGATCAACACATAAAGAAGAAAAACAATAAACATCCTATAGGGAACATGCAATGAGAGAAAAGTCGTGATCTCAATTTCTAAATTGAGTGACTAATCGATCAACAAATAAATAAGTAAAGCAATAAACATCCTATAGGGAACATGCATTGAGAGCGAAGTCGTGATCTCAATTTCTAAATTGAGTGACTCATCGATCAAAAACAAACACAACACATGCATCAGACAAAAAATAGAGGGCCTCCTGACATATATCAACAACAGAGGTCCCATCATGCAACCAGAGAACTATGCAAAATAAAATTGGGAGAAAAGAAATAGTACAATACCAAACAGATAACTATCTGTAGTAGTCAAGCAAGAATAAAAAGAAACCCAGAGAAACTTCACGCAAGCTGGCATCAGTAGGCAAATTGAGTCAGGAATTACACCATCAGGATATAAGCAATTTATCAGATATGAAAAAATCCCATGGGTAATATGCAACATTCACAATCAAATGTATGTATATCCTGCATAAACCGTCAAACATGCCAAATACCAAAATAATGCCAATATAATAAATTGTGTTCCACAAATAAAGTGAAACACAAAAGCCTCAAGCCAAAAGTGACAAATTTCTCAGAGTACCTCGCATATTCAACAACCAAGTTAGTATTCCATAAGGTAAAAAAGTAAGGACAACATGGTAGCAATTATCAAACATTAGACATGATAAGCAAAAGGAAACAAGCATATGCACAGATTAGGTCAAAAGAATCAGAGGAATATTGCTCCCTTTTATCACCATGTTGAAATGAAAATTGAATATCAATCAAGGATCATAGGAGCTTGAGAAATATGTAAACAAAGGCCATGAAGTTCAGCAGCACATACATTTCAATCATTCTCAAATACATTATCATAACTTATAAGCACAATAGAAAAGGGGTTCCACTCAATGCATTAGAAAGTTCAAACATTCAAGCATGGTACATTGAGTCAAAATGGTTTGATGCTAATATGGACAAATCAGAATCAAAAGGATCATTAGGTTCCCAATTGTAGGCCTTACTCAAGTTCATTGGTCATCAAACAAATTGCAACAAGATATGCAAACTCAATTGGGTACCTTCACTTCACAATTACATCAAAAATATAAACAATGGTCCATAATTCAAACCAAAAACAAATTAGCATCCTTGAAAGATATAGAAGTCAGAATGCAAGCCCTAAGTTCATGAATGATTAAGGAGAAGACCAAGTGAAGTCTAAAGTTCAAGACTAGTTGGCAAAATTACCAAACTAGACAAGTTTTCAAAATTATTTGTGGAAAAATGTCAAACCAAGTCAAACAATTCAAGAAAAATAATTTTCAAATCCCAAAACATTCATGAACCCTAATCCAGACTTGAATCCTATAGAAAATCCAGGGCATAGTGGTTTTGAAAATAAAACTTGCACCATAAGCAACAAAACCCTAAATTTTGACTTTTAATCTCAAATATTGATTAAGTGAGATCAAAACTCAAACAAATTAAATCAAGATCATGCTAATCATCAAGAAACCCTAAATGTCAGAAAATATATTCTTTCATATTTTTTTGAATTAGGAAAAGTCAAGAAAGAAATTAATATTCAAACAATTATGTAATTAACAAATATTCACATATCAAAATAATATTTAAATCAAAAAGTCAGAAAAATGGCCAACCAAAATTATATTCAAATATTAGGGCTAAAAACACACATCCCTGAATTTTTGTGAATTTTTTGGATGAAAGGAAAATATTAAAAATAAGAAATCAAACAATTAATAATTGAATTATTATTTAAAGGCAAGAAAATGCAAACCATAACCAAAAATCATGAAAAGGTCAAAGTAAAAATATTTTTAGATTCTATGATTAAAAACAAGATTACATAATTTTTTGAGATTTTTTTGATTAAGGGAAATATTAAAATAAAAAATCAAACAAACAAATATTATAAATAACCTTTGAAATTAAAATTTAAATAAAAAATAACGAAAATGATAAACCAAAGTCAGAATCAATTTTTTCATTATTTTAGGAGTCTAGAATATTTTTTTGTGGATTTTTTAGGTCAAAGGAACTATTAAAATAAAAATTATCTTCAAATAAATAATTAAATAAACCTATGAATTTTTTAAACCAATCAAATCGTTTTAAAAAAATCCAAAAAAAAAATGTCAAATACTAGAAAATAAAATTGACCTATGGTAAATTTTTGTGATTTTTGAAAGTGTTTTGATCAAAAAATAAAATCAAACAAAATGTTAAATAAAACAAAAATTCAAATAAGCCAAAAAATTCAAACGAACCAATCATGATGTGCCACCATATCATCTTCAACCTCTGGATGGTTCAAAAATGCGCACATCTTCTCAGGCTTAGGGCTCACTTTCAGATCAACATAACATGCTCAATTTTGCATCATTTTTTATGAAATCAAAGGCAAATCAAAGCTAGCATGGCAAGGAATCCATAGCAATTCGAATCAAATCAAATCATCAATCACATTGTCCACAATCAAGTCATGAATATGAAAAAAAACATTCTGAATTGCGAGTTTCAGAGCATCCAATCATGCATAATTCATCAAATTAAACGCTATAAAGCTTCAGAAACATTCCATTAACAGCATTGAACATAAATCCAAGCTCAAATATCCCAATGAACAAGTGCATCTCAGAAATCGAAGTTTGGAATCATTACCTCAAGGCTAAAAGTGATCTATTGTCTCCTTCACTCCAGATGCAAACAAATGGTGCTAGGTTGATCCACTCACTTTGTTGAAGCTGAATCCACAAGAATTTTGAAGAAAACACCAAGGAATTGAGAGAATCGAATCAAGTTGCAGAGGAAGGAGGAAAATATCAGATCTGGAATTCTTGAAAAGGGCGCGTTCTCTCTCTCTCTCTCTCTCTCTCTCTCTCTCTCTCTCTCTCTCTCTCTCTCTCTCTCTCTCTCTCTCTCTCTCTCTCTCTCTCTCTCTCTCTCTCTCTCTCTTTTCTTGCTTTCACTTATATAGAGTTTGTAGAGAAGGATAGAAGTGGAAGTTTGTCCTTAAAGCCGTTGGAGGGCAGGATTGGGAATTTTGGCCAAAAATGAAGTGCATATTGAATCATGTGTTTTGCTCGTGCATTCTTCTGCCTTTTATGCATTTTATGAGCCAAATGAAGTCAGAAATGCATGCTCAAAAGGCCAGCCCACGATTACTTGAAATAAGAGAGTGTTGGTGAATTGGCAATTTTGAGCAAGTTTTGTATTTTTGATTCAAGAAAGTTCATGAAGCACATGGGCACGAAATGATGAGTGTAATGGGACTAGGTATGTCACAAATTACCAATGGGCTTGATTAGAAGCAAGAGGAATGGCTAAAACTTGAGTTTGCAAGAAATGGCCATTTTGCACATTTGCCAAATTTCAATAAGAAACTTCAAAATTCCAAAGTTCATAACTTACTCATACTTTTGAGTTTTGACACAAATGAGTACAATTTGGAAATGTATCGAAAAGATATACAGTCCCTTAGTTTAGATGTTTTGCAAATTAATCCATTAAGGTTCTCAAAATTTGGCTTGAAATTCAATAATTTTGGAAAATGATCGATAATTTTGTGACTTCAAAAGACCATAACTCTTGATTCCTTGCCAAATTGAATATGAGACCAAAAGGAGATGAAAGATCATTCTCTTATCTTTCCAAGCGTATTTCATTTGCATTTTCTTGATTAAGGGTGAATAAGATATGAATTTTTGAACTTAAGCCCTTATTTTCCAAAATTAGTAACTTCTAGGATTTCTTCAAGAACAAGTTTCATCCCAAACTCCAATCTCTTTGATCCAATGACCAAAATGGACTTGAAATATGAAAAGTACATCCTTGAATTGATGGTTGGCCAAAAAAATCCCTTCGTCAACTTTGACTTTGACTGATCTTGACCAAAATGACCATTTTGCCCCTCTGAATCAATTGATCCACTTCCCTTCAAAATTGATGAACAAAACTTCAAAAATATGATCTTCCAAATATATAGAGTCCATGTACAAAGTTTCACTTCAAAATTCTCAAGAAAATTTGATGAAATCCCAAACCCTAGTTTTGGTTAACACCTTAGGGGACTGATGAATCATCTTCAAAACTTCAAACCCTCTAGGCATCTTGACCAATTCCTTGTACAAAGACTTTTCAAATACTAATGAGATGTTGTAGCTTCCAAACCAAGACTTGTACTTTGATCAATAGTCTTGATCAAATAAAACCCTAATTTGGCTGGTGAATCAAAAGAGTGATTCTTCTTATAATCTAACACAAACTTCAATCCTATGATGATCCAAAGAGATGGATGAAGCATCTTGAGATATGAAATAACTTTTGAGCTTTAAAGATCCAAAGGTTTAGATAATAAGATTTTTCTTGTGCAACTTGTCAATGCAAATAACCTTCAAGGCTTGAGGAAGACTTGATAACCAAAGTGCTTTGATCCCATCATAATGTATAAATACAATGCAATATGATATTCATGATGAAACATAAGCCTAAATTAAGAGGGTAAATTTTAGGGTGCAACAGCTTCCCCTATTCAAATATCTTCAACATGATAAGTGAAAAAAGTGAAAACTTTCGAGCGTTCAGAGTTGAAGATGATTGAATACGAAAAACCCGAAAATTTACACTCTTGAAGAAGAAAGAAAAAAAAGAAGCAGAAAACCCCCAAGACATGCGTCAGAATGGAGCTGTAACACAGATTGAAACAGAACAAAAACAAAGAAGAGTAGACGCAACTAAACTTCCGGACAAATGTGCCAGGGAAAAACTGGGCTTCAAAAAGGATGAGATAAAACTCAAACCACAGAGTATAGGCGAAACTAAGCTTTGGAAAAGAAAACGTACGCGGGTGAGGAGACGAACCTCTGAGCTCAACCCAAAGCAAAAGTGGCTAGAGTGCGTGATTCTAGGGGCACTTGCTAATCTCAACTAAGATAGATAGCATGAAGGAACTAAAAGAATCTCAGAGATGAGAAATAGAAGTGAGGCGAAACTCAACTCAATAACTAGTTAGGCGAAACTAGACTAGATGAGTACCAGGACGAAACTGGATTTCACGCACGGGTAACGAGGCGAAACTCGACCCAAAGCAAGGTGATGAGAGTGCATGTTTCTCAAGACACTTGCTGGTCTCAGATCAATGGATAAACAATGACAAAAAATGATAGAAGAATCCAAGGAACAAAAGAGACTGATTTCAAACCAGGGACGCAGCACGAACACTGCACTCGGTAAACAAACACCGTCAAAGGGTCCAAGGTATGAAAGCAAAAACGAGACGAAACTCGATTCAATAACTAGCTAGGCGAAACTAAGCTAGATAAGTACCAGGACAAAACCGGATTTCATGCAGAAGGTGAGGCGAAACTCGACCCAAAGCAAGGAGATTAGGGCGTACACCTAAAAACCTGCTGAAAGCGAATGTCAGGACGAAACTGGTATTCGAAAGGTGCATCAAGAAATTGGAATGGACTGGAGAGGGTAGTGAAGACTAAACCCGAGAAGACCGTGCCAGGGTGAAACTGAACTACAGTCAAAAGTCGACACTCAAACAAATGAAAGATCAACGCCAAAAGAATATTGGTATGGGGAGGATAACGAGGATGAAGACCTCGCTGGGGATTAAATCTGAAACATTAGCAAATCACTGGGGATGAGGGAAACATTAATGGCTTATGTTCCGATGCATGTTTTGAATTCTTTTTATATAGCGCAATGCTCTATATAACTTAAATGCTACGCGTTTTGGTAGATGCAATGTAAAAAATTCATGTTTAAAAGTTCCACTAGGGAATGGCCAATTGAGAAGCCAATGACCAAGAAGTCAGGATCTGACATGACTTGCAAAAATAAATTGCAAAATCCAAAGGAGAGGAGAGAATATGGGGAACCACTAGAGAGGGAACCTTGAAGAGATGAAGCTTCGCGGGGAATAACAACCGAGCAACCAGTAGAAACGAGCCACAAACATTGAGGGGAGCTGCAAAAATAAATTACAAATTCCTAGAGAAGATCAGATCCACACTGTAGCTTCTGGAGAAGATTAGACATTGAGGGAGAAGATCAGGGCAAGACTGTAATCTCTGGAAAAGACGGTGCGCGACCGTGTTGAAGATGATATCAAGACAACAAACCCGACGTGAGGGGTGAAAACCTTTGCTGAGGGAACAAAGCTCTGCTGAGGAAATGGGACTTCACCGGGGAGACATAACTCTGTTGAAGATTTTTGTTGGAGAGAGTTTTCTTGGAATGAAACCATTAGATGGATCATGCAGATAGTCACACAGTATCGACCTTACTGGGGATAAGGAAAGATCTTAACAAACGAATGCCCTAATCAACAGACTGGCTGGGGAACGAGAGGTCAGGCGGGGGATCTCCGTTGGCAACTCCGTTGGGGATATGCGACATCCTCAAATCCGGGGTCTCAGAATGAAGCCTTTAAAAGAAGATTCCTGGGGAAACAAAACGTCGTTGCGGAAACGAAACTTCACCGGGGAAAGGAAACTTCAGTGGGGAAACAAAACTTCACAGGGGTTAAGCAGAAGAAGAAAGCCGAACATTCCCTTCTTGACCATCATTAAGCTCTTTACAGGTATTCAACGTGTAAACTTTTTTGATGTCAAACAGCTGTTTTGCATAGAGAAAAATGTTTATTGAGAATGATAGACCTGATGCGATAATTATTTAAGCCTTGAAGTTGAAAACTTTAACAAAATGTCGCATCTCTGTTGTGAATGAATCACTGGCTAGAGTGCAAAAAGGTTTTAAAACTTTTATTTCCCCTTTTTGAAAAACTAGTCTAGATGCGGGTGATAAGATACCAGCACAGCTGTGCAACACATATTTGGGGAGTTTGGGACTGTTATCTTGTTGTAGTATGCTTTCGAGTTAAACCCTTGTTTCAGTTAGGACTTCCAGAGGTTGTAATGTGGCCTGGTTCGAGGTTTTTAGGAAAAAAAGTTTTCAAGGCTCAAGTTATTTGGTGCCCATCCCCTTCGTGATATTCTCCTGTCCTAAGTTCAGTTGACTTATCACAAGCATTAATCTTTCAAAAGGATTTATAATGGTTGAGTGATCACGACAAATCCTCCAATATGATCATCGAAATTTTTGCTGCTTTTGCTATTATTATTCCCCTTCTTTTGATGAAAATTTTATTGAATAATCTTTCTCTCCTCCTCTTTTTTTTTCCGGCCTTTTAGGCTCTCTTTTCCCTAACTTTTGCCTGGACAAAATCTCTTGAATTTCCATTTTTGGGAGTCCACCGGGATGCCCTAACTTTTGCCTAAGCGACTTGTTTTCAAGTTTTGACTTAGCAGAGCTTTTTGTTTCTTTCTTATTCATGTTTCCCACTTTGAACAAGTCAATGTGACTTTAGGTCTTTGAACTTTTTCTTTCTTTCTCTTCTTTTTTTTAAGAAAACAAATGCCTTATTCCTTGTTCGGCGAGGGATAGCCATTATTGTATCGATTCGATCTCGACCTCAGGATTTTGTGAGGACTTGAAAATCATGGCTTAGACATTTTTCCTGATCTCATGGGCGAAAAATAAAATGCAGTGATCCTCAGAGGGGACATTCCTTCTGAAATTTGAATGCTTGGGCAAATCAACTGAACATATACCCTGCCCCTGGTTAAAAAAGGTTTATTCTTATTTTTTGAACAGAAAGAAAACTCCTACTTCGAAGGCTCAGAGGGGTTAACAAGGGTCTAACTCCCTTATATCTCCAGTGTTTGGGGATTTAAACAATGCTTGTACATCGTCAACAGGGTTCTACTCGAGAGCATACCACTACAGTCACTGTTTTTTTAGCTAAATTGCTTCCTCCCAATTCTTGGCCATGCAGAAGAATTGGCACAGCTGGTATCAAAATGCCCAAAAAACAATTGAAGAGTGATATTGTATGGAAAAAAAATTCAAGGCAAAAACATTCAACGCATCAAGGCTGACATTCAGCTATAAACATAATCCTATATGCAGACAATGCTAAAACAATCAATAAAGATAACACATGGAAGTGCAACAAAGAAACATAATAAATGCCATTATATGGAAGCAGTGTCTCCAGCCAGGTTCACTGGTCCTTCCGACCTACCGTAACCTTGACATTACCCTGACCTATGATCGTTAACAACGGCCCGGAGTTGTGAAACAAAACCGCAAGGCAAAATGCCTAAAAGAGTGAAAGAGAAGTCCACCAAACAGAGAAACAAACATGCCCCTTGCACAGTGGTGGTTGTGTTTGTTATCCGCATTTTAAGCGATCAACCAACCATGACTTAGATTATCATATTTATGTAAGGGCCACGAAGTTTATATGCTCATTCTTATCTAAAATATTGGACTTTTTGCAATCAAAATAGTAAAAGGAGAGAAAAGGAAAGTATGCGTATACTTGAAAGAAGATTTTTTTTTTATTTTGAAAGATCAGCCTGTGAAAAAGGCATTTACATTTGGAAGCAAGTAATTACAAAATCAAAGCAAACAAGTGTTTACAAATGGCAACGTGAATGTGAATATCCATCAAGTCCCAATTCTGCTATGACTTTGATGACTCTTATGACTCTATCTTCCAGCTTTCAGACAGATCATTCTTGGATTAGCTTTGATCTTATGCCAGGTGACAGAACGAAGGAAAGAAACAAAGGGTCTCATGTTGAACGTAGTCATTTGCTTTAAGTCCCTAACTTTTGCCTGAACCGCCCTTTCGGGTTTTCGATTCACCAAGACACCCTCTTTTTGCCTAAACCGCCCTTTCGGGTTTTCAGTTTAGCGGGTTTTTATTATATTTTTTTTATGCAAAGTATTTTTTAACTACGTCAGCATTTACAGGGAGAGGGAAGTAATCTCCATCCATAGTCGTGAGCATCATCGCCCCTCTAGAGAAAACTTTACTGACCACGAAAGGACCTTCATAAGTTGGAACCCATTTGTCCCTAGGATCTCCCTGAGGGAGAATTATCCTCTTTAGCACAAGGTCACCTTGCTTGTAACACTTAGGCCGTACCCTCTTATCAAAATCTTTCCTCATCCTTTGCTGATATACCTGACCATGACATACGGTCGTCAATCTCTTTTCATCAATAAGTTCTAACTGATCCAGTCAGTTCTGTACCCTTTCACTTTCATCCAACTCAACATCTCTCATGACCCTAAGAGAGGGAATCTCGACTTCTACCAGAAATATTGCTTCCATGCTGTAAACCAATGAAAATGGGGTTGCCCCAGTGGAGGTACGCACCGTGGTGCGATGACCATGCAAAGCGAAAGGCAGCATCTCATGCCAATCTTTATAGGATACCACCATCTTCTGCACAATCTTTTTGATATTCTTATTGGCCTCTTTGACATCACCATTCATCTTTGGTCGATATGGGGAAGATTTATGATGCTTGATTTTGAAAGACTCACAAAGCTCCCTCATCATCTTGTTGTTCAGATTAGACCCATTATCAGTAATGATCTTTTCAGGAACTCCGTAGCGATAAATAATATTATGCTTAATGAACCGAGTTACCACCTACTTGGTGACATTGGCATAGGATGCAGCTTCGACCCATTTCGTAAAATAATTGATGGCAACCAGAATGAAACGGTTCCCATTGGAGGTAGTCGGTTCAATTTTGCCGATCATATCAATTCCCCACATTGCAAACGGCCAAGGGGAGGTCAAGACATTCAAAGGTACTGGCGGCACATGCACCTTGTCAGCATAGACTTGACATTTGTGGCAAACCCGCGCGTGATTGTAACAGTCAGTCTCCATGGTGGATCAATAATAACATGCTCGCAAAATCATTTTAGCCATGGTGTGCCCGTTGGAATGGGTCCCAAAATCACCTTCATGTATCACTTCAATGATTCTAGCTGCTTCTTTCTTGTCAACACATTTGAGCAGTAAACTGTCATGATGCCTTCTGTACAACACACAACCACTGAGAAAGAACTTGGATGAGAATCTTCTCAAGAACTTCTTATCTTTGACAGATGCCTCTTCAGGGTACTCTTGTGTCTCAAGATACCATTTAACGTCATAAAACCAAGGATTACCATCTGGTTCCAGACTGGCCTCAAAACAGAAAGCTGGCTCGCTCAAACTTCTAATAGTAATAGAAGGTGCCTCATTAGCCCACTTAACCTTGAACATAGAGGACAAAGTTGCCAGTGCATCAACTAGATTGTTTTCTTCTCTGGGAATGTGTTCAAACGTGATCTCTTCGAAGTACGGTATCAGCTTCATAACATGCTCACGGTATGGAATTAGGTTCTGATGGCGAGTCTCCCAATCTCTATTAATATGACTGATAACAAGATTGGAATCCCCGTAAACTTTCAAAAAATTGATGCGCAGGTCGATCACCGCTTCAATGCTATAAATGCAAGCCTCATATTCGGCCATGTTGTTAGTGCAATCGAAACAAATACGAGCCGTGAAAGGAATATGGTATCCCTCAGGAGAAGTGATAATAACTCCGATGTTGTTACCCATGGCATTAGAGGCACCATCAAAAACAAGCGTCCAACGTGATCCTGGCTCGGGTCCTTCGTCTGGGTCTGGCATATTACAATCCCGAATATACACAATTTCCTCATCTAGAAAATCAAACTTCATCGGTTCATAATAGTTCAAAGGCTGATGAGCAAGATGGTCGGCCAGTACACTACCCTTAATTGCTTTTTGAGTAGTGTATTGGATATCATATTCAGTGAGTATCATCTTCCAACGGGCTACCCTGCCTGTAAGAGCTGGTTTCTCAGAAATGTACTTGATTGGATCCATTTTGGATATCAAGTAGGTGGTATGAGTTAACATGTATTGCCTCAAACGTTTGGCGGCCCAGGCAAGCACACAACAAGTCTTTTCCAGCAATGAGTACCTCGACTCGCATTTCGTAAACTTCTTACTCAAGTAGTAAATAACCTGCTCTTTCTTCCTTGTTTCATCGTGATGACCGAGGACACAACCCATTTAGGTTTCCAACACGGTTAGATACATGATTAGTGGTCTTCCTTCCACTGGCGGCGTGAGTATCGGAGGTTCTTGAAAATATTCCTTTATTTTGTCAAAGGTCTTCTGACAATCCTTATTCCATTTTACTGTCTGACTTTTCTTCAACAATTTGAACAAAGGTTCATAGGTGGCTGTGAGATGAGAAATAAATCTGGAAATATAGTTTAACCTTCCCAAGAAGCCACGTATTTCCTTCTTTGTTCTTGGCTCAGGCAATTCCTGTATCGCTTTGACCTTAGCCAGGTCCACTTTGATACCTTTTTCACTTATAATAAAGCCTAACAGCTTGTCGGATCTCACCCCGAAGGTGCACTTATTCAAATTCAACCTTAGCAAGAACTGCCTCAGTCTCCCGGATAATTTTTCCAGAAGAACAACATGTTCCTCTTCCGTGTCAGAATTAGCAATCATATCGTCTACATATACCTCAATCTCTTTGTGAATTAAATTATGAAAGAGAGTGACCATGGTGCGCTGATATGTTGCCCCGACATTTTTCAAGCCAAGCGACATCACTTTATAACAGAAGGTTCCCCAAGGCGTGATGAATGTTGTCTTCTCCATATCCTCCGGAGCCATCTTAATTTGATTGTAACCCGAAAAGCCATCCATGAATGAGAACCCCTTGGAATGAGCAGTGTTATCGACCAACACATCAATATGAGGAAGATGGAAATCATCTTTGGGGCTAGACCTGTTCAAATCCCTATAATCCATGCACATCCTGACCTTACCATCTTTCTTGGGCACAGGCACAATATTTGCAATCCATGGCGAATAATTGACAACCTTTAAGAAATTCGCGTCCAACTGCTTCTGGACCTCCTCCTTGATCTTCTTGGAAATCTCAGGATGAGTTCTACGGAGCTTTTGCTTGACAGGAGAACAACCTTCTTTGAGCGGTAATCGATGCACCACTATGTTGTATCCAACCCAGGCATATCCTCATAAGACCATGCGAAGATATCAAAATACTCACGGAGTAGCTCAAACAATCTGACCTTTACACTTTCTTCGATATCTTCCCCTATCTTGACTTCTCTTCTTACCTCTTCCGTGCCAATATTCACCACCTCGATCGAATCTTGATTCGGCTGGATAACTTTCTCTTCCTGTTTTAACAATCTTGCTAATTCCTCTGGAAGATTACAATCCTCATACGCTTCCTCTTCAGCTTGATAAATAGGAGTATCAAAGTCATAATGAGCCATAGAAGATTCATTTTCAATAGAATCGGTGGTGGAAGTGCATCTGCATGAATGACATTTTGGCGTTTTTTAGTGACAGTGTGTGAAAAGCGAAACATTGCCATTTGAAAATAAAAAGAAAAGAAAAAAGAAGAAAATTTTTGAATGCAAAACATCCTTTATTTCATGATAAAATTGAAAATAAACATGGTGGACCTACACAAATGATCCACTACGCCTTGGGCAGAGCGTAGGAATTATGATATGATTAATAAAAGAAATAAGAAAATTACTCCTCAGCGCTTGAAACTTGGATGACATCCACAGAAGTCCAATTGTTGAGTGTTTGGCCTGGAATACTCGGACGAATCCAATCTTCAATATTGCCGCCATCAGCCCTATCGTCGCCAACTGCATTGACGTGTCCTTCTTGAGCACAAGGACGAGAAAACTTCACAGGAGTAGATAAACTAGATGCTCTGGGAGTTGCACTCTGCTGACCTGGGCTAAAACCAAGACTATACTTATCAAACTTTAGAGTAACATCCAGAACCTGACCCCAACCTCCAGGGTTACCATTCTCCACCACAGCTCTCGCATCTTTGAGAGAAGACATAACAGTTTCCGGTTTCTTTTTCTGCTCTGGAGGAGGAAAATTGATAGCATGAATTGTCTGAAATGCCTGAAACGGTGTTTCATAAATTTCGCCTTCAACTTCAACATAGCGGAATGATGTTAAATGACTTACGATGTACTCTTCCTCGTCGCATACAGTTATCACCTTTCCCTCTGCAGGATACTTGAGTTTCTGATGAAGAGTAGAAGTGACTGCTCTTGCTCTATGAATCCACAGCCTCCCCAACAAGCAACAGTATGTTGGTTGTATATCCATCACAAAAAATGTATCCGTGAAGGTGCGAGGACCAACCTTGATTGGTAGCTTCACCTCCCCAAATACTGACCTTCGAGACCCATCAAACGGCTTCACCATCAGATCGCTAGGGCGCAACTCTAGTCCAGAATAATCAATCATCATCAATGCTGACTTGGGAAATACATTTAAAGACGATCCTGTGTCCACCAAAACCCAGGATAAAGTGGTGCCTCTGCACTCCATTGAAATATGCAACGCTTTGTTATGGCCTGGTCCTTCTGGAGGAAGATCAAAATCGGTGAAGCCCAAACCATTCCCGGCAGATATATTAGCATAAACATTCTCAAACTGATTGACTGTTATCTCATGTGGCACGAACGCATTCTTCAACAACTTCATCAAAGCATTTATGTGAGGTTCTGAATAAATCAACAGAGACAAGATATACATCTTGGAAGGAGTGTGGCTCAAATGATCAATTATGCTCTAATCACTCTTTCTGATAATTCGCATCAACTCTTCAACCTCATCGGGAACTGAAGAAGCTTCTGGTATCGGAATTGGTTGAGTCACATTGGCTGGCACAACCCTTGGATTACCAATCATTACCTGTTGTTTTCCTTTTTCTCTTGCAGAAGCATCTTCCGTATCTTGCACATTGGAAGGACCAAACACTCTCTCGCTTCTAGTCATTCGACCCACACCAGAAAAGTTATGGACTTCCTCTTCATCACCTTTAGCATGTTCTTCCTCAGACAAACGAGCATTAACTTCCTGCTTTACCCCATGGTAGTAAACATCGGCACCATAATGCCACGGGACAGCCTTCACACTAGTATATAGCATGGGACCAGGTACCGTAATCATCAGAGGGGGCGCCCTTGACGGGACAGGAATGCGTGTAGGGGTGTAAGGAATAGATATCACAGCAATATCTTCTTCGGTAACATTGTGGTAACTCGGCTTTCTATCAAACTGCAGGGAACCTTCCTTCATCAACAACTGGATACCGACTTTTAAATCAATACAACCCTTTGGTTGATCTCTACACTTGGCACACTCTAAGGTACAACCTGGGAAAATAGAATTGTCAAGCAAATACCTCTTAACATACCATAGTGGAGTAGTTAATTGTTCCACATCCATGATTAAATTCAACATTTCACCATTATCATCAATCATGTTAACAACACCCCCTCCATGCCTAGGCATTGGGTTCTGAGTAACATTCAGACTAGTTACTGGAGTAAACTTAATTGCCTTAGAATCCAACAAGTCTTGTACTTTACATTTCAATCCAAAGCAATTGTCAGTAGAATGACCAACCCCGCCTGAGTGGAATTCACATATAGCGTTAGCATCGTAGTTAACAGGGAGCCTTGCTGGTGGCGGTGGCATATTTCTCAAACTGATCAGCTTCAAATCAAGCAGGTGGTGGAGTGCTTCAGTAAGAGTTACTGGCAAGGGATCAAATTTCTTGGGCTGCCTCTGTTGTTGGTTATTATACTGACGGGGAGCATCCTGCTGCCTTTGTTGTTGAGGCATTGTATTTGGTCTCTACTGCAGAGGAACATTAACAGGAATAGAAACAACATTGATTTGTTGATTCTGACGATCCTCTCTTCTTCCTCTATGAGAGTAGACCGCACTTGCGTCACCTTCCCTTTTATTAGGGTAAGTGTTGAATGGTTTCTTACTGCCCCCTGATGAGCCGCTAGAACCTCCAACCTGAATCTTCCCCAATTTCAAACCCACTTCAATCCTTTCACCAGCCATAACCAAGTCTATGAATCCTGCCGAAGTACTTCCTATCATGTGTTCATAAAACGGCCCTTGCAGGGTACTCATAAACATATCAATGAGTTCTCTCTCCATGAGTGGAGGTTGAACCCTCGCAGCCAACTCACTCCATTTCTGAGCGTATTCCTTGAAAGATTCCTTCGGTCCTTGTGACATATTCTGTAACTGAGTGTGATTAGGCGCCATATCCACATTGTACTGATAATGTTTGACAAAAGCCCAAGCAAGATCATTCCAGCAACGAATATGAGTTTTCTCCAACTTCATGTACCACTCCAGGGATGCCCCAGATAGGCTATCCTGGAAAAGTGGATCAAAAGCCCTTGATCCTCGGTATGCACCGACATCTTCTGAAAATAAGCAGTTGCATGAGTAATAGGACACGATGTTCCGTTGTACTTTTCAAATGTTGGAGGCTTGAACTTTGGAGGAACTTTCACCCCAGACACCAACCCGAGATCATTAGTATCCATACCAAGGACTCCTTGCCCTTCCACAACCTTCAGATGCTCTTCCAATAAATGATACTTCATGTCCTCAACCTGAACCCCCGGCTCTGAACTCCGCACCGAAAACTGATCTTCATCCTGGTCAAAGTAGAAATCCTGCTCCTGATAATTCCTTACACCGCCCTGATTAACTCTTCTGTTCCCCACAAGACGAGGTCCAGGAGACGGAGGAAACTGCCCTACGTTGTGCACAAAAAGGTTTCCCGGCATCCCATGAAAACTTCCAGCAGACTGATCTTACACATCCCCCAATCCTACATAAACGTCCTGATAGAGCCCCTGATTTCCACCATCCCTTGGATAGAGGCACTGGTTGTTGACAATAGCAGCTAGTTCTTCATGTCGGCGATTCACATTGGTGATGACCTCCATGAATTGAGTCATCTGAGTAGCCATCTGGGCCCTCATTTCAGCGAGTTCAGCTTGAACCTGTTCCATCTGTCTCGGCAAGTTGTTTCGGGTGGAATACCGATGAGTAGTCATCTTGAATTCTGAATAAGAAAAGCAGCAGAATAAGAAAACCGTCTTGAGATAACCTGTAATGTTATGAAATGCATGATGTGCATGATATGTTTGTCATTTCTAGGTATCCAAGATTCCTTTTATTCATCAGTTACAGCGTGCGACCATACAACCAAAAGAGAAAGGATAATGAGATGAACACTTCAATTATTTACAAACAAAAGGAACGATGTCCAAGTGACTTCAGTCAACTAAGAGTAAAATGATAAACAACTAAATACATGTCTTAACAATAAAGCAAAAAAAAAAGAACTGAATAATAACAACAATCAATTGGTCCCTTCCAATAATTCTGGGGGTGACCAAATATACAAAAAGTAAATAACAAAAACTAAATCTCCGGAACTAAACATGCTTCAAGGTGTTGACAATACTCTTCAAGTCTGGCTTTCTCCTTCAAAAGTTGAGATGCGAATATTTTACTTTCTTGGAACCGATCTTCTGCGACACGCTTCTGGGCTACTTCCTTCTTAAGCAGAGCATATTTGTCTTTGAGCTGCTTCTCCAAGTTTTAAATCTTCTTCCGGTAGCTATTCTCAGATATCTGAAGCTTCCGACACTCTTGCTGAGTCTTACTTAACTCTTCTTCCATTTCAGCATGAGATCTCTTCCTAAAACCGGTTGCATCATAAGTTCCCCCTTGAGCTTCCTTGAGTTTGTGAGCTAAGTCGGCCCTTTCTTGATCTGCCCAATAAAGTTTCATCCCCTCCTCACGGTCTTTTGCACAAAGCTGAATGTTCTCAACATGAATCTGGGTGAACATCTCAGTAGGAAATGTGTTACTCAGAACAGCATGAGGTTGCTCGTATAGAGGATCTGACCATGCAAATAGTAACTGTAAGATCTTGACCCTGGCTTTAACCCACTCCAGGTAAGGAACCCTATAAATAGGAACCTTCTTGCCCAACGTGGTTCTATCCTTCTTGTGAATTCCATTCCAAGCACTTGTCACTCTTTTCAACATCACAGGATCATTTCCTCTAGCGAAATACACTGATTCAGACATCTCCTCAACCTTTGGCGGTCCATCCATTGTATATCCCAATTGACAATAAGCAAGCACAGGATTATAGTTGATGCACCCCTTAGTTCCTATGAGGGGAACATTAGGGAAATTTCCACAGCTAGTGATAATACTTCGTACTTCCCCCATGTCATAATTCCACCGGATATCAAATGAAGTGAGGTTGACGAACCTTGATGACCATCGGAGAGAATGCCTGGTATCCATAAAAGGACCACTTACTGGTAGGTGCAACTTAAGCCATTGATACAACATCAAATGACATAAACCTACATTACCACCTTTTCCATGCTTGGAATGAATGGTATAAAGAGTATCTGCCATGAGTGTCGGTATCAGGTTCTTGTTTCTAAAAACACAGATAGCCACCAAATCCATAAAATTTCTCTTGTGAGGGAAGAGGACGATCCCGTATATCATAAGAGCAAATAGAGAACTGAAGTTACTCCAATCGCCTTTCTCTGCCCAGTCTTCAGCTTTCTTCACTAAGAAATCCAAATAAAACCATATAGTACCTTCACTCGACTTTTAGTTGTCTTTCACCTCTTTCCAACTCAAACAAAGAATTTCAGCAACAACTTCGAACTTCGGCTTCTCCGGCACTTGGACAAAAGGAATTTCATCAGACAACATGATATTAAGTAGGTACGCGTACTCTTCTAGGGTGGGAACCAGTTGATAGTCTTGAAAAGTAAAACACTGTAATTCTTTGTCATAGAACTGGAAGAGAGTGATTAAAGCCATCAGGTCAACTGAAGTGTTAAGGACCGGTAGCAAGTTGCCATAATTTTTGTTGAAATTATTCAGAACATCACCCTTCAGATAAGAACTCAACCTCTTCAATTCGGACACATCAATAGGAGGAATCTGATAAGAGAAAGTATGCCTGGTAAGCTCTTTAACGCGAACTGAATCCAACTCAACTGGAGGGAGACCAGCCATTTCTGATGGAAAGAAGACTCTTGAATGTCCCTGGAAAATGACATGCGCATGCTAGTTATTTTTTTATACATCATTTTTTAGAAATAAATATGCTATGATGCAACATGACAGGATCAAAGTTTCACACTGGATCATGGCTGGACCGTTACAGAACTGCACCACTTATGATCAAAAGAGAATCTCGAGGTTTCAAAACTAATCATGGGAATCTGAGTCACCTTCGCAACACAAAGTCACCAACAATACCTGTACCTGTAAGAAAAGTTTTCCCGCCCCCCTCATGGGTGTAGTCTAGGTCAAGGTAAGGTTAAAAGCCAAATCAGAGTACAAAAGCTCGAATGTTGGTATCATCATATGATAACACCTCTCCGAACTACCTCTAAAGTCATGGGTCTCATGGTCAGGTCTACAAAGCATCCGCCTCATAGCTGCCATGGCAACTCTATTCCTAGTTCCTATGGAATTCACTCATAGTATGGGTATGAGGCCTTTTACCTCATGGAACAACCCACCCACCAAGAAATCCAGAATCCAAACAGTCCAGCCAAATCCAGTATGCAGAAAGTAAAGTGCACATAGGATGCAATGCAAACAGATAAATATGCAAAGCGATAAAATAAACACCCAAAAGAGAAAACAAACAAGAGCTAGGATCGACTCCAGGATGGACCAGCAAAAGGTCAATTTGTCCCCAGTGAAGTCGCCAGCTGAAACTGCACGGCCGGAACCTGTCATCTGGATGTTAATGAAACATCAATGAAGTCGCCACCAAAAGTCTTTTATCCCGCCAAGAGGGAAAGGTAAACATCGAGAAAACCTGAAAAGGGAGAAATCACGGTCTTTCGACCGAGAGATCGGGTAAGGGAGTCTGTTATGCAAGGGGAAGGTATTAGCACCCCATGCGCCCGTAGTACTCTACGGTATCCACTCTTGTTGTCGAATCTAATGGGTGTGGTCAAATCCTATGTCTATGGCTTAAAATTGTAAAGGGAATGCATGCGAAGAAAAAAAAAAGAAAACAATGTAGGGAAAATAAAAGTTGTGCTCGGTTGGGCCCAACCCCAATGTCTACATATCCCTTTTAAGGAATCAGAGCAGCCGTAGTTCGGCTTACATATTTTGGTTGGTTTTTGTTTTTTAACTAAGACAACAAAAATAGTCAAGATGGCAAAACATCAAATAAAACAAACAAATGAGATGGTAAAACATCGGTTAAAACAAAATAACAAAGTAACATGTCAAAGATGGAGAAACATCAAATGATAAAGCAACACACCTAACAATGATATTGAGAATCAAAGTAGGATAACAAACATGTGTGATGGCAAAACATCGGCTTTAAACAAATGTGCGATGGCGAAACATCGGCTAAGAGATAACATGGCAGAGATGGCAACACATCAATGAAACAGATGACGAAACATCACACCTAAAAATGATATTGAGAATCAGTGTAGGATAACAAACATGTGCGATGGCGAAACATCGGCTTTAAACAAATGTTTGATGGCGAAACATCGGCTAAGAGATAACATGGTAAAGATGGCAACACATCAATGAAACAAATGACGAAACAACACACCTAACAATGATATTGAGAATCAGTGTAGGATAACAAACATGTGCGACGGCGAAACATCGGCTTTAAACAAATGTGCGATGGGGAAACATCGGCTAAAAGATAACATGGTAAAGATGGCAACACATCAATGAAACAGATGACAAAACAAAACACCTAACAATGATATTGAGAATCAGTGTAGGATAAAAAACATGTGCGATGGCGAAACATCGGCTTTAAACAAATGTGCGATGGAGAAAAATCGGCTAAAAGATAACATGGTAAAGATGGAAACACATCAATTAAACAGATGACGAAACATCACACATAACAATGATATTGAGAATCAGTGTAGGATAACAAACATGTGCGATGGAGAAACATCGGCTTTAAACAAATGTGAGATGGCGAAACATAGGCTAAAAGATAACATGGTAAAGATGGCAACACATCAATGAAACAGATGACGAAACATCACACCTAACAATGATATTGAGAATCAAAGTAGGATAACATACATGTGCGATGGCGAGACATCGGCTTCAAACAAATGTGTGATGGCGAAACATCTGCTAAAAGACAACAAGATAAGGCAAGATTGGTTTGTATCTTTTACTTTGAAAAAGGGCTTGAGTTCATTAGAGGTGTCTTATGATTAGCCGAGAAAACTGATTTCTTTTTTAAGATGCAGGATGCATAGAAAGGAAAAACAACTAAGGGAAACTAAACTAGTGCTATCCCTAGTGTTATCATACCATGGTTGACCCTAATGTTGAGGATAAAGGAGAATCCTATCCTATGTTCTCATGTTAGAGGGGGCTTAACAAAACTATCCTATAGGGAACATGCAATGAGAGCCAAGTCGTGATCTCAATTTCTAAATTGGGTGACTCATCGATCAACACATAAAGAAGAAAAGCAATAAACATCATATAGGGAACATGCAATGAGAGCAAAGTCGTGATCTTAATTTCTAAATTGAGTGACTCACCGATCAACAAATAAAGAAGTAAAGCAATAAACATTCTATAGGGAACATGCATTGAGAGCGAAGTCGTGATCTCAATTTCTAAATTGAGTAACTCATCGATCAAAAACAAACACAACACATGCATCAGACAAAAAACAGAGGGCCTCCTGACATATATCAGCAACAGAGGTCCCATCATGCAACCAGAGAACTATGCAAAATAAAATTGGGAGAAAATAAATAGTACAATACCAAACAGATAACTATCTATAGTAGTCAAGCAAGAATAAAAAGAAACCCAGAGAAACTTCAAGCAAGCTGGCATCAGTAGGCAAATTGAGTCGGGAATTACACCATCAGGATATAAGCAATTTATCAGATATGAACAAATCCCATGGGTAATATGCAACATTCACAATGAAATGTATGTATATCCTGCATAAACCATCAAACATGCCAAATACCAAATAATGCCAATATAATAAATTGTGTTCCACAAATAAAGTGAAACACAAAAGCCTCAAGCCAAAAGTGGAAACTTTCTCAGAGTACCTCGCATATTCAACAACCAAGTTAGTATTCCATAAGGTGAAAAAGTGAGGACAACATGGTAGCAATTTTCAAACATTAGACATGATAAGCAAAAGGAAACAAGCATATGCAAAGATTAGGTCAAAAGAATCAGAGGAATATTGCTCCCTTCTATCACCATGTTCAATTTACAATTGAATATCAATCAAGGATTATAGGAGCTTGAGAAATATGTAAACAAAGACCATGAAGGTCAGCAGCACATACATTTCAATCATTCTCAAATACATTATCATAACTTATAAGCACAATAGAAAAGGGGTTCCACTCAATGCATTAGAAAGTTCAAACATTCAAGCATGAGACATTGAGTCAAAATGGTTTCATGCTAATATGGAAAAATAAGAATCAAAAGGATCATTAGGTTCCCAATTGTAGGCCTTACTCTAGTTCACTGGCCATCAAACAAATTGCAACAAGATATGCAAACTCAATTGGGTACCTTCACTTCACAATTACATCAAAAATAGAAATAATGGTCCATAATTCAAACCAAAAACAAATTAGCATCCTTGAAAGGTATAGAAGTCAGAATACAAGCCCTAAGTTCATGAATGATTGAGGAGAAGACCAAGTGAAGTCTAAAGTTCAAGACTAGTTGGCAAAATTACCAAACTAGACAAGTTTTCAAAATTATTTGTGGAAAAATGTCAAACCAAGTCAAACAATTCAAGAAAAATAATTTTCAAATCCCCAAAACATTCATGAGCCCTAATCAAGACTTGAATCCTATAGAAAATCCAGGGCATAGTGGTTTTGAAAATAAAACTTGCACCATAAGCAACAAAACCCTAAATTTTGACTTTTAATCTCAAATATTGATTAAGTGAGATCAAAACACAAACAAATTATATCAAGATCATGCCAATCATCAAGAAACCCTAAATGTCAGAAAATATATTTTTTCATATTTTTTTGAATTAGGAAAAGTCAAGAAAGAAATTAATATTCAAACAATTATGTAATTAACAAATATTCACATATCAGAATAATATTTAAATCAAAAAGTTAGAAAAATGGCCAACCAAAATTATATTCAAATATTAGGGCTAAAAACACACATCCCTCAATGTTTGTGAATTTTTTGGATGAAAGGAAAATATTAAAAATAAGAAATCAAACAATTAATAACTGAATTATTATTTAAGGGCAAGAAAATGCAAAACATAACCAAAAATCATGAAAAAGGTCAAAGTAAAAATATATTTAGATTCTATGATTAAAAGCAAGATTACATGATTTTTTGAGATTTTTTTGATTAAGGGAAATATTAAAATAAAAAATCAAACAAACAAATATTATAAATAACCTTTGAAATTAAAATTTAAATAAAAAATAAAGAAAATGATAAACCAAAGTCAGAATCAATATTTTCATTATTTTTGGAGTCTAGAATATTTTTTGTGGATTTTTTAGGTCAAAGGAACTATTAAAATAAAAATTATCTTCAAATAAATAATTAAATAAAACTATGAATTTTTTAAACCAATCAAATCATTTTTAAAAAATCCAAAAAAAAAATCAAATACTAGAAAATAAAATTGACCTATGGTAAATTTTTTGTGATTTTTGAAAGTGTTTTGATCAAAAAATAAAATCAAACAAAATGTTAAATAAAACAAATATTCAAATAAGACAAAAAATTCAAACGGACCAATCATGATGTGCCACCACATCATCTTCAACCTCTGGATGGTTCAAAAACGCACACAACTTCTCAGGCTTATGGATCACTTTCAGATCAACATAACATGCTCAATTTTGCATCATTTTTTATGAAATCAAAGGCAAATCAAAGCTAGCATGGCAATGAATCCATAGCAATTCGAATCAAATCAAATCATCAATCACATTGTCCATAATCAAGTCATGAATATGAACAAAAACATTCTGAATTGCGAGTTTTAGAGCATCCAATCATTCATAATTCATCAAATTAAACGCTATAAAGCTTCAGAAATATTCCATTAACATCATTGAACATGAATCCAAGCTCAAATATCCCAATAAACAAGTGCATCTCAGAAATCGAAGTTTGGAATCATTACCTCAAGGTGAAAAGTGATCTACTGTCTCCTTCACTCCAGATGCAAACAAATGGTGCTAGCTTGATCCACTCACTTTGTTGAAGCTGAATCCACAAGAATTTTGAAGAAAACACCAAGGAATTGAGAGAATCGAATCAAGTTGTAGAGGAAGGAGGAAAATCTCAGATCTGGAATTCTTGCAAATGGCGCGTTCTCTCTCTCTCTCTCTCTCTCTCTCTCTCTCTCTCTCCTCTCTCTCTCTCTCTCTCTCTCTCTCTCTCTCTCTCTCTCTCTATCTCTCTATCTCTCTCTCTCTCTCTCTCTCTCTCTCTCTCTCTCTCTCTCTCTCTCTCTCTCTCTCTCTCTCTCTCTCTCTCTCTCTCTCTCTCTCTCTCTCTCTCTCTCTCTCTCTCTCTCTCTCTCTCTCTCTCTCTCTCTCTCTCTCTCTCTCTCTCTTCTTGCTTTCACTTATATAGAGTTTGTAGAGAAGGATAGAAGTGGAAGTTTGTCCTTAAAGCCGTTGGAGGGCAGGATTAGGAATTTTGGCCAAAAATGAAGTGCATATTAAATCATGTGTTTTGCTCGTGCATTCTTCTACCTTTTATGCATTTTGTGAGCCAAATGAAGTCAAAAATTCATGCTCAAAAGGCCAGCCCACGATTACTTGAAATGAGAGAGTGTTGGTGAATTGGCAATTTTGAGCAAGTTTTGTATTTTTGATTCAAGCAAGTTCATGAAGCACATGGGCACGAAATGGTGAGTGTAATGGGCCTCAGCATGTCAAAAATTACCAATGGGCTTGATTAGAAGCAAGAGGAATGGCTAAAACTTGAGTTTGCAAGAAATGGCCATTTTGCACATTTGCCAAATTTCAATAAGAAACTTTAAAATTCCAAAGTTCATAACTTACTCATACTTTTGAGTTTTGACATAAATGAGTACAATTTGGAAATTTATTGAAAAGATATACAATCCCTTAATTTAGAGTTTTTCAAATTAATCCATTAAGGTTCTCAAAATTTGGCTTGAAATTCAATAATTTTGGAAAATGACCTATAATTTTGTGACTTCAAAAGACCATAACTCTTGATTCCTTGCCAATTTGAATATGAGACCATAAGGAGATGAAATATCATTCTCTTAGATTTCCAAGCATATTTCATTTGCATTTTCTTGATTAAGGGTGAATAAGATATGAATTTTTGAACTTAAGCCCTTATTTTCCAAAATTAGTAACTTCTAGGGTGTCTTCAAGAACAAGTTTCATCCCAAACTCCAATCTCTTTGATCCAATGACCAAAATGGACTTGAAATATGAAAAGTACATCCTTGAATTGATGGTTGGCCAAAAAAATCCCTTGGTCAACTTTGACTTTGACTGATCTTGACCAAAATGACCATTTTGCCCCTCTGAATCAATTGATCCACTTCCCTTCAAAATTGATGAACAAAACTTCAAACATATGATCTTCCAAATATATAGAGTCCATGTAAAAAGTTTCACTTCAAAATTCTCAAGAAAATTTGATGAAATCCCAAATCCTAGTTTTGGTCAACACCTTAGGGGACTGATGAATCATCTTCAAAACTTCAAACCCTATAGGCATCTTGACCAATTCCTTGTACAAAGAATTTTCATATACCAATGAGATGTTGTAGCTTCCAAACCAAGACTTATACATTGATCAATAGCCTTGATCAAACAAAACCCTAATTTGGCTGGTGAATCAAAAGAGTGATTCTTCTTATAATCAAACACAAACTTCAATCCTCTGATGATCCAAAGAGATGGATGAAGCATCTTGAGATATGCAATAACTTTTGAGCTTGAAAGATCCAAAGGTTTAGATAATAAGATTTTTCTTGAGCAACTTGTCAATGCAAATAACCTTCAAGGCTTGAGGAAGACTTGATAACCAAAGTGCTTTGATCCCATCATAATGTATGATTACAATGCAATATGATATTCATGATGATACATAAGCCTAAATTAAGAGGGTAAATTTTGGGGTGCAACACATAGCCCTTTGATATGTTTCCTCTGCATTCTTCAATCCAAACGACATGACCTTGTAGCAAAAGGTGCCCCATTACGTGACGGAAATTTTCTTCTCCATGTCTTTGGGAGCCATCCTTATCTGATTATAACCTGAGAAGCCATCCATGAATGAGAAGACTTTATGCTGAGCAGTATTATCGACCAAGACATCAATGTGAGGTAGAGGAAAGTCTTCCTTGGGGCTTGCCCTATTCTGATCCCTATAGTCTACCCATATGCGAACTTTTTCGTCTTTCTTCAGCACTGGCACCACATTGGCAACCCATTGGGGATAGGATGTCACAGCTAGGAACCCTGCATCAAATTGCTTCATCACTTCAGCTTTTATCTTTTCAGACATGTCAGGCCTCATGCGACGAACCTTTTGTTTGACCGGGGGACAATCTTCCTTTGTCGGCAGACGATGAACTACGATGTCGGTATCCAACCTAGGCATATCTTCATAAGACCAAGCAAATACTTCCACATAATCATGAAACATCTGAACTAACCTGCTCTTGACACTGCTTTCCAAATTAGCGCCGATCTTGATTTCCTTCTTGTCTGCCTCAGTACCCAGATTGATGACTTCAACTGACTCTTCGTACGGCTGAATAGATTTTTCCTCTTGTAAAAGAAGTCTGGCTAGTTCTCCCAGTATTTCACAATCTTTCTCGCCTTCGTCTTCGTCTTGGTTGATTGGATATTCAAAGTCATAGTCGGCAATAGTAGAGTCATTAGCAATAAGATCCAGAGTGGATGAGGACCTGCAAGAGTGTGTGTGTGCATGTAAGATACATGGCTATTTTGAAAAATGTATTTGAAAGAAAAGAAAGGAAATGAACACAAATATTTGAATGCAAAAGACTCCAATGTACTGAATGTCATATGATTAGATGAACATAAATAAAACCCTTGACAAATGGACCAAAGTGCCCCAGGCCAGGCACATGGCTTAAAAGTCATTGTTAAATATTATAGACAAAATGTTCTTAAAATGAAAGAAAAGCAATAACAAGTAGATTACTCCTCAATGAAGGATATGGAAATAAAGTCCTTTGCATTCCAATTCTTCAGCTCCGTTGTAGTTGGATACACCCAATCCATAAATGCAGCTTCTTCATCAGAATCACCCACAGCGTTGACTCTATGGCTTCTAATGCGGAGAGGTGGCTTTCCTGCACGAGCACACCTCATTTACTTCTGAGCTTTGACGGTGAAGCCCAAACCAAACTTGTCCACTTTAAATGGGATATCTAGGAGTTTCCCCCAAGTATCACAGTTTCCTTCTTCAATTGCCGCACGAGTATCTTTGACTGAAACCATCTTTAGCACGACTTTAACATCTTTGGATTCATTAGAGGAACATTTGGTAGAAGCGACCATTGGTGGCACGACCTCAAAAGCTTGACACGAGGTCTCAAAGAATTCTCCATCCATCTCTACGTACTTGAAAGAGTTAAGGTCACTTACCATAAACTCTTCCTCTTCACAGATGGTGACAATTCTTCCCTTGACTGGATATTTGAGTTTCTGATGGAGAGTTGAGGTTACTTCCTCAGCTTTATGGATCCAAGGGTGACCTAACAGATAAGAATAGGCAGGACGGATATCTATAATGTAGAAGGTGGAGTTGAAGATTTGGGAGCCCACCTTGATTGGAAGGTCTACCTCCCCATGAACTGTCCTCTTTGATCCATCGAACTCCCTTACAATGATATCACTTGGCTTCAAGACTAAACCTTCACAGTCTAGACGATCTAACTCCCCCTTGGGTAATACATTCAGAGAAGAACCAGTGTCGACTGGAACATGTGCTAGGGTGGTCCCCTTGCACTCGACTGAAACATGTAGAGCTTTATTGTGGTACTTCCCTAACGGTGTTAGGTCAGTATATGAAAATCCCAAGCCATTATCAGTCGTTAGGCTTGCCACACAATTCTCAAATTGATCCGTTGTGGTCTCATGGGGACATGAGCCTTCTTTAAGAATTTGATTAATGTCCTAGCATGGGCATCAGAACAAAGCAACAATGACAACATAGAAATATTAGAAGGGGTTTGCCCCAACTGTTCCACAATATTGAAGTCACTTCTTTTTATTATCTTCAATATCTCGTCCATCTCACGAGCGGAGGGTTCTCCATCAGCAACATCCTTTGTGGGTATTTCTGTCACGACCGGCTCAACAACCTTCTCTTTCCCCCTTATATCAGTACTTGGCTTGGAAATAATAATGCGGATGGGCGCCTTTGTAACAACTGGTGGTGAAATATTGGGTGAAAATATTCTCCCATTTCTGGTTACTTTGCTTGAGCTAGTTATGTTACCGACATCATCAGCTTTGTCCTCTTCGATCCAAGCGTCTTGTTTTATGCCATGATAAAACACCTCAACACCATAGTTCCATGGTACTTCTTTGTTTGAAGAATAGGGAATTAGTCCAAGATTGGTAATTATTAAGGGAGAAACAGTGGGTTCATTTGAAATCCTAATAGGACCTTTGGAGGTTATCCTAAGAGGCTTGTTCGAGATAGTGATAATGGAGAAATCTTCACATTTGTCAATCAAACTTTTGGCAAGCGGAGTCTTCTCAAATAGAATTTTGTGGCTATCCATCAGGCGTTTAATGCCTTTCTTCAACCCTTAGCATCCATTGAGTTGTCTTGTACATCACACACAGTCTTTTACACAGCCATGGAAGATCCCAACTTTCAACAGATTCTTTTTGATGATATTCAGCGGAGTAGTCAATTCTTTAACAGAGGCAACAAAAATTGTATCTTCAACAACATTAACACCCTTGTTATGCTTCGGCATAGGTGAGGTGATTAGATTTGGAGTCGAAGGATAATCAAACTCAATAGTATTGTTAACGATCAAATCCTGAATTTTATTCTTCAAGGCCCAGCATTAGTCAGTCTCATACCCGGGGCTGCTTGAGTGGTAAGCACATTTAGAGTTCGGATTATACTTTGGTGAAGAGGTATCAGGGTTGGCAGGAGGATCGCGCAATGTCACCAAATTAGCCTTGAGCAAATGTTGTAAGGCTTGAGATAATGACATACCTAACCTCGTAAATTGTATTCTTCGAGTTTCAAAATGTTGATGATTTGCAGATGGTCTTTGAGTAGGAGTTGGATTGGAGATACGGAAAGCATTGACAGACGGATGATCATTCTTCTTAGTACGGTCCCTTGCCCCGTACACATCATTGATTTCCTTCTTTGCAACAAAAGGTTTCTTGACAGGATTGGAAGTGGAGGCAGATGCCACAGAGATCTTCCCACTTTTGATTCCGCTTTACAATCTTTCACCGGTTACGATTAGTTCAGTGAAACCAGAAGAAGAACAGCCAACCAACAGATTAAAGAAAGGACCAGATAAAGTGCCCATGAACATGTCAATATGCTCCCTATCAGTCAAGGGTGGATGAACCCTACTAGCAAGGTCTCTCCACTTTTGTGCATATTCTTTAAATCCTTCTTTCTTTCCCATTGCCATATCTTGCAACTGAACACTCGATTACGCTAAGTCAGTGTTATATGGTACTGATGGTAGAATGCAGTAGCTAAATCTTACCATGTATTGATACGAGAACCATTTAACTGATAAAACCATTCAAGTTTCATTCCGGTCAAGCTCTCTTGGAAAAAGTGAACCCAGAGTTTCTTATCAGCAATGTGCAGCTGTATCTTGCACACATAAGATTTCAGGTGGAGTTTTGGACAAGAAATCCCATCGTAATTTGCAAATATTGGTATTTTGAATTTATGGGGAATCACAACCCCAGAGATCAAACCTAAATCATCAAAATCTAAACCGTGGACGGCTTGGATTTCAACAGCTTTCAATCTATCTTCTAACTGCTTATACTTGACATCGGTGGGTGGATACTGCTCGTCAAAATAATCACCATCAGACGCTTGATCATTAACACAGTCAGCCTGGGTACTCTTAACCTCACCAATCTGATTCTCATCTTCTTCAGATGAGTCTTCTTCAACCGGGATCTGACAGACTGTCTCCTTGAACCTTCTACCCATGTTGAGTAGAGCTTTCTTCTTGGGCTTCTTCTTTACTGCCAGCAGTTCCATCATATCTTGTTGCCCCTTGGCTAGGGCTAGTAGAGTCTATTGGAATTGAGAGTTCTTTGCCTGGAGATCCTTCACAGTTTTCTCTAGATCCATCTTGCTGAAATAAACAGCATAAAGATAAGGAAACCTGTTATGTGAAAACCTGTCATGTTATGATGCATGGAAGATGTATATGCAAATGATTTCAAGGATTTATTGAGATTTAAATTTGTATAGACAAAAGAGTGAAAAAACGTCAATTTTCATTAATTAGTTTGAAAATATTTCATCATGCCTCTTGGGCTTACAAAATAACTCTCTAAGATAAAAATATTGAACGCATCCTCTTTGGTGTAAGGTAGGTGTTCACACTTTGCTCTTCTTGTAGCTGCTTCGTAAGCTCCAAGACTCTCTTCTCACTAGCATAGAATTGGGCTTCGAAAGTATCTCATTCTTCCTTCAGCTGAATCCAACCATTTTGCAAGTCTTCGAGAGAGGTAGGCATGTCGGGATGGAGGACAGTGTAAGGGACATCTCCTTCAACCACAAGTTCCATGATAACTGGTAAGATGGAGGGATAAGGCATCAAAAGTTTCTGAGCTCAAGTTCATACCCACCTAAGGTAAGGCTCAAGGGGAATGGAATTCTTGTGTCCCAGCGTCTTGCTATCCACTTTGCTCACTATCCTCCAAGCTCGGATAAACCTCTGACGGTAGCTTTGATCGTTGCTCTCGTAGTCGAATACCACTCCTTGGATAAGCATCTCATGTGGACCATCCCTTCGTGCGTAACCAAACTGTCGTAAGGCTAAGCAGGGGTTGTAAGTGGTACCTCCCCTAATGCCAAGCAAAGGGACATTAGGGAATTCCCCACAGTGGTCGATGATAATAACATTCTCCAAGGATCGAGAACACCAATGAGCATCTGAATGTCTGAGAGTCATCAATCTATGGGACCACCTCAAACCTTTCTCATTCTTCAACACAGATTGGGGAAGATGCAAAATAAACCATATTTCCAAGAGAGGAGTGAAACACATGATGATACCTCTCTTTCTCATAATGCTAGAGTGAAAATAATGTAGGATATCTCCCAACAAAGTAGGCACTGGGTTGCGAGACATGAAGATTTTGATAGCGTTTACATCTATGAGTTGGTTAGGATTTGGGAACAAAACCATCCCATAGATGAGAAGGGCCACAATTTCTTCAAAAGCTTGTAAGTCCAAGGAATTCCAACAATCTTGAGCTTTCTCAAACAAGAACTTGGCTAAGAAACCTTTGACACCACTCATTGTTTCCCAATTAGTTGTGATATCAGATTGTTGCAAGTGTAGTGCTTGGGCAATCTCTTCAGGTTTTGGATCTCTTTCCGTACCGTTGAAGGGTAGTTGATTGAGAATGGTAATCCTCAAGAGTTGGGAGAATTCTTCTAGAGTAGGCATAAGTTGATAATCGGGAAAAGTGAAGCAATGGTGTAGAGGATCAAAGAATTGGAAGATCACCTTCATCATATCTTCATCAGTGTTGGAGGTAACCAAGTTTAGGAGGCGACCATGTCTTTCGGTGAATATAGAGTTCTCAGGGACCCTTGATTCTAAATCTTTGAGTTAAGGAGGAATCCTCATGAGATTGACTTGGATAGTATTCCTGCGGATAGAAGCCATGTCCTACAAAACAGAACAAAGATAAATCCCAAAAATCCTTGAAATGGTCAGAATGAGTATGATGTTATGATGTTTATGATGCCATGTACAAGTAAATATATACAAACAAGGAAAACAAGTCCTTAGGTTTAGGCTTGCATGGAGTCTCAAAAGTAAGTACCCTCTTGAATTTTAGTTGGCTCAAATATGTCCTAGAAATAGTAACCAGGTTCTAAAGGATCCCAATATCACTGTTCTGTCTTCTTGGGCATTGTTTCAGTGCAAGCCTCTTTCACAGCGACCGAAATATCCCAAAAAGCCAAACCTAAATGAGTGTAGTATCGAGTATCTACCAACTTCATACTGCACTAAAGTCGGTCATCTCACTACGTCCTAATGGCCAAGTTGGTCAAGTAAAGGTTCTAAAGTCAGTTAGTGTTTCATGACATCACTCAGCGGCTTTGTATTCTCCTTGACTACTTAAGGGCTACCGGTACCCATAAATATGTCACACTAACGTGGCTATTTCTTAGACCATGCGGTATACCCCGCACAGTTTCCGCAACTTATTGCTACTTACCTATAAGGTATCCTAAATTCGAGTAGAGGATTCAAACAAGCCCAAACAAAGAACCAAAATGTAAAGTAAGCAAATCAAACAATGAAATCAAATAAAGGTGATCTATCCCTAAGTTAACCCCACTTTTAAGATTATCCCCAACAGAGTCGCTAGTTCTTTGATACGGTGGAAGAACTGACTTGGGTGATTTGCATTTGATTGCAAATGTTGCGGTTAGCAAGAGTCGCCAGCGACTTTTATTTTATCCAAAAGGAAAGACTGAAAAGAATAGGAAATACCTTTGAGATTATTTCTTGAGTTCGGGGGGTAGATTATGAAAAGGGAAGGTGTTAGCACCCTTTTCATCCATAGTTATCTATGGGCTCTTAGCTGCTTGCTAGATCACTTGCTTTTGTTTGAAAATGTGCTTTGTGTGGTTTTTTGAAAGTATTTTGAAAAGGCTCCTTCGTTTAGGAAAACTTTGTAATAGTTCTCGTTCTTAAGAACGTATACAACGTGTTGAGATTTTGAAAATATTTCATGTTTGGAAAATGTTTTGAAAGTGTTTGGTGTTTGTTTTGAAAAATGAGCAAGGATGTTTGATTTGAAAATGAGCAAGCAACTAGGAACAATCTACCTACTCAAAAGTATTAGTTCATTTCTTCCTTTCCTTTGATATTTCTATCTTACCATTAATTTTGTAAGAAGCCCTGTCTTTGGATGTAAAGGGACGAGCGTGGGTCATCGTATAGCAATGATATCAATGTTGTGAAATATCTTAGCAATTCTCTTTGAGGGATTAAGATCATTTTTGAAAGGCAACATTTGATAGCGTCTTTGAGGGACTATGATATTGTATTTTGATTGCTTTTTGCTAAGATATCCCACATGCATATCATGGCCATTTTTGTAAGGCAACAAAGTGGAATTACCCTAAGGGTGCAAGTGTGCAAGTGTGTTGATTTACATGCATTGTTTTGTCTTGAATTAGGGTTTGCTAACTTGTTGATTTTATCTTTCCATACAAAACCCTAATTACTAGCATTTATATAAAGCGATAAATTGTGGAAAGTAAAAATACTAAGCTATTACATCATTAGGGGAGGGGGTATACAAATTTACAAATGTGGATTTTTTGCAAGAAAATTAAACCTAATTATCTATTACAACCATATTGAATATTGTACAAAATTGAAAAGAAAAATGCAAAAATGCAAATGGATAAAGAAATGATTTTGTTTGGATTTTTTTATGAAAAGGTTTTTTCACCTAAGACTAATTAAGAAAATAATTAATTATAAATAAACAAAAATTAAACCTAAATTAATTAAGAAGGAGATTAAGTTAAAAAAAAATTTTAGGGTTTTTTTTATGAAAAGGTTTTAAATTAATAAAATAAAATGAAGATTAATCAATTAAAATAAACCTAAGTTCTAAATTAATTAATTTACAAGAGAATAATATAATAATTAAACCTAATTATCTAAATATTAATTTATTTAAGGAAATAAACTAATTTATTAGAAAGTGCTTTTTTAGTCTTTTTGTTTTTTTACGAATAAAAATAAATAAGTGTAAAAATAATAATAATAATATTTTTTTTGGATTTTTTATCACTAATAAAAAAAATAATAATAATAATTAATAATAATAATAAAATAATAATAAAATAAAATGTAAATACAATAAAATAAGAAAATAAATAAATGAAATAAATAAAAGTTGGGCAAACATGGGGTTAAAATCTTGCAAAAAAGGCAAACGCCCAATGGTTTGGGGCCCAGGCGCCTGTTTCAAACAAAAAAAGGAAGAAAAATGTGAAAAAGGGTAACACTGGGGCTCGAACCCAGGTCCCAAAGGTTAACAGGCACGCGCTTTACCATTGGGGTGGCTATACATCCGTTCTAATAAATAAAACAACAAATATATAATATAAATCAAGTCCTGAATGAACTTCATCTTCAACCTCCACCCAAAGAATCTGTAACTCATTCATATCTCATTTATTCACAAAACTTCCAACATCAAACTTGTTAGCAATTTCCTCACGATTCTGAATATGTAAATAACAAAAGCTAATTCTCAAAGATGAGCATGAATTTCTAACAGTACCAAATTTTGACCTAAATATTTTCAGAGGTTCAAACTCAAAATTCTCCCTACTCAAGCAACATAAATGAAATCTATGGGCATGTATAGTTTCAGGGCAATGATGTCTACATTTTATCTTCACAAATGCAAGCCTAACAATGCCTAAATAAGAAGATAGAAGTTCAAGAAAAATACCTCAAAAGTGGAAATCGTGAAATGAGTTTGAGCTTGATTCAAGGTGCTGCAATGAACAGGTTAGCTTCGTTGAATCTCTAGGAAGCTAATGCAATGCTTAGCTTGAGTTGAGAGTGGCTGAAATGGTCTGGAGAAGTCCAACTGCAATGCTTTGTTTTTGAGCTTGGACAATGGTGAAAATGGTTTTACATTTTAGGGACAGGGATTGGGATGAGTTGTATTTGAAGTAAGGAAGCTTTTAATATGATTTGGAGAGGAAACACATGAGTGGTTTGAGATATGGGAGTTTTTGGCCAGGTTCTGCACAACAATGAGTTTTTGTGCAATCTGAGTTTTCATGGAGTTTGGGAGTGTTTCAAATGGTGTGTTTGCTTGCAAATAACTTGTATAGTTATAAGCAAGAGGTCTTAGGGTTTGAAGTTGACAGATCTGTGAGATATAAAGTTATGACTATGTTACTTGATTTTAAAGAAAAGTGGAAAACAAGTTTCAATATGTTGCACAAGCATGACCTGAGTTGGTAGGAGGTTCTAGACATGTTTCTTTTGGTTTTTAACTTTGCTTGTATTCAGATGAAACAAGTTAGGAGCTCTATGCATTGACTTTGTGATTAAAGTCACTTCCAAAATGGAAGTGTGAACTTTGTTCCATTAATGGAATAATCATTTGGACAATGACTCAAACACTTGGATCATAGCTTAAATAGTTGTGTAATCTTCTGAATATGGATAGATTTAGAGGTTAGAAGCCTTTAAAGTAAGATTTATGCAGCATGGGTGTGGATTGGATCAAATGTTCATCATGAAAATGGCTTGAAAAACAAGTTTGAAACCCTAACTTCTCGCCTTTGATTCTCTTAGCTCAAGCATGATCTCAATGAGTTATAGGACATTTTTGAAAGCTTATAACATAATATACAACCTCTATGTTTGACATTTTTTAAAATTCATCTTGGAACTATGTGAAAAATTTCCATGAAGTTAGGTCAAAATCCTTCCTAAACTAGCGCAAAATTTCACTAAGTTTCCAAGTTTCATGAACATGTATTCACAAAATAATAACTTTAAATCCATGCATTTATAGGAGAATTTGTGTTCTACAATGTTTTAGATCTCATTGATATCTACAACTTTCATGTTGGAAGTTTCCTCTGAATCATCTTGTATCATGGTGAACAATTGGCTCAAAGTTATGAAAAAATATGAATTTTCCAACACTTCGAAAAATTTCTAAGTTGAGAAATTTTGACTTTTCAAAATGAAATCTTGACTTTTTGATTTCTTGATGAACAAGTTTCATATTTTGATATGTTTTGATGAATTGTGATCTTTGATAATTGATTTTGACCAAAAAGTCAAAGTTTAACTTTTCAGTGTACAGTTGACTTTTGATCAGTTGACTGAAAATTCACATGTCAATCAATCAATCTTGAGAGATGTTTTGAACCATTACATTAGGTTAAAATGATGCATTTTAATCCTTGAGATCATAACTTAAACCAATCAACCATTTGCTAGGTCAAAAATCAGAAATTGCACCTTCTCAGTAAAAACCCTAATTTTGACCATTTTGCCCTTTTGATGATCTGATCAAATTTATTGAGGAATTATGATCCAAACTTGATCAAATAACTTACATGAGTTCATAATGTTGATATGGACCAAAAATTATGATGTTTGACTTTAAATTGACCACAATTGACTTTTTTCCAAATACAATTTATTTTAGTTCAACTGATCAATTGACTGAGTAAAAATGTTATCCAAGACTTGAAACTTGACATGAGCAAACTTGAGGGTCCAAAATGATCCATGAAAGTCATATGGGGAATTAAAAGTCCTTTTTTCCTTGTACAATCTCAAACCCTAATTTTCAGTCATCAGTGCTAGAGGAGGTGTCTTGAGCTGATCAACCCTGTGCATTCTTGAATTCAAGGAGATCTTGTGAGAGATTTCTTGAGAAATGAGAGGGAAAATTTTGGGGTACAAAAGTTGTATTCATTTGTGTTTCACAAGAAAATATATTGCTATAACAATGTACTCCTAAGCCATTGTGGTGGATGAGTTTGGCAATATCCTCTTCACGAATGCATATATCTTTCCTAAAGACTTTGGAGAAAATTAGGCCTTGATTTGAGATGAAGGCGTTAGACCATAATTCTTTGACCAGAGCAGGAAATGTTGGACCTTTAAGAAGATTTAAGTAGGTTTCCCATCCTTGAGATTTCAATGTATCATAAAGGTCAAAACCACGAGTAGCAAGATTTTTAAAGTCTACTATCATTTCGGAGATAACAAAAAGCTGATCAATTGGAGTCGCCAAAGCTATGAGAGGATCATTGTTTTATTGAGGTTGTTGTTGTTGTGGGAGAGTTTGTTGATCTTTTAACAATAATGAAGCCATTTTTAGTGAGGAGCAAATAAGAACAAATGGTTTTACGGTTTTAGAAATTTACGGCTTAAAATATGAATGTGTAGGGAAAAGAGGGTAAAATTGTGAAAAGTGAGGTGAAAGGTTTTTGAAAAGGTTTTTAGAAATGATTACTAATCCTAGAATAGAGAAACTGATATGACAGGGAGGAAAGCATAAAGATTTATCACTATAATCCAAAGATGATATCATTACCTAAAGCATCACATTAAATTTTATGCATGGTTCAGAATAGACACATGTGTTATATTGAATCATTATTCTTTCACTTTTCTGACAACACATTTAATGAAGTAATTTCTTTAGTAACCAGCGAACATAGATGTTCATTAATAGAATATTTCTGAACATGATATTTGTGATACGGTGGGAGAACTGACTATGAGTTTTGCGTTTGTTTTCGCAAATGTGCGGTTGAGCAAGAGTCGCCACCGACTTTTTATTTTATCCTAAGGAAAGGTTTAAAAAGCACAGCAAAAACCTTTGAGAGATGTTTTCTTGGGTTCGGGGAGTAGATTATAGAAAGGGAAGGTATTAGCACCCTTTCTATCCATGGTTATCCATGGGCTCTTAGTTACTTGCTTAGATCACTTGCCTTTTGTTTTCAATTTGTTTGAAATGGTGCTTTGTGTGTGGGTTTTGAAAATGTTTTGAAAAGATGCCAATGTGGTGGCAACCTTTGTAGTGATCCATGTGGGGATGTATACAAATATGTATGTCTTTTGAAAAAGTTTTCATTTGTTTTTGAAAATGGTTTTGAAAGTGTAGTGATGTGTGGTTTTGAAATCAGGCAAGTGTTTTGTTTTACAAGTCTGATTCAAGTAACTAAGAGGTTATCTACTCCTAAATTTCTCAAGAGATTATTGCTATATTTTAACCCTTTTAACAAGTTTGTTCCACCATTGTATTTGGTGGACAATCTTGTGTTAGGATGTGAAAGGGACAGGCGCGAGTCATCGTTTAGACCATAATTGCAACGGCGTTAAATGTCTTTGGGCATTTTCCTTAAGGGACTTGATCATTTTTTAGGCAACTTTCGAAAGCGTCATTGAGGGACTATGATCATTTGAATTGTGTTTGTTTTGCCCAAAGAGACCTAACATGCAATATGGCCCAATTTTGAAAGGCAACAAGTGGATATAACCCTAGGGGTGTTAGTGTGCAAGTGTGTTTTATTGCATACAAGAGTTTTTCTTTGAATTAGGTTTTTCTATTTCATTGATTTTATCTTGTCATACACGTCCTAATTACTAGCAATAAGAAGCGGAAATGTAAAATCCTACGCTATTACAACAATTAGGGGAGGGGGATACACATTTGTACATGGGGGGTTCAACGAGAAAAATAGACAAAAAAGAAAATAGCGGAAAACAAGATATATATATAGAGAGAGAGGGAGCCTGCGCGCTGTAGGGAGGCCATCAGAAGTTCTGACCCAGATCCGCTGTCAGATGATCAACCTGTTGGTGAAACTGGATGAGTCAGAACTTCTGACTCTAGAACCTGCAAAACAGAACCTTGTTAGTGGGGAAACCAGAAGTTCTGATTTCCCTGCGCTGCAAGACAGAAGTTTGTTAGTGGAGAAACCAGAAGTTCTGATTCTGCTGAAAAGGCAATAACTCTCAGAGGTTCTGATGTCATTGACAGCAAAACAGGCTTCAGATGTGCTAACGTCAAAGTCAGCACTTGGCTTTTTCCTGCACTAATCAGAACATCTGCAATCCTGTTGTTACTCCACAAAACAGGAAACATATTTGGAACAGATCCAACAAAATAGCAAAAATGTTTCAGAGGTCAGAATCACCAAGGTCACAGGCAAGTCCTATACTGGCTCAGAACGTTCTGAGGTATGAGAATCCTCAGAACATAAACAGCAATAACATGAATATTTACATTATGTTACTTGAATATGCACAGCTAATGATGCTTAACAGTGGTGAAGGTCAGCAGGTGCTTACCTGACTGTTTGGAAAGTGGTGGGTGAAAGTTAGCTTTTGGTTCTGGTGGTGTTCTGGACAGATTTGGAAAAAAGGGAAGTGAAGGTGTATACGTGTATAAGGTCAGAAGTTTGGAAAGAGCGTTTTTGATTTACAGAAAAGAGCTGGATGTTTGATGAAGTTGAAGGTGAAAAACTTAAAGTTATGAAACAAAGCTGGAGATTTTGGCAGAGTTTCAGAATGTTATGTTGCTAGGAGTTTCGTTTCTCTCTTAGCAGTTTTTTCTGTTTCTTTTCTTGAACCTCTTTTGCAGTGATGAAAGCTCTCTATTTATAGGCAAAGTTCTTGTGGATGCCTTGAACATTTAAGGCGCCAACAGAGTTTGAATTTGTTCTTTGACAGAAATTCCTGGGAAGTTGTGATACAGCTATCTTTCAGCCTAGGTTGCAGCAGCAGGCGTAGATTGGGGAGAAGTGACCTCTGAAGTGGGCGGTGGCGTGAAGACCCATGCCAGAATCTGTGCAAAATCATTTTCCAAGCCACACGTGAATGCTCAGGAGTGGTTGGAAGCATTAATGGGCATTAAATGATGACAAGACCTGTCAATACCAACGTTCTGGTAATGGAAACCAGCGTTGAATCAACAGCGTAAACCATGCTCTGGCCTTGGCTACCTGTTGTCTTAGCAAACTCTGGATATTCTCCTGGTTTTCTGGTGTGTTCCTTGGATCTACTTCTGGACAATCTGGACTTAGAGATTCTGTATCAATGTGACACCTATCCTTCTGGCCTTTCATCTTCTGATTTCAACCTGTTCTGAAGGAGTCTTCATACTTTCCTGTTTCTCTTGCATTCCTTTAGCAAATTCTGACTGAGCTTGTGTAACTGCTGAAGGGGCATATTCTGTTTGAGGCTTACATTCTGAACCATGTTTACAACTTCTGATTGAACTGATGTAGCTGCTGAAGAGCCAACTTCTGACCACGTTGAGCCAAGCTTGCAACTTCTGACCGTCTTCATCTGGAAGGGGTCCAGAAGTTCTGAAGTGCTGATTTTTTTTCTAAAAACACTTATTTTAAAGAAACATTCTAAGCACTTAGATTTTGATTTTCCTCAAGATGAAAGCGTTGTTTCCGGAGTTTGTGAGACCATCTTGCTCTTGTAAGTGGCTTGCTTGAGCAAAAGGATAACCCAGGACTTGGATTTGTTTCGGGGGACTTTGAAAAATCTAAGATGGTTTCCTGAAGAAAGGGAGGGCAAATTTCGGGGTACAACAGTTGCCCCTGTTCAATCTTCTTGGACCTGAAGAGTTAGATTGGCAAGTTTGCCTTTCGTGACTTGAAGGTAAAAGGAGATTGGACACTAATGTGCCCAGAAAATTTGCACTCGGCGATCTGATGGTGGAGGTGAATGGGCTTAAAGATGCCATTTGGTGATGGGCTTAAAGATGCTATCTGGTGCGGTAGAATTTTGTCGGGGGATGGGCTTAGAAATGCCATCTGAGAATGGGCTTAAAGATGCCATTCGGCGGTTGCTGGTAGGAGGATGGGCTTATAGATGCCATCTGGAGACGTGACAGAACCTTGTCGGGAATGGGCTTATAGATGCCATTTGGAAGTGTCGATCGCATAAGAGATTCCTTAGCGAGAACTTGTGTATTTGAGAAAGACGGATGTTTTCCTGGCTTGTTACAGGTGTTTGATCCTCAGTCTCCTTATGCAGATATGCCCTGGCTGGATACAGGTATTGAATCTACAATCGGTTGCTCACAGATGTGCCCTGGCTGGATACAGGAGTCGAATCTGGAAATAGTCGTTAATAGATGTGCCCTGGCTGGATACAGGAATCGAATCTTCGAACTCTTCAGACGTGCCCTGGCTAGATACAGGAATCGAGTCTGGAAATAGTTGTTAACAGATGTGCCCTGGCTGGATACAGGAATCGAATCTTCGAACTCTTCAGACGTGCCCTGGCTAGATACAGGAATCGAGTCTGGAAATAGTTGTTAACAGATGTGCCCTGGCTGGATACAGGAATCGAATCTTCAAACTCTTCAGACGTGCCCTGGCTAGATACAGGAATCGAGTCTGGAAACGTGGTCCACAGATATGCCCTGGCTGGATACAGGAATCGAATCTGGAGAGTTGTAGTTGATAGATGTGCCCTGGCTGGATACAGGAATCGAATCTTCGAACTCTTCAGACGTGCCCTGGCTAGATACAGGAATCGAATCTGGAGAGTTGTAGTTGATAGATGTGCCCTGGCTGGATACAGGAATCGAATCTTCGAACTTTTCAGACGTGCCCTGGCTAGATACAGGAATCGAGTCTGGAAACTGATCACTCTCAGATGTGCCCTGGCTAGATACAGGTATCGGATCTGGAATTGCGACAGTTGACGGTAATTGTTTTTGGGATTGTCTTTTTCCTGAAAAGGTAAAAACGTAAGTTGTATGCAATGTCATGATGTATGATATGCATGATATCATGATGTTCAGCATGAGATGTTGTATGCGTTTCACCATGTATGTAAGCAAGATGTATGAAAATGTGAAATGTTTATGGATGTAATTTTGTCTTAGGAAAATCAATCCTTGACGAACGGCCGAGGAGTTGCCCTGTGGGAGAGATATTTGGCCGAAGTTTTGATGAGAGGTCTGCTGAGGACTTTAATGATGGATCCCGCTGGGGATAATGATGATAAACTCTGCTGGGGATGCCAAAGATAAAATCTGCTGGGGATTGAAAGATAAACTCCGCTGGGGATACCAAAGATAAAATCCGCTGGGGATACCAAAGATAAAATCCGCTGGGGATTGAAAGATAAACTCCGCTGGGGATACCAAAGATAAAATCCGCTGGGGATTGAAAGATAAACTCCGCTGGGGATACCAAAGATAAAATCCGCTGGGGATACCAAAGATAAAATCCGCCGGGGATTGAAAGAACTTTGTTAGGGGCGATCTTCCGTGGCGATTAGCTGAGGATAACCCAGTTATAAGCCCTCGTGAGGAATAACTATGAATAAAGTTAGGGAGAGACATCTGTATTCTGCAGGGAACAAGCTTCCAGAATCTACTGGGGATAAGCTTTAAGACTTGTCGGGGAATGGTGTGTCCTTTCAGGATCGACGGGGAACCAACTCTGCTTGGGGAAAGTACTACTGAACCTTGTTTTACTCTGCGGGGCGTTGAGATGATTTGGCCACATTTTTCAGTTGGACCCACCTTGGTGCCTTGGCGGACAAAGCAACCAGACATGCATTAGACAACTTCACAGTGCCCCTGTCTCTGATGTCACCTGTAATCAATCTCTTGTTTCATATGCAAATATTTATGAATTAGCAATTTAATGTCAAATGCATATATCAAAAATGAACATTGGACGTTCTTCGCAAAACAAAACAGAAAAAGGAAAAACAATGGCAATTTGTATGGACAAGAGGATTTGTATTGATTTTTTTGAGTTTGCCTGTAAATAGGCGTTTTTGTACAAGAGGCTGACATCCTAGTAAGAGGATATCGCCAAATAGTATAGAGTTTATAATTTGAAAAAGGAAACAAAACAGCTATGTGAACAATCCCACTGGGTTCCAACTCTGCTATCGCCTTTATGTCTTCGAATGTCTCATCGCTTTGCTGCCGGGTCGAAGATGAAGCTGATTGGTCAATGCCGAAATCTGGAGCCAGATAGTTGATGCCGAATTCCGGATGCGAAGTGATCCAATGAGACATAGTGTTACGCTTTTATCCCTAACTTTTGCCTGGACCGCCCTTTCGGGTTTTCAGTCCACCGGGATACCCATTTTTGCCCAAGCCGCCCTTTCAGGTTTTCGACTTGCCGGGTGTACATATTTTTATTCATTTCATCCCTTATTTTTGCCCGAACCCTTTTGGTTCGCCGGGAAGCCCTTATTTTTGCCTAGGTATGTCAACCTAACGGGTCTTTTATGCATAGTATTTTTTCACTATGTCTGCATTGGCGGGGTGAGGAAGGTCGTCACCATCCATGGTGGTTAGGATCATGGCTCCTCCTGAGAACACACGTTTAACCACAAATGGCCCTTCGTATGTAGGGGTCCATTTGCCCCGGGGATCACTTTGAGGAAGGATGATGTGCTTGATTACCAGGTCCCCAACTTGATACTCTTGCGGTCTGACTTTCTTGTTAAATGCCCTGATCATCCGTTTCTGATACGTTTGACCATGACAGATAGCAGTGAGCCTTTTTTCATCAATCAGATTTAATTGATCAAGTCGAGTCTGGATCCAATCATCTTCATTCAAGTCTGCATCCTTCATTATCCGGAGAGAGGGTATCCGGACTTCAATTGGCAAGACTGCCTCCATGCCATAGACCAAGGAGAAGGGAGTTGCCCCGGTTGACGTCCTTGCTGAGGTGCGGTACCCATGAAGAGCGAACGGTAACATCTCGTGCCAATCTTTATAGGTCACTGTCATCTTCTGCACAATTTTCTTGATATTTTTATTGGCTGCCTCTACAGCCCCATTCATCTTCGGCCGGTAGGGAGAAGAATTGTGGTGCTGTATCTTGAATTGTTCACAGAGTTCAGTGATCATTTTGTTATTGAGATTGGTACCATTGTCCGTAATGATTCTTTCTGGGACGCCGTACCGACAGATCAGATTATGCCGGATGAAACGTGCCACGACACTCTTGGTTACTGTGGCATATGAAGCTGCCTCAACCCATTTCGTGAAGTAATCGATCGCCACCAAGATGAAGCGATGCCCATTGGATGCCGTCGGTCGGATCTCACCGATCATATCGATGCCCCACATTGCGAAAGGCCAAGGTGCCGTCAGGATATTCAAAGGAACCGGAGGGATATGCACCTTGTCAGCATAGATCTGGCATTTATGACAAGTTCGGGAGTGTTGGTAACAATCGGCTTCCATTGTGGACCAGAAATATCCTGCCCGAAGGATTTTCTTAGCCATGGTGTGTCCACTGGAATGTGTTCCAAACGTGCCTTCATGTAATTCCATCATAATTTTCTCTGCTTCAACCATATCCACACAACGCAGTAGAGTTGAATCATGATTCTGTTTGTAGAGAATGTCGTTGCTGAGGAAGAATTTTGCGGCAAACCTCCTCATGAACTTCTTATCATTGACAGACGCACCTTCAGGGTATTCCTGAGCTTCCAAGTACCTCTTCACCTCATGATACCAAGGTTTTTCAATCACCTTCTCAGCCTCCAGCTCACAGCAGTATGCCGGTTCATCCAACTTCCAGATAATAATTCGGGGAGCCTCATTGTCCCATTTAACTTTGAACATTGAAGACATCGTAGCCAGGGCGTCCGCTAGCTGATTCTCCTCTCTAGGGAAGTGCTCAAAAGTTATCTCTTCAAAGTGGGGAAGCAAGGTCAACACATACTCCTTGTAAGGAATAAGATTCGGGTGTTTCGTATCCCACTCGCCTTTGATCTGATTGATCACGAGAGCGGAATCTCCGAAAACACTTAGAAATTTGATCCTTAAGTCGATTGCAGCTTGTAAACCCATGATACATGCCTCATATTCTGCCATGTTGTTGGTGCAGCTGAAACATAATCGGGCGGTGAGTAGAGTATGAGTTCCCTTGGGGGATATGATTACAGCGCCGACGCCGTTACCCAAAGCATTGGAGGCTCCATCAAAATGCATAGACCATCGGGATCCTTCCTCAGGTCCTTCATCCGGTCCAGGTACTTCACAGTCAGTTACCACCATGATGTCTTCGTCCGGAAAATCAAAGTTCAACGATTGGTAATCATCCACAGGTTGGTGTGCCAAATGATCGGCCAGTACACTTCCTTTAATTGCTTTCTGAGTTGTATACTGGATGTCATATTCTGTCAAGATCATTTGCCATCTCGCTATTCTTCCAGACAGAGCGGGCTTTTCAAATATGTACTTGATGGGATCCATTTTTGAAATCAATAAAGTAGTGTGAGTCAGCATATACTGTCTCAGCCGGCGAGCAGCCCATACAAGAGCGCAGCAAGTTTTCTCAAGCAGTGAGTAACGAGACTCACAGTCGGTAAACTTTTTGCTCAAGTAATAAATAGCGTGCTCTTTTCGGCCAGACTCGTCATGCTGCCCCAGCACACACCCCATTGAATTATCAAGCACTGTCAAGTATAGTATCAGCGGTCTTCCTTCCACCGGTGGCATAAGAATGGGTGGCTCTTGGAGATATTCCTTTATTCTTTCAAAGGCGGCCTGACATTCATCATTCCAGCGTACTACTTGATCTTTCTTCAGTAATTTGAAGATCGGCTCACAAGTAGCAGTCAGATGTGAGATGAATCTGGAAATGTAATTCAGTCGTCCCAGGAAGCCTCTGACTTCTTTCTCTGTTTTTGGAGTCGGCATCTCTTGTATGGCTTTTACCTTGGCAGGGTCCACCTGAATACCTTTATCACTTACAATGCAACCTAGCAATTTTCCGGACCTTACCCCAAAGGTGCATTTGTTGGGATTCAACCTCAGCTTGTATAACTTGAGTCGGTCAAACAACTTCCTCAGATGGTCAAGGTGCTCCTCCTCAGTTTGAGACCTTGCAATCATGTCATCAACGTATACCTCAATCTCATGATGGATCATATCATGAAATAAAGCAACCATGGCACGTTGATAGGTTGCCCCAGCATTTTTCAATCCGAATGGCATGACCTTATAACAGAAGGTGCCCCACTGAGTCACAAAGGTAGTCTTCTCCATATCCTCTGGAGCCATCTTGATCTGATTATACCCTGAAAAACCATCCATGAAGGAGAACACCTTGTGTTGAGCTGTATTGTCAACAAGGACATCAATGTGAGGTAGGGGGAAGTCATCCTTGGGGCTGGCCCTGTTCAGATCCCTGTAGTCGACACACATTCTGACTTTACCGTCCTTCTTCGGTACTAGTACCACATTGGCAACCCACTGAGGGTAAGAAGTCACTGCAAGGAACCCGGCATCAAACTGTTTCATAACCTCGGCCTTGATCTTTTCAGACATCTCTGGACGCATCCGTCGGACCTTTTGCTTTACCGGAGGGCAATCTTCCTTGGTTGGCAGATGGTGAACTACAATGTCGGCATCCAACCCAGGCATATCTTCATAGGACCAAGCAAAAATCTCCATGTAATCTTGTAGCATTTGGATCAATCGTTGCTTCACGCTGAGCTCTAGATTGGCACCAATCTTGACTTCTTTCCTATCCGTCTCAGTACCCAAGTTAATTGTCTCCACCGGCTCTTCATGTGGTTGAATAGCTCTCTCTTCCTGGAGTAGCAGTCTTGCGAGTTCACCAGGCACTTCGCAATCATCTTCACCTTCGTCTTCGGCCAAGTTGATCGGATTTTCGAAGTCATAACTGGCGGTAGCAGAGCTGTTACCAGTAAGATCCAGAGTGGATTGAAACCTGTATAAGTGAGTGTGTGAATATAGCTGTTTTGCAATATATATAACACAGGAAGGAAAAAGAGCACAAGATTTGAAATGCAACAAACGTCCAATGTTTTGATTGATGATATATGAAAATGTCATACAAAAAGCCCTCACAAATGGAGCCACGATGCCCCGGGTAGGACACCGAGCCAACAAAGTTTTAACATATTGTTTGTTACAAATTGGAAATCAAAAGAAATTAATTACTGCGTGACAAATGTGATAGGGGTAAAATCCTTTGCCGTCCAGTTGCTTGGTCCGTTGCTGTTAGTCGGGTAGATCCAACTGTCAAACTCTGCTTCCTCCACATCCTCCTCGATAGCATTCACCCTTGAGCTGGAGATAAACACCGGAGCCTTTCCGATCTTCTCTTTGCGCACAGCCTTCTGAGCCTCTGCAGTAAAGCCTAGCCCAAACTTGTCGTTCTTCTGAGTGAAGTCAGGAAGCTGACCCCAGTTTGCAAAATTGCCTTTCTGAACCACAGCCCGGGCATCCCTTAGGGAAGCCATCTTCAAGAAAACATTCTCTTCAACTGTTGTCTCTGTAGCTGCCGAAATTGGATGTACCTCCTCAAAATTCTGAAAGGGGGTCTCAATAAACTCCCCGTCCATCTCAATGTATCTGAAGGAATTCAAATGGCTCACCATATACTCCTCTTCTCCTTGCACAGTGACGATCTTCCCCCTGACGGGATACTTCAGCTTCTGGTGCAAGGTAGAGGTTACTGCCCCAGCTTTATGGATCCAAGGTCGACCTAGTAGACAAGAGTACGATGGACGTATATCCATCACATAAAAGGTAGAGTCAAACACTTGAGAGCCCACACGAATAGGGATGTTAACCTCTCCATGAACCATCCTTTTGGAACCGTCAAAGGCCCTGACGATGATATTGCTGGGCTTCAATTCTAGGCCTTCATAATCCAGACGATCTAAAGCATTTTTCGGTAGGACATTCAAGGAAGAACCAGTATCCACCAATACATGCGCCAGAGTAGTGCCCCTGCATTCGATAGAGACATGCAGAGCATCATTGTGGTCTTTTCCCTTCGCAGTCAGGTCAGCATCTGAAAAACCCAAACCATTGTCTGCTGTCAGACTTGCTACGCAATCAGTGAACTAGACTGCAGACGTCTCCTGCGGCACATGGGCCGTCTTGAGAAATGAGATCAAGGCCTTAGCATGGGCCTCGGAGCATAGCAATAAGGAGAGCAGGGAGATCTTGGAGGGCGTATGCCCCAGCTGCTCGACAACATTAAAATCACTCTTCTTTATTATTTTCAGTATCTCCTCCATTTCTTGTTGGGAGGCCTCAGCATTTATGGGTATTGGTGCCTCCATCCGGGCAGGCTCTTCTTCAATCCCTTTGCCCCGAGCATTTGATGACTCGGCAGCAGGGGACACAACTTGATCAGCAACAGGAACAGGTAAACTTGTAGGTGTTATAAGGAGGGGTTTTCGAATAGCGGGAGGCGCAATGTCAGGCGAGAAGAGCCTGCCACTGCGGGTGACCTTGGCTGGACCAGTGATATCGCAGATACTGGCGCCAGTGTCGAATTCTTGTTTGATTCCATTTACATACACGTCTGCCCCATAATGCTAGGGGACCGCTTTATCAGATATGTAGGGGAGAGGCCCCGGGACAGTAATAATCACAGGTGCAACAGTCATGATTTGAACAGGCTTCTTCAGGGGAGCCTTGATTGGATTATTGAAGATGGTAACCACAGAAACTTCTTTTATCGGAACCAACTGAACAGCATACTTTTTGAATAGAATTTCCTTGCTATCCATTAGGCCTTGGACGCCTAACTTCAGTAAGGGACAACCAGATAGGGAAACAGCACAGAACAGGCAACCTTCACCGCAACCCGGAAATAAACCGGCCCGCAGTAGGTTCCTCTTAACGGTCTTCAGAGGGGTAACAACTTCATCTACCGAAACAGCGTACATTTCTTCCTCAACAGCATTTACTCTATGCTGGGGCATAGGAGCAGTTACAACATTTGGTCTCTCCGGCGCTTCAAACTGAATTTCCTTTGCGTCGATCAGATCTTGCACTTTGTTTCTCAAGGCCCAGCAATCATCAGTAGTGTGCCCGGGACTATCAGAATGATAAGCACACCGGGCATTTGGGTTATACTTAGGAGACGCAGTGTTGACAACCTTAGGATCTTCTTTGAGGGTCACCAGGTTGGTGGATAACAGTTGGGGTAAAATTTGAGATACGGTCATACTCAGTCGAGTATACTGCCTCTTGGGCCTTTCGCTTCTTTGTTGATTGTACTGCTGAGGAGCAGCAACAGGTTTTGAGATGACCAAAGCATTGACGGCTTGGCTATTTTCGGGCTTGACTTGTCTTCTAGGACCATAGACGGCACTTGCTTCTTTCTTGAACGGCCTTTTCTCAGCACTTGTGGAGGCAGCCTTTTGTATCTTGCCTGACCTGATGCCAGCTTCAATTCTTTCTCCTGTCAATATCAAATCTGTAAACCCAACGGAGGAGTTACCAACCAAATGATTGAAAAACGGACCAGACAATGTCCCAAGGAACATATCAACCAGCTCACGATCAGTCAATGGAGGCTGCACCCTGCCAGCCAAATCTCTCCATTTTTGGGCGTACTCTTTGAACCCTTCACCCGTTCCTAGAGACATACCCTGAAGTTGGGTACGCGTAGGAGCGAGATCAGAATTGTATTGGTATTGCTTGTAGAATGCGGTTGCCAAATCTTCCCAGTGTCGGATGCTAGCTCCATCCAATTGATAAAACCATTCAAGTTGTGACCCCGAGAGGCTATCTTGGAAGAAGTGAATCCAGAGGTTCTTATCTGCCGTGTAAGGTTGTATTTTCCTTACGTACGACCTTAGATGTAGCTTTGGACAGGAAAGCCCATCATACTTGGCGAAGGCAGGCGCCTTAAACTTGTGTGGAATTACTACCCCAGAAGATAACCCCAAGTCTCCGAAATCCAGTCCCGGCACATTCTGAATTTCCATGGCGCTCAAGCGATCCTCCAATTGCTTGTATCTGTCAGCAGCAGGTGGGTATTGTTCGTCATTATAGTCCGTCTCGTTGTCGGAGACTGCGGGACTAGGAGTTCCTCCCCCTTGGGGACTGTTCTTCTCAGCAGAAGAAGTGGTTGGATCAGCTTCATTATGGAGTGTGTTCCCAAATCTGCGTCCGGTGTTGAACAATGCAGTTCTCTTTTTCTTTTTCTTCTTCATGAGTAGAGTCTTCAACTCTTGCTGACCTTGGGCTAGGCTTAGGACCATCTCTTGAAACTGTGCACTTTGAACCTGAAGGGCCTTGATTGCTTGCTCACTGGAGGAGTCTGGATTCATGATGACTGTGCACACAAACAGCGAAGGAAATTAAGCAACCTGTGAAATAGGGTACCTGCTATGCATATGGTGCAATGGAATGCGTATGTATGCAATGCATTCAAGGATTTAGAATATTCAAAATTTGTTGTAGACAAAAAGGAACGCACATCATATTAATAAGGAGAAATTCGTTAGTACATAAATGCCCCATGGGCCAAATATTACAAAATGACTCCTCAAGGCAGAAAAACATTGCGCATCCTCTTTGGTGCGATGTAGGTGTTGAGATTCCTCTCATCGTGCAGCAGGCGGGTGAGTTCCAGGACCTTCTTTTCACTAGCATGTAGACTGGTCTCAAGAGAATCCCGTTCTTCCTTAAGCTGGACCCAGCTCTTCTGCATTTCTTCCCAGGAGGTGGGCATGTCGGGATGTCGAATGGTGTAGGATGCCTCTCCTTCCAAGACTGGTTCTTTGATCACAGGGAGCATATGAGGATAAGGCATTACTAACTTCTGGGAGCGGGCTCGTACCCATTTGAGATAAGGTTCCAACGGGATGGAGTTCCTGTGCCCCAGTGTCTTGCTGTCTCTCCTACTTGGCATACTCCAAGCTCTGATAAATCTCTGACGAAGTCCTTGAGTATCGTTGTCGAAGTCAAAAACTATGTTAGGAATTAACATGTCATGAGGGCCATCCCGCCGAGCATAACCAAATTGTCTCCAAGCCAGGCATGGGTTGTAAGTAATACCTCCTTTGATTCCAAATAAAGGAACATTAGGGTACTCCCCACAACGATCAATGATAGTGATGTCTTCCCTAGACCTAGGGCACCAATGTATATCTGCATGCGTGAGAGTCATTAACCGTTGTGACCATCTCAAACCCTACTCGTTCTTCAAAACTGATTGTGGGAGGTGCGAAATAAACCACCTTCCCAGGAGAGGAGTGCAACACATAAGGACACCCCTTCTTCTCATGGTTCGAGTGTAACATGAGTGAAGGATGTCCCCCAGCAACGTAGGTATAGGATTCTTAGTCATGAAGATCTGGACAGCACTGATATCAATAAGCTGATCTGGGTTAGGGAATAACACCAAACCATAGACAAGGAGGGCCATAACTTCTTCAAAAGCTCGTAGGTCAAGGGAGTTCCAACATTCTTGGGCCTTCTCGAACAGGAACCTGGCTAAGAAACCCTTGATACCACTTCTAACTTCCCAATGTCCCTTGAGGTCAGATGACTGTAGGTGCAAGGCTTTAGCAATCTCTTCAAGCTTGGGTTCCTCTTTCGTACCGTTGTAGGGTAGTCGATCAAGGATAGGGACCTTCAGGAGTCGGGAGAACTCTTCCAATGTAGGCACCAATTGATAATCCGTAAAAGTGAAACAGTGATGCAGAGGGTCAAAAAACTGGAACAGGACTTTTATCAAATCCTCCTCAATGTTGGTGTTGACCAAGCTGATGAGTCTTCCATGTCTCTCACTGAATGAAGAACCTTCGGGAATCCTGGACATAAGTTCCTTAAGCTGAGGAGGGATCTTTACAAGGCTAATCTGAATTGTCTTTCTGCGAGCAGTTTCCATGTCCTATAAAACAAGAACAAAGATGAAGATTCGAAACCCTTGAAATGGTTAGTCAATGCTCATGATGTTGTATGATGTTATGATGTTATGATACACCACAAATATTCACAAAGGCAAACATGGTAAGGCACACAAGTCACACAAGACAAACCCTTATAGTTTAGGCCTGCATGAGGTCTGGGTATTACCCTCTTGAAGTTTGGTGGGCTCAACCTGTCCTATTAGAAGTAACCGGGTTCTAAAGGTCCCAATATCACTGGATTACTTTCATTGTTCATCGTTTCGATTTAGCCACTGAACTGGCGACCGAAATATCCCAGGAAAGCAACCCTCAATTGAGTGTAGTATCGAGTATCAACCAACCTCGGACTGCACCAAAGTCAGTTATCTCACTACCCTAAAAAGGCCAAGATGGTTCGATTAAGGTTCCTAAGGTCAGTTGATGCTTCACGACACCACGCGGCGGCCCCGTACTCTCCTTGACTGAACTCAAGGGTTACCGGTACACACCAAAGTGCCACATCAACGTAGCAGACTGCTTCAACCATGTCGGTATACCCCGCACAGTTCCCTCACAACCTTGTTGCTACTTTCTAAGAAGGTATCCCCAGATCCGGGTTAGGATCTATAAAACTCCGATACAAAGCCCACAAATGTAAAGCAAACAAAGCAATCAATTTGAAAACAAAGGTGATCTAAACCCTAAGGTTACTCCACTTTTAAAGTAATTTCCCCAGCAGAGTCGCCAGTTCTGTGATACGGTGGGAGAACTGACTATGAGTTTTGCGTTTGTTTTCGCAAATGTGCGGTTGAGCAAGAGTCGCCACCGACTTTTTATTTTATCCTAAGGAAAGGTTTAAAAAGCACAGCAAAAACCTTTGAGAGATGTTTTCTTGGGTTCGGGAAGTAGATTATAGAAAGGGAAGGTATTAGCACCCTTTCTATCCATGGTTATCCATGGGCTCTTAGTTACTTGCTTAGATCACTTGCCTTTTGTTTTCAATTTGTTTGAAATGGTGCTTTGTGTGTGGGTTTTGAAAATGTTTTGAAAAGATGCCAATGTGGTGGCAACCTTTGTAATGATCCATGTGGGGATGTATACAAAGATGTATGTCTTTTGAAAAAGTTTTCATTTGTTTTTGAAAATGGTTTTGAAAGTGTAGTGATGTGTGGTTTTGAAATCAGGCAAGTGTTTTGTTTTGCAAGTCTGATTCAAGTAACTAAGAGGTTATCTACTCCTAAATTTCTCAAGAGATTATTGCTATATTTTAACCCTTTTAACAAGTTTGTTCCACCATTGTATTTGGTGGACAATCTTGTGTTAGGATGTGAAAGGGACAGGCGCGGGTCATCGTTTAGACCATAATTGCAACGTCGTTAAATGTCTTTGGGCATTTTCCTTAAGGGACTTGATCATTTTTTAGGCAACTTTCGAAAGCATCATTGAGGGACTATGATCATTTGAATTGTGTTTGTTTTGCCCAAAGAGACCTAACATGCAATATGGCCCAATTTTGAAAGGCAACAAGTGGATATAACCCTAGGGGTGTTAGTGTGCAAGTGTGTTTTATTGCATACAAGAGTTTTTCTTTGAATTAGGTTTTTCTATTTCATTGATTTTATCTTGTCATACACGTCCTAATTACTAGCAATAAGAAGCGGAAATGTAAAATCCTACGCTATTACAACAATTAGGGGAGGGGGATACACATTTGTACATGGGGGGTTCAACGAGAAAAATAGACAAAAAAGAAAATAGCGGAAAACAAGATATATAGAGAGAGAGAGGGAGCCTGTGCGCTGTTGGGAGGCCATCAGAAGTTCTGACCCAGATCCGCTGTCAGATGATCAACCTGTTGGTGAAACTGGATGAGTCAGAACTTCTGACTCTAGAACCTGCAAAACAGAACCTTGTTAGTGGGGAAACCAGAAGTTCTGATTTCCCTGCGCTGCAAGACAGAAGTTTGTTAGTGGAGAAACCAGAAGTTCTGATTCTGCTGAAAAGGCAATAACTCTCAGAGGTTCTGATGTCATTGACAGCAAAACAGGCTTCAGATGTGCTAACGTCAAAGTCAGCACTTGGCTTTTTCCTGCACTAATCAGAACATCTGCAATCCTGTTGTTACTCCATAAAACAGGAAACATATTTGGAACAGATCCAGCAAAATAGAAAAAATGTTTCAGAGGTCAGAATCACCAAGGTCACAGGCAAGTCCTATACTGGCTCAGAACGTTCTGAGGTATGAGAATCCTTAGAACATAAACAGCAATAACATGAATATTTACATTATGTTACTTGAATATGCACAGCTGATGATGCTTAACAGTGGTGAAGGTCAGCAGGTGCTTACCTGACTGTTTGGAAAGTGGTGGGTGAAAGTTAGCTTTTGGTTCTGGTGGTGTTCTGGACAGATTTGGAAAAAAGGGAAGTGAAGGTGTATACGTGTATAGGGTCAGAAGTTTGGAAAGAGCGTTTTTGATTTACAGAAAAGAGCTGGATGTTTGATGAAGTTGAAGGTGAAAAACTTAAAGTTATGAAACAAAGCTGGAGATTTTGGCAGAGTTTCAGAATGTTATGTTGCTAGGAGTTTCGTTTCTCTCTTAGCAGTTTTTTCTGTTTCTTTTCTTGAACCTCTTTTGCAGTGATGAAAGCTCTCTATTTATAGGCAAAGTTCTTGTGGATGCCTTGAACATTTAAGGCGCCAACAGAGTTTGAATTTGTTTTTTGACAGAAATTCCTGGGAAGTTGTGATACAGCTATCTTTCAGCCTAGGTTGCAGCAGCAGGCGTAGATTGGGGAGAAGTGACCTCTGAAGTGGGCGGTGGCGTGAAGACCCATGCCAGAATCTGTGCAAAAGCATTTTCCAAGCCACACGTGAATGCTCAGGAGTGGTTGGAAGCATTAATGGGCATTAAATGATGACAATACCTGTCAATACCAACGTTCTGGTAATGGAAACCAGCGTTGAATCAACAGCGTAAACCATGCTCTGGCCTTGGCTACCTGTTGTCTTAGCAAACTCTGGAGATTCTCCTGGTTTTCTGGTGTGTTCCTTGGATCTACTTCTGGACAATCTGGACTTAGAGATTCTGTATCAATGTGACACCTATCCTTCTGGCCTTTCATCTTCTGATTTCAACCTGTTCTGAAGGAGTCTTCATACTTTCCTGTTTCTCTTGCATTCCTTTAGCAAATTCTGACTGAGCTTTTGTAACTGCTGAAGGGGCATATTCTGTTTGAGGCTTACATTCTGAACCACGTTTACAACTTCTGATTGAACTGATGTAGCTGCTGAAGAGCCAACTTCTGACCACGTTGAGCCAAGCTTGCAACTTCTGACCGTCTTCATCTGGAAGGGGTCCAGAAGTTCTGAAGTGCTGATTTTGTTTCTAAAAACACTTATTTTAAAGAAACATTCTAAGCACTTAGAATTTGATTTTCCTCAAGATGAAAGCGTTGTTTCCGGAGTTTGTGAGACCATCTTGCTCTTGTAAGTGGCTTGCTTGGGCAAAAGGATAACCCAGGACTTGGATTTGTTTCGGGGGACTTTGAAAAATCTAAGATGGTTTCCTGAAGAAAGGGAGGGCAAATTTTGGGGTACAACAATATTTCTTATAATATGAGAGCTTCATTGGATTGAAGTACCACATCTTAAAAGATAATGACAAGAATGACATAAACCTTAGAAAACCATACGATGATCAAAAGAACTAAATTCTGAGAGAATCCTCGTCATCATATTCTGTGTTTCAACAATTTTGGATTTAGCGTTTTCTGAGTCCTTAAATTCTCGTCCTGAAGGAGTGACTTTATTTCCTTTAGCAACTCCATTTTAATAACACTTCTCAACTTAGGTTTAGGCTTAAGAACAAAAGCCTTTTTTCCTCCATGTGTTGCAAGCAGCGACAGTCCAAATGTCATAACAGATGTTTCAACTATAATGCCAAAATATCTGCAACATAGATAACTTAATTCTTGGGTACCCATGATTTCTTGGGTCCTCTATTGTTAGTTCCCCCATAGTTTTTGATAAATTTGCATTTAACGGTAGAATAATCATATTTGTAAGAATTAAACTTAGATGATTTAGCCAAAGGTTTTGCCTTAGGTTCAGAAGTAGATTTCTCTTTTTTCCCTTATCTTTAGGCACAAACCCATCAGAGATAAAATGGGAGTGAAGAGTATTAGGTTTATCTTCCTTATTAAAACTGGATTTGTCATAAGAGTTATAACCAATACCATTGGTTCCATTTATGCTCACGTCATAGATCATAGAAGCCATCATGCTTATCCATATGCTTCTGGCTAGAAATTTATAGAAGGCTTTGTCATATTTCATAATGACATCATCAGTACTCTTAGAAGCTTATAAAAGAGTTTTCATGCCTTTGAGAGCAGAGTTATCATCTTTGAGAAAGAAGTTTTCTTCATTTAAAATGGAGAGATCTTCCTTAAGCTTAATATTTTTAGAAGATGTGGATTCAAGGGACTTTTAAGTTCCTTGAATTCAATCTTGAGTAACTCATATTTTTCCAGAATTTCAACTAAGGAAAAAGTTAATTCATAATGAGTAAGGTCAGAAAATACCACTTTGGAGAATACCTCTTCTGTGTCCCGAATTTGATTCTAATTTATCTTCTAGATGGATCCTTTTAACATACATTCCAGCTTGAGCCATCAGCGTCATGTTAGCATGTTCTTCTTTTAAGTCATGTTCTGAAGATTCATAATCATCCCAAGTTGCCATCATCCCTTTCTTCTTGCTCTTGAGAGCTTTCTTCTTTGACTTGCCCTTCTACAGTTCAGGACAATCATTCATGTAGTGTCCTAGATCGTTGCACTCATAACAAGTGACATCTTTATGTTGTAACTGGTTTATTTTTATCCTAAGGAAGGGAATATAAAGGTTAACCCTAATTTGGACAGAGATTTTAGGTTATTGGACTCGTTCTTAGACGAAGGAAAGGTGTTAGGAACCCCTCATCTACCTTGTTCACAAGAATACTAGGGTTTAGAAACACAATCTTTGAGAAATAAGGTTTTAGTTTTTTTATTAGGGGAACTCTCCACTATTTTAGTCGTATGCCTACATATCCTCTTAAGAGGAATCAGAGTCCCAATTCGTAGTTCGCAGTTGGTTGGTGTTTTTTATGGATTACGAAGATGTTTGAATTTCCCTTGTATTTAGTCTGGGTGTGTGAATAACAGAGTTATTAGACAAAGTGCACAATCGATTAAAACATTTTTGTAATCCTTTTTGAAAATTAATTTAGAGTTTAATTGATTTAATAAAAAGAGTTTAGTGTTGGTTAGGTATTTTTCAATGTAAAAATATATAAAAATGTCTTATTAATACATGATTAAAATAATTGTAATGCAATAAATAAATATTTGGATGAGTTGGAAAATAAATATTTGAGTTTATAGTAATAATAGAATAATATTAAAATTTTATAAACATATTAAAATATAAAATATAAAAAATAATGATTGTAAATAATAAAAGGAATTAAAACGCAAAGGGTGTAAATTGTGGTGGGCTAGCAAAATAGGGGGATATAGGTAGTAGGTGTTGCACCCCAAAATTTACCCTCTTGATTTAGGCTTATGTTTCATCATAAACATCATATTGCATTGCATTCATACATGGTGTAAGGATCAAGGTATTTTGGTTTATAAAGTTTCCCTCAAGCTTTGGAAGATTGATTGTATTGACAAGTTGCTCAAGGAGAGCCTTATTATCTAAACCTCTGGATATTTCAATCTGAAAGGTGTCACATATCTCAAGATATCTCATCCACCTCATTGGATCATCAGAAGATTGAGTATTGTGTTGTTTATAAGGAGAACCACCTCCTTTTTTATTCATCAGTCAAAATTAGGGTTTTGCCCAAGTTGGGGTTATTGGGGTCTAAATGATCCAAGTATTTAAGCATCATTATTTTATCATCATTGGAATCATTTTTGTTCAAAAATCCTCTCTTGATGCCCAGAGGAATTAGGGGTTTGAAGCTTGACCATTTATCTCCTAATGTAGAGTGCAAAATTAGGGTTGGAGTTTTAATCTGGGATTCTTTGGAACTTTGAGTGGAAACTCTTGAAATAGCCTCTATGTGTTTTTAATGTCATATGTTTGAAGTTTTAGTTCACTAATTTTGAATAAAAGTGGTTCAATTGAATCAAAAGGGAAAAATAGTCATTTTACTTAAAGTCAACAAAATCAAAGTTGACCAAGTGGACTTTTGGTCAACATGAAGCATTTGACATTTATTTTCATGTGGGATGATCATTGATGATTTATGAAATTCTGGCTGCAGATACTCAATGTCACGTTCAATGTTATGACACCGTATCTGACTTTCTATAAGACAGTAAATACAAAAACAGTAAAGAACACAGTCAATTGTTTACCCAGTTCAATGTGCAACAACACCTACTCTGGGGGCTACCAAGCCAGGGAGGAAATCCACTATAAGAGATGTTAATTCAGGAATAAACCAACCAATTTATCTCCTTCACTTAAGACCTACTCAATGCAATTTCAATCTAAGTACAACTTAAACCTGAGTTCCTACTCACTCCCCCTCAATCACAGCAGTGATACATAAAACAATTTGACTAATGAATTGATGAAGACACTCTTCAAAAACATACACTTGATTAAGCTTCACAGCTTTTTAATCAAGTAACACAACCACTCTTGCTTCACAGCTTTGAGTGATACACACACCTAACTTGACTCTGCTTCACAGCTTTAGTCAAGAGACATACAAACACTCTTGCTTCAAAGCTTTGAGTGCTACACAACCCTTACAATTAAAAACCTATTCCAAGTCACTTATCACAATGATAATTGCTTGGATTACAATAGTTAAAACTATACAGCTTTTAAATGATCTTCTGTCAAAAAAGGGATTGCTTTCAAAGCAGCAGCTCTGTTGAATATATAGCAGCTGCATCTTCAGTTAGGGTTTCCACAAAAAGCTAGGGTTAATTCCATTTGACCTTAAGACTAGGTCACAGGACTTTATCAACCAGGTTAGGGTTGAGCTAGGTTAACCCAAAGAAAACGCAGGATTCTGTTCTGGAAAGACTGAGTCATTTTCCTGAAAAAACTCAGAATTAACCAAACTGCAAACCTGTTAGTTCAGAACAGGATGTCTTAACATTTGTTATGACATCTGAATTCCTGTTTACTGATTTTGGTAAATGTGATCATTTTGCAAAATGCTCAGATACACACTCATAAACATCAGTACCTGTATGACAATATTTTTCTGCAAAGGTACCTAATGAATCAGTGCAAACTAAACTAGAATGTTATGACATCAGTCATGACATTCACACATACACTTGGGATTTACCAAAAATGCAAGCCAATAACTAAACAACTACAAACTCCCCCTTTAGCAGCAGAAAGAAATGACTGCAGAAAAATAGAATGTCTAATTAAGTAAGTACCAAAATATATCTCCCCCTCTTTAGCCACAAATGGGCCAAAGATACATGTTCATAAAAATTATACAGTCATCCAGAAAAAGTAATAAGAGCAGCAGCTAAAAACTGAACACACTTCCAAACTCCACCAGGGACCAGCATCAACTCCACCAAACAACAACCAACCTTTAAGCACTGTCATCAGACTCAGAGGAGCTAGTTTTTCAGTATTGAGATGACCTTCAGCTTCTACACCCTCTTCCCTTCTGTTTCCTTCAGCTTCCTCCTTTTCTAACCTAGCAATTAGGATTTCTAGGGTCTTTTTCCTAGCTTCCAGTTCTTTGCAGGTCTCTTTTAATACAGCTATGACATCAGATGTCTTGGACTGGGTCTTCACAGACGATGTCTCAGCTGATGTTATGACAATATCAGGAGCATGAGATCCCTGAAATAGTTTGTAGTGCAACCCAAGGGCAGGAGCTCTTTTGCAAGCAGTATCTCTTGCCACCAGGATATCAGGGTATTGTGCAAGGATAATTCCACAAAGGAGGGAGGGAAAGGCAATTGGTCCTTTGACAGCATAACTACCAGCATGTTTTAAAGTTTGTTCAAAAATATACCTGCCATAGTCAAAAGCAGTCTTGGTTCCCACGGCATAAATAAATCTCCCCAATCCTGTGGAGATAGTTGATTTATGGTTTGTAGGCACCCAGTTGGCTGCACCAATCTTGTGCAGGATGGCAAATTTCATGCTAAGTTTGCTGGCATTCAGCTTGCCTTTCAAGGGCCAGCACTTCACTTGCCTTGCTGTGATGGTTTGACAAACTTCATTGTCAGTGACTTCCAGATCAGGACAATCCTCATTTGTTCTTCCAAGAAATTTGTTAATCTCTGATGGAGAGAAATTAACCCTTCTTCCTCTAACAAAAACACTTTCAAAGTCAGCTGACCTTCCATCAGCACAATCATTAGACAAGTTAACTATGAACTCCTTGACCAGAGTTTCATAACACTTGTTAAATTTTATCACTGTCTTCATCAGTCCAGCATTCTTGATCAGGTCCATGATGTCTTTGGACTCCATGGCATCATTGTTGAGTTCTCTTTCTAAAGATATTCTCTTTAAGCAAACATACTTCCATCTGTTTGCATTGTCAGGATGATTAAAAGAGATGTTGTCTGTTGGGACTTCAGGAACTCTAGCAATTTTGCTGGAGGGGAGCTTCCTTCTGATAGGAATTTCTTCAACATCAATCTCAAACTCTGATTCCTTATCAGAATCAGAAGATTCAGGTTCTTTTCTCTTCTTTGAAATTGGTTGTCTAGCAGTATGCACCTGGGCTTTCACCTTCCCTTTGGACTGAATAGTTTTAACAGATTCTACCCCAGCCATGCCTTCAGCCTTGGATTTCTTAACAGTAGGTTTATCTTTGGACACACATTTTGCATCATTCTGATTACCCTTTCTTTTCATCAATCTCCTAGCTATGCTAGGGTTTACATTGGCAATCAGATCATTATCTGAGTAATCCTCATCCACATCAATGATAGGTGGATCAGCAGTCTTTTCTGAAGGGTTCTGAATGTTGTCATTTTGTGTCACAACATTCTCAGAGACATCTACATTCTCAGAGACGTCCACATTTGGGCTTCCTGATTGATTTAAAGGGATAGAAATCCCCGGTACAGGTTGGTTTCCGCTTAGTATACTAGTAACAAGCCTAGCAATAGCTTGATGAACTTGAACTGATCCTTCTCTATTTGGTACAGAAGAAGAAGGATGAGAAGGATTACCAGAGGCTGCAGCTTGAGCTCTTCCTGCATGTCTAGTTCTCAGCTTTTTGACTTTGGCGGGGTCAGTTGCCATCTCTCTGAGAGGAGTGACCTCAAGAACTTCAGATTCTATGCATGTGGTGATTGCTCTAGAGTCTTGGTCAGATGATGAAGATGATGAGGATGATGAAGTTGCCTTGGTTGAAGATGATGTCTGAGACATTTTGATTGACTTAGAGCACCAGCAGCAATTTGAGAGAAAATTTTGATTGAGAGAAGGGAACATGTTGCAAAGTCGAGAGAGGTAGGAGGCAAAAGAGAGTCTTTTCAACTTCTTAAGAATTTTGAAAGAATTTGGAAAACATATGATTAACCCACTAAAAATAGACTTAACAAAATTAACTCCTTCAACCCTTGTTTTAAGCAAAATTAATTGCTATAATTTCTCATGTTGGCAAATACCCAACCTACCCCTCAAGTTTTCAAGTTTATTTCCAACAAGAGCCTTGGTAGAAGAATCAGCCAACTGAAGCTTAATGATACCATGTTCTAGTTTAATTGACTTCTTCTCTACAAAGTCAATGTGCTTGGTCCTGCTATGCTGAATAGGGTTCATGGAAATATTGATTGTATTCAGATTGTCACAATATAATGTCACAACATCTTGTGAGACATTATGCTCAGTGAGCATCTGTTTTGTCCAGATATTTTGAGAACAGTTATTCCTAGCTGCAACCATTTCAGCACAGAGTTGAGAAGGCATTCTTTTGACATGAATCATAGTTCTGGTTGATTCTTGAATGATTTTCTTTTTGTCCACTCCATTTTGATGGAGAGTTATAGGAGAAGAGACTTCACGACTCATTTCTTCAGGGAGACATAATTTATTAGACTTGTTGTTTCCAACATCCTTGTCATGATTACCTCTGGTTCTGACAACACATCCTTCTTCAAGTTTATTCACCACATCATAGACATGTTTCTTTTTACTAAGCCTTTCAATTTTAAGTTCACCACAAACCCTTCTTTTATCAATCTGTAGTTTTGGAGTCCTTCTGACTGCTTCCATAGAGATAGCTCTTTTTATTCTTCTTAGATGAAGATGACCAAGCTTATGATGCCATCGTTTCATCTCTTTTTCTTCTTTGGTAATTGGACATAGTGGAGTTATTAGTGTTCTCAGGCTGCCACAAGTAACAGTTATCTTTGGATCTGATTCCTTTCATTACAACTTCTAGTTTTTCATTAATTACTAGACATTCAGATTTTGAGAAGTTGACCTTGAATCCTAGATCACATAATTGACTGATACTAATGAGATTAGCAGTCAGCCCTTTTACCAGCAAGACTTCACTCAGACTTGGAACTTCAGGGCAGTCCAAATTACCAACTCCTTTGATTTTACCTTTAGCACCATCTCCAAAGGTCACATAACTAGTGTTGTGAGGTTTAACATGATTGAGAATGTTCTTTATTCCAGTCATGTGTTTAGAACACCCACTGTCAAAGTACCAGCCTTCCTTTGCAGACACTCTCGGGGAAGTATGGGCTATCAGGGCAGTAGCCTTTTTCTTCCATTGAGGAGTATGTGGTACCTTTTTAGACTTAGGTTTGACACCTGAGTTTTGATTGGGGTATCCATGCAATCTGAAGCAGAAGGGCTTTATGTGGCCATATCTCCCACAATGATGACATCTCCATCTTTGGTACCTTTTCTTCATATGTCTCTGTTTCTGATGTTGAGAGTTGTGTTGAGACATCTTCTTTGACAATTGTTTAACAGGCCTGATCTTCTTGTCTGCACCAGATTTCTTAGCTTCCATAAATCCTAGTCCAGATTTGTTTCCCACATTTTGTCCAACTTGAAGAATCTCTTCCAATTTATCTGTTCCATTGGTCAGCATCTTGACAGATTTGGTCATTTGGTTCAGTTGTGAGTTTAGCAATTGAACTTCCCCTTCTAGATGACTTATAGTTTCAAGATCTGCCCTTTTTTCAGCCTCCAGCTTTATAATGAGTTTTGATTGTTTCTCATTCTGCACACAGACTTCAGCACTTCTGATACACAATTTCTTGTAGGTATCAGCCAGTTCTTCAAATGTCACTTCTTCATCATTGGTGTCACTTTCAGATGTACAAACACCAGTTAGAGCAGTAACTAGTTTGGCAGATTCTTCTTCAGAATTACTTTCTGAATCACAGTCAGACCAAGTCACAGTCATTCCTTTCTTTTATTTCTTAAGAAAGGTTGGACATTCAGCTCGAATATGCCCATATCCTTCACAACCATGGCATTGAATTTCTCTGCCTTGGTTTCCCTTCTCTTCTGACCTTGGTCTTCTGCTGGAACTGTCAATGTCAGAGGGAATGTTATGAACATTAGACCTTGACTTTGGATCCATTCTTTTGATGAGTTTGTTGAACTGTCTTCCAAGCATGGCTATAGCTTCTGAAATATTTTCTTCTTCATCCTCCTTGTTTTCAACATCAGTGTTGGATACAAGTGCTATGCTCTTGTTCTTCTTGTCACCATTATCAGTGATCCCCATCTCAAAAGTCTGAAGAGACCCAATAAGTTCATCCACTTTCAACTTGCTGATGTCATGGGCTTCCTCTATGGCAGTTACCTTCATTGCAAATCTTTTAGGCAAGGATCTGAGAATCTTTCTCACCAGTTTTTCTTCTGACATCTTTTCTCCCAGTGCTCCTCAGGTGTTGGCAATCTCCAAGATGTTCATGTGAAACTCATGAATGGTTTCATCTTCCATCATTTTTAGATTCTCAAACTTGGTAGTCAACATCTGAAGCCTTGACATTTTTACTTTGGAAGTGCCCTCATGAGTAGTTTTGAGAGTGTCCCAAACTTCCTTGGCCAGTTCATATTGATGTACTAGTCTGAAAATGTTTCTATCAATTCCATTGAACAAGGCATTTAAAGCTTTGGAATTTCCCAGGGCAAACTCATCTTCTTCTTTACTCCAATCTTCCTCAGGCTTCAGACTGATTGTCCCATCTTTCTCAGTTATGGTGGGATGGTTCCATCCTTTGTCAGCAGCTCTCCAAGCCTTTTTGTCCAGAGATTTTAAGAAGGCAATCATACGAGGTTTCCAGTAGTCATAATTAGTTCCATCCATAATGGGTGGTCTATTTCCAAAAACACCTTCTTTGTCCATAGTGCCAGAAAGTAATATCCCTAGAACTCACCCAGTAATACAGGCAGGGTGCCTGCTCTGATGCCAATTGAAATTCTGGCTGCAGATACTCAATGTCACGTTCAATGTTATGACACCGTATCTGACTTTATATAAGACAGTAAATACAAAAACAGTAAAGAACACAGTCAATTGTTTACCCAGTTCAGTGTGCAACAACACCTACTCTGAGGGCTACCAAGCCAGGGAGGAAATCCACTATAAGAGATGTTAATTCAGGAATAAACCAACCAGTTTATCTCCTTCACTTAAGACCTACCCAATGCAATTTCAATCTAAGTACAACTTAAACCTGAGTTCCTACTCACTCCCCCTCAATCACAGCAGTGATACATAAAACAATTTGACTAATGAATTGATGAAGACACTCTTCAAAAACATACACTTGATTAAGCTTCACAACTTTTTAATCAAGCAACACAACTACTCTTGCTTCACAGCTTTGAGTGATACACACACCTAACTTGACTCTGCTTCACAGCTTTAGTCAAGAGACATACAAACACTCTTGCTTCAAAGCTTTGAGTGCTACACAACCCTTACAATTAAAAACCTATTCCAAGTCACTTATCACAATGATAATAGCTTGGATTACAATAGTTAAAACTATACAGCTTCTAAATGATCTTCTGTCAAAAAAGGGATTGCTTTCAAAACAGCAGCTCTGTTGAATATATAGCAGCTGCATCTTCAGTTAGGGTTTCCACAAAAAGCTAGGGTTAATTCCATTTGACCTTAAGACTAGGTCACAGGACTTTATCAACCAGGTTAGGGTTGAGCTAGGTTAACCCAAAGAAAACGCAGGATTCTGTTCTGGAAAGACTGAGTCATTTTCCTGAAAAAACTCAGAATTAACCAAACTGCAAACCTGTTAGTTCAGAACAGGATGTCTTAACATTTGTTATGACATCTGAATTCCTGTTTAATGATTTTGGTAAATGTGATCATTTTGCAAAATGCTCAGATACACACTCATAAACATCAGTACCTGTATGACAATATTTTTCTGCAAAGGTACCTAATGAATCAGTACAAACTAAACTAGAATGTTATGACATCAGTCATGACATTCACACATACACTTGGGATTTACCAAAAATGCAAGCCAATAACTAAACAACTACAATTTATTTTGATGAGAACTGCAAGCTTAAGAGGTTACTTGGGTTTGAAGTTATCTTGGTGATTGAAAATTCCACTAAGTGTCCTTGATTTTTGGCCTGACTTTGCAAGGGCATAACTTTCTCATTTTTCAGGGGATTTTGGTTATTCTTTCTGCCAATTAAAGAGGGGAAAACAATCAACAAGGGCCCACAGAGGATAAAAAACACACTTCATACTCAAAATCGAAATTTATAAGCCTTTGAAGTTTAAGGCAAGTTAGGCATTTGTTGAGGCACCTTAGGCGTCGGGCCAGACAAGGCAAGGCATTTGTCCTAGGCAATTCATCAAACTGTTGGTAACATACCTATATATTTTGGTTCAAGGCATAATTCAAAAATATGCCTCGTGAATTTTGAAGAGGACTATGAAAGCTTCTCATTAAGCTTGGAGTCAATCAGTTTGATTTAAATTCGAAAGAGTTATGGTTTAAGGAAGTTGGGTGCTGAAACTGGATTCGAGGGGGCTCTCTCTGATTGCCTTCAGCTTAGACCATTTGAGTTGGCTTTGTGGGCTGGTCGAATCCTCCTTTTGCTCCATTTTATTTTCTTCAACTTGGACCATTCGAAGTGCGACTTTGTGGGCTGGTCGAAGCCTCATTTCTTTCTCTCTTCGATTTGAACTAATTGAAGTGTCATCTTTGTGGGTTGGTCGAAGCCTCATTGTTTCTTCTTAGTTTTAACATTCAAAGTGGGCTGGTTGAAGCTTCACTCTTCTTGCTTTAGTTTGGACCATTCAAAGTGGCTTTGAGGGCTGGTCGAAGCCTTTTGCTTCCTACTTTGTTCTTCTTCAGTTTAGACATTCGAAGTGTTGTCTTAAGAGCTGGTTGAAGCCTCATTCTTTCTTCTTCGTTTGGACATTCAAAGTGTCACCTTATGGGCCGGTCGAAGCTTCCTTTTTCCCTCTTGGTTTTCTCTCAATTTGGACATTCAAATTGATCCTGAAGGTTGGTCGAAGCCTCATTTTCTCTCTCTTCGATTTAAACTAATTGAAGTGTCATCCTTGTGAGATGGTCGAAGTTTCATTCTTCTTGCTTCAGTCTGGACCATTTGAAGTTACCTTGGGCTAGTTGAAGTCTCATTTCTTCTCCTTTCCTTCTCTCTCATTTTAGACCAATCGAAGTGTTATATTTAGCAGGCCAGCGCGCACAGTCTTGGGAAATTTGGCTTGAGTTGCCCAAGAATCCTAAGCCTCATATCTTGCTCATCCCTCCATCATTTCTTTCAAACCTCATCTTGTTTTGAAGCTTAGAATATGTTCTTTAATTGACTCAAGGAAAATTTGAGAACGCACGAGCCAATTTCCTATGGCTTCATTTAGAAATCAACTGACTCTTGGTGCGCGTGTGGGTCATGCAAGTTACAGGGTGATATTGCACATGTTTGACACGAACCACTCACTTCGTTTCTTACTCCTTTTGTCCAAACAGTCAAACTTTCCTTGCCTCCCCACGCTTTATGCATTTTTGCTAAAATTGGTAACTTTCATCACAAGCAAATCAGTCCCATGTGCAATCCTTGCCACCTTACCCCCTCACGCTTTGTTTTCCTCACTCATACAACTCATAGCTCATCAAAGGGCAGCATAAAAAGCCAAGTAAACAAATAAAACGCAAGCACATGATCTCACATTTCCATTTACCTTTTTTGGCCAAATTGCCCCCATCAGATTTATATGAGTTATGACCCTATTGCCCTTGCTCTAAACACACTATATAAACACTGCATTGTTCATTAAAAAAAGAGAATAAGGAGGAGGAGAGGAACGCAAGGCTGGAGGAAGTTCAAATCTGAAGTTACTTTTTTCTTTCATAAATCCATTGCTTGGATTCTCCAAGTTTGCTTGTGCGTTTCTAGTGATTCTTCTTGCATTCTCTTCTCCAAGTGATAAGGATTGTAAATCGAGGCTTGGTTTGCAGTTGGAATGAAGGAGTCAGTAGATTGCTTTTGCCTTGAGGTAGGTTTTTCATGGACTTCGATTCTAATGATTAAGCTTGAATTGATGATGTAAATTGTGTGTATTGTGGTTTAGCTGACCAGACTTTAGGCCTGATGTATATTTGATGCCTTGTTGAAGCTTAAATCGTGCATTAGAGATCTCTACAACTTATGTGTTTCAGTATTTTGTGTTGTTTTCTCATGCTTATTTCTCTCTGATCTTTGATCTATATGAAAATTTGTGAACATCATGATATAGCCTGGTAATTTGGCTTTAATTTACACTTGATTTGGTGAAAAACGACTGAGAAATGAGTATGTAGTGATAGTCTGAACATTGAGCCCTAGCCTCAGCATTTCGTGCATTCCTGGCTAAGGATGGAGGTTGAAGATGATGTGGTGGCGCAATTCCATTGGTCCTTTTTAATTTTGAATTATTTGAATCTTGTTTTATAACTTGATCTTCCCTGATTTTATTTCTTGATCAAAACTTGATGAAAAATTCTAAACAAATTCATGAAACCTAAAAAAATATATCTGACCTTCTTCATTTTTTTCAGAATTTTTGAAAATGTTTTGATTGGTTTTAAAATTCGTGTGATCAATTAATTGTTTGTTTGACATTTAATTTTATTTTGATATTTCTCTTGATCCAAAAATTCCACAAAAAAACATAGAAGCTTATTTTTAATAATAATATTTGAATATAATTTTGGATGAATATTTTTCTGACTTTTGATTAGAATCTTGTTTTAAAATATGAATATTTGTTTAATTGTTTGATGGTTTAAACTTTGATTTTATTTGACTTTTCCTTAATGCAAAAAAAAAATGGAAAAATAAGTTTTATGATCCATGGAGTTTTCTTTATTTGTGTTTGATTTTAGTTTGAATTATTTAGAATTGGAACTTGATTAATCAATAATTAAGTTTATTTTCTAAATAATTAGGGTTTTGGTAATTCACTTGTTTGATTTAATTCCAAAAACAAATTTTCCTTAAGTTTCAATTGAATTCAGCTCTTGTTTAAAGTTCATATATGGATTAAGGATATCAAAAATATTTTTCTTGAATTAATTGATGAGGTTTGGTATTTTCCATTGATTTATTTTGAAAGTTTGCCTAGTTTGGTAGTTTTGCCAACTAGTTTTGGTCTTTGAGCCTCATTTGATCGCTTCCTCTACTATCCATAAACTTAAAATATGTTTACTGGATTCTATACATATCAAGGATGTTGATAAAAGTTTTGTTTGAATTATGGAAGTCCATTTCTATTTTTGATGAGTCTTCAAAGTGAAGTGCCCAATTGATGTTGCATATCTTGTTGCAATTTATTTGATGGCCAATGAACTTGTGAGAGGCCTATAATTTGACACTTAATGATTATGATGCTCCTGTTTTCCTCACACCAATTCAAATCAATTCACTCGATTTCCCATAAGAGGTTAATGAGCCCTTTTGATTCATGCCTCCTAACTAATGATTCTTTTCTTGTTTTTTTACTTTGAACTTTAAGCTTTTGGTTTGAGTTTGAGGTCATCAAATGACCAATGATAGCATCTTGAGGATTGATACATCAAGGTTGGTCTCATAAATACTTGAGATCACTTGACCTCTAATGTTTGAACCATTCCATCTCATTGTGAATTTGATGTTCAATCCTTTCTTTTCTTTTCAATCTTTTAGGTATATTGAATGCACTTGTGCAACATGTATTAGAATCAACATTTTAAACTCTTGATCATATCCTCATAGCATGTTAGAATCTTGATTTCAATTCTATGAATGGTTTAAGTCTTCTAACTTGTCTTTGTTTGAATTCTTTGTCTTGCTAACTTGTCATCCAAGCTTTGTGATACATTTTGTGGAATCCCTCTTCTTTGTTATGCTTGTGAACCATAATGAAATGAATGAGTATGAGTGTTAAGTGTTTGCTAATGACTTCTAAAGTCTTTGTTTGTATTTCTTATCTAGCTCATTTGATCCTTAATTGATATTTACTTGTCAATTCAACATGGTGACATGAAAGGAGCAACAATTCTTTATTTTTGACCTAGTAGTTGTTTGAGTTTGCTTGATGCTTCTTACATCTACTGATTGGATGTTTTGTCATCATGTTCTTTCATTTCTTTTTCATACCATCTTCCATCTCTTATTATTTCATCATCCATCTTTGAAATCACTAATTTGTCTGTTGAATGTGCGAGGTACTCCGAGGAAAGTTTTTCCATTTAGACTTGGTACTGTAATGTTCCACTTTATTTGTGGAACACAATTGGTTGTGTTTGCGCCATTCATGTGCTTTGTATATTTGTCATTCTTTTGCAGGATATATATGTGGTCATGAATGTTATACCTCACTTGTGGGATATGTTCATATTTGGAGCCTCAATGCATATATTTAATGGTGTGATTTCTAACTTGATTTATTTACTGATGCTAGCTTGCTTGAAGATCTCTGGGTTTCTTTTTCTTGCTCATTTGCTACGGATAATTATTTGTTTGGTATTACACTATTTCCCTTTTACTATTTTCGCTCCTTATTACTTTCTATTGCGTGATGGGATCTCCATTTTTTATATATGTCAGGAGTCCCTCTGATTTATTTAAAGACCTGTTTAAGGCAATTCTGCATATGTACCTTGCTTGCTACTCTTGTTTAAACACTTGTTTGCTTACTTGTTTGGTATTTACCATGCTCCCTTAGGATTGTTCAAGTAGGTTTAGTCCTCGAGTTAGACCCTAGGTTAGGAATCCAAGTATGCTAACATAGGGTAGAATCTCCCCTCTTTTATCCTCAACCTTAGGGTCAATCATCTTATGATAACATTAGGGCTAGAGATTAGGATAGTCTCCCTTAGTTGTTTTATTTTCCTTTTCATTCTTGCATCCTAAAACTAAAACGTCTTCTTGGAAAATCATAAAACACCTCTAATAAACTTAAATCCTTCTTCAAGGTAAAAAATACAAACCAATCTTATTTGTTTGTGCTCCTCTTGTTTTTGTTTTATCATCTGGGGTATTGATGTTTCGCCATCTTTTCCATGTTATCTTCCTATCTTTTAGTCAATGTTTCGCCATCGCATATTCTTTTAGCCGATGTTTCTCCATCGCATATTCTTTTAGTCGATGTTTCGCCATCGCACATTCTTTTAGCCGATGTTTCGCCATTGCACATGTTTGTTATCCTACTTTGATTCTGGATATCATTGTTATGTGTAGTGTTTTATCATCTGATCTGTTTATGTCTTGCCTTCTTCACCATGCTATCTTGCTATTCTTTTAGCTGATGTTTCACCATCCCAAGTTCTTTTAGCCGATGTTTCTCCATCGCACATGTTTGTTATCCTACTTTGATTCTCTATATCATTGTTAGGTGCGATGTTTTATCACCCGGTTTATTGATGTTTCTCCATCTTTGCCATGTTATCTTCCTATATTTTAGTCGATGTTTCGCCATCGCACATTCTTTTAGCCTATGTTTCACCATCGCACATGTTTTTTATCCTAACTTGATTATCCATATCATTGTTAGGTGTGATGTTTTATCATTTGGTTTGTTGATGTTTCGTCATCTTTGCCATGTTACTTTGTTATCATTTAGCTGATGTTTCACCATCGTGTTTGTTTGTTGTTTTATCTTGTGTTTTGCCATCTTGACTGTTTCTTTTGTCTTCTTAACTAAAAAAACACAAACCAACAGAATATATGAGCCAAACTATGGCTGCTCCGATTCCTTAAAAGGGATATGTAGACATTGGGGTAGGGCCCAAGCGAGCACAACTTTTATTTTCCCTACATTCTTTTGTCCTTTCTTTTACATGAATTCCCTGTACAACTTAGATATAGATTTTTGCACACCCATTAGATTAGACAACAAGAGGGAATATCATAGGATACTACGGGCGTGTGGGGTGCTAATACCTTCCCCTCTCATAACAAACTCCCTTACCCAATCTCTCAGTTGCAAGACTATGATTTCACCCTCTTCAAGTTTTCTCGATGTTTACCTTTCCCTTTCGAAGGGATAAAAGATGTTCGGTGGCGACTTCATTGATTTCTATATTATATGACGGTTCAGCCGGTTGTTTCAGCTGGCAACTTCACTGGGGAAGCAGGGATCTATTGCTGGTCCATCCCGGAGTCAATCCTAGCTCTTCTTTGTTGTTTTCTTTGGGTGTTTATTTATTTCCAGTTTTGTATATACTATTTGCATATGTTTGTGCATGTGTTTTACCGCTTTCCATATATTTGGTTATTTGTTGTGCTGGCTCTGCTTTCTTGTTGGGTGGGTGTTACAAGAGGTAAAAGGCCCCATACCCAGGCCAAGTGACAACCATAGGAACCCTAGGAATAGAGTGGAACATGAACGACTAGTCGACTTTGGTTTGCTAGTGCGGTCATGTCATCCACGCTCAGATGAGAGTATAAATGGGGTTCTATCATTTCACATAGGTGTTTCGACGATAGTGGCTTCAAGCATACCCATGATCCTGAGTTACCCTTTCCTTACCCTGACCTAGTTTACACCTGTGAGTGGGGAGGGAATATTGATTCTTACAGGTACAGGTGGTGACTCTAGTTCTGACGGTGACTTTGGTTATGTTGCTGACTTGAGTTCCGTTGGTGACCATGTTCCGATAGTTACTGTGTGTTTTTTATGGTGACTTGATATTATTGGTGACTATACATTCTCTCGATTTTACCCTGAACTTCTCACCTTGGAATGGCCATTTATTTCGGTAGTTCAAAAGTTATCTTTTATGATAGGGAGATTTTGGTCTCATGCAGTTGTTGACCCACTTGGTACTTGGTTCTTTTATGTTCTAAGATGGTGCCGGAACTTTGAACTGGTGATATCCATATGATTCAGAAATAGTGCAGCAATCATATTAAGGAATATTCTAACTTTGATCCCATGTCTTTGCATACATAACATGGTTAACCACATGCTTAACATACATGTTCTGTTATTTCCAAGGAATCATATTTGTAAGCTTTGTGTTGAAATTTTCCATCCCTTACTTGTGTAAAATCAAAATCAAAGCATGTAAATTCCTTGGAAATAAAAGAACATGACATGGCATCCATTCATGCACTTCATTCATGTTCATGCATCCATAACAGGTACTTGAAGATTGGGGATTTTTATCCAGACCAAGTGTTCTCCTTAGAGGTTCGACTTGATTTTTATTGTCACATGCTCGGGGATCAGTTATGGAATAACTTCGTGTGATGTACATGCAAGCTTCGGCCCGTGGCCAGAAATTCTTCAAGAAGGAAGATAATCGATTAAAGACTCAGGAGAGTCGGGTCATGGAATTGCTTTCAATCATGGAGTGCTACATAATATTGGGACCTTGGAACATCTTATCAACGGATGGTACCCACTTAATATGGGCTTTTGTATCAGTGCTTCATTTTGTTGACCAACGTCAGATGTAGTTACCACGCTGGGGCATCCGACTATTCAATCAGGGGCACTCTCTACAGCTCTGCATTCTCTGATTTGTTCAACAACAGCCAAACTTTGTTCTACAAGTGAATTCATGGGGCAATGCTTTTAAGAAAAAATAGAAGAAGCTTGATGAGCATGTTGATGTGATCCCAATGCATTACACATGTTATTTCTAGCTCTGATATTTGGGGTCCTCCTCCCACAAACATTTATTCTTATTGCGATACATATGCTAGATGTATCCCCTATTCTGAGGCACTCGGTTTTGATATTGAAAACTGAAAAGGGGTTGAAGTGTAAAGTCTAACACCTATCTGGTGTCTCTTCCAAAAAGTCTAATTCCTATTTGGCCAACCGTCAGACTCTTTCTCACCAACTAGATGTCTCTGTGTTTCTGATAGAAGACGAACTGTATTATTCCTTTCTGGCGTGATATGCTTGGTGATGCAGTTTATAAAAATTCGCTTGGTAAAGCATTCATTCTCTCTCCTGAAAGAATCTACTATGCATATTATTCTGGGGCACATGGCAATTCGATTGAATATGGCATGTCATCCAGAGACAAGGTCCAAGACGGGATCGATCCAAAGACTGTTGTGTTCACATAAGATCTGAAAGGGGATTCTCTTGTCTATTTGAGCATCAAGACTGCAGAAAGTCGTCAGAATCAAGAAGCCCATACAGAGTCAAGTCTCCTCAATGATGGTAATCATTGGTTTCTTTACCACATTTTCATTTGCATTCTTGCTTGTTTGTTTAAACATTGCTTGTATATGGAAACATGTCTATTTTTGAATGAAAATCTTAATGCAATAAGTATCCTTGTCTTGAAGTGTTATTTTCATTTTTATTTATCCACTCATTGTCATTCTTTAAATGTTTTTGCTTGCATATTGATGCCAAGTTTCCAAGTCTTATGCTTAGGCAAAGATTGGAGGGGGGATGACGATAGTTAAATGCAATATTTCTCACTGTATGCTTTTGAGTAGAACCCTGTTGATGATGTACAAGCCTTGTTTTAATCCCCAAACACCGAAGATATAAGGGAGATAGACCCTCGTTAACCCCTTTGAGCCTTAGAAGTAGGAGTTTCTTTTCTGTACGAAAGAAAACCTTTATTTTTAACCCGGGGCAGGGTAGTGTTCAGCTAATTTTATTAAGCATTTAAAATTCATCAGGAGTGCGCATCAAAGGATACAACAATGGTTATCCTTCAAAAGGTTGAGGAAGAACAAAGCCGCAATGGCTAACCCTCATATCAGCGATTTGCATTAAAGAAAGCTATATCCCAAATGAGTATCTCTCGCACGGTAGGAGGACGAAATATGACGATATCACAATGGTTATCCCTCATCAACTAAGCGATAAGGCAGTCACTAAACTTCTAATAAGCCAAAAGCCTCAGGATCACACGATTTGTTCAAAATGAAAGTAAAAAAAAAGTAAAAAAAGAAAGAAATAAAAGAGACAAAAAGCCCCGCTAAGTGGAAACTCGAAAACAAGCCGCTTAGGCAAAAGCCAGGACAAGCGAAAGGTAAAAGGAAAGTCTGAAAGGAAAAAAGGGGATTACAAAAATCCTTAACAAAGAACAAAGTTGTGCGACCAGAAGCACAAAAGAACGAAAGAGGTGAGTGACTGTCTTGTCCAGAAACCTCATTTGACTCCTGAATCATATCAAAGTTCCTTTTGAGTGATGAATGCTCGTGTTGATTTGGCTGAACTTAGGATTGGAGAACATCATGAAGGGGGTGGGCACTAAATAATTTGAGCCTTAAAATCTATTTTTTCTAAAACCATGAACCAGGCCACGTTACAACCCTTAAAAGTCCTAACTGAAACATGGGTTTAACTCGAAGGTATACTATAACAGGATAGCGTTCCCTGACTCCCAAATATATGTTACACATCTATGTTGGTATCTTATCGCCTGCATCGTGTTTATTTTTTTAAAAAAAGTTTTGAAATGTTTCACTCTAGCTAATGATTCATTCACAACAGAGTTGCGACATCTTTTTCATTCAAAGTTTTCAACTTCAAGGCTTACATAATTGTTGCATTAGAAGTATCACTCTCATAATAAACATTCTTCTGCATACAAAATAACTAATTGACATCAAATAAGTTTACACAATGAACAATTGGTAAGAAGCTCAATCTTGTCAGAAAAGAGAAGCTTGAATACTCTGTTGAAGTAAGAGTCAATTGTCACAAGAAAAATAAATTATCCAGGGGCATGTTAACCAGTGATTCTGTCCAGAGAAAACGTCTTGGTGCTTTACAGTATGAGTACCCTTCAAGGATGAAGTTAGCAGATTCTTCCAATCTGGGGCAATCAAGTCGAGAGTTGATCTCTCCGTACTCAGCCAAATCTGGGGCATTCCCTCAAAGATATCAATCAGAGGCTATCACATCATTGAGTCTCTTCAAGCTATCAATCAAAGGTTATCACGTCGATAAATCTCTTCAAGTTATCGTTGTTCAAGGGCTATCGCATTGAGATCTATTCTGAATTCATTCAACCTGGGGCAGTTAAATCGAGATTCGACAAATATCTCAAAGAAAGCTATAATCAAGAGCATTTTATTTCGTGACTCAAGACACAAGGGCAGGCCATCTCATATCGTATTGTGCCACAGATATTCTGGTCTTCTATTCGGCACAGATCTTCTCATAAATCCCACAGACAGGGGCATTATGTATCCATACTCGCAAATTCGTTCAAGCCAATCATGTTGTACGAGAATATAATCAGGCTAAAAGTGGAATAACAGTCACCCAGACTTGTCAGTGCTTGAAGTCGCCTTCATCTGCTGCAGATAATTTTAAACCTAATTCCCCAAGTGAATTCAGAAAGTTTGGAGTTGTCGTTTGACTTGGCACATGCAATTGCATCCCTAGTGGAGTTAATCAAGTGCATCCCTAGTGGAGTTAATCAAGTGCATCCCCAGTGGAGATAAACTGGGGCATTTGCAGGTGCCCATGCCCATCTTTTATCCCCAAGTGATTCAAAAGGTAATTCCATATTATGGCATAAAATCGGGGCAGGTATTCGAAGAGATTCACATGGTGTTTGGTGTCCCTTATTCGGAATATTCACTCCTATCATCCTCTCAATGGTTCAAGATGTAGGGAAGTCGGGCCAGACTATCTCTTCCCCAACATTACAATTCAGAATTCAGTGGCGTACCTGTAAACTCGCTTCGTCAGCCATTCAATCTTCAGCAGAGTCATCGATAATCTTCAATATCACGAGCTCCCCAATGCAAATATTTATCAGTATCCCCAACAATCTTTGGTACTGCAGGTTTCCGATGCCGATATATATTAGCATCTCCAGTGATGAGCAACAACTCCCAGCAAGGTTCTCTTTATCCGTGAAAGGAGATATTGGATCTTTTCCCTAGAAGGATAAGAGGTGGAACACATGTCAAGATTTCTTCTGCACTGCAATTTATTTTTGTAGTATTCTCCCTAGGAAGTTACCCCCAGTGAGAAATTGACAAGTTATCAAACAAAAGTCAGTTTTGATCTGATCTTCTCTAGCGGAGTTTGCAACTTATTTTTGTGAGTTTTATCAGGGTTCAGCCTATGGTTATTGGTTTTTTTGTTTCGCCAATCTGGGGCAGTCAAGATGTTTCCCCTCTCAGAGTTCTGCTACTCTGGGGCAGAATATCAATGATGGTACGAATCCCATGAAGTCCTCTCAAGGAATTGCGGTTCACTCGGTAAGTTGAAGCTTGTCAGTACCCATGCGAGAGTCTTACCTCTAATTGTTGAATGGTGGAATAGGGAATTCCCCGCAGGGTTACTTCTCCTCAGCATAGTCATGTGAGATATTCTCGAGGCGGATAAGGTTTTTGGATACCTTTATTACCCAACAAAGTCTGGATGAGCTTTATCTCATTCCTTAACAAAGACTATTCCCAGCGAAGTTTATCTTATGATTTGAATTATCGTTGAAGTTTACATTCAGAAGTTCTCATTTTCCCATCTAAGTTGGGACTTGGGGCATTTCTTTATAAAAAGAATATGTTATCATCAGCAGGGTCGATGTTGGCTGAGATTTCCATATCCCCAGTAAAGTCAATACTATTTGACTATCTTCATGGTCTATTTTATGGTTACATGTTGAAGGTTCTGGAGTCCCTAGCAAAATACTCCCCGACAGAGTTTGGTATCCCCAGTAGAGTTGTTTAAATTGGAACTCACATCTAAATAAGTTTCAATTCTATAGCGGAGTTTCCAATTAGAGATTTATCTTCCTGACCCCTCATCTCTTAGTTAATCTGTTGCTTGGGGCATCCCTATGATAGGATATTTCCTTATCCCCAGTAAAGTCAATACCGTGTGACTATCTGCATGATCCATCCAATGGTTGCATTTCAAAAGTTCAAAAATATCCAACAAAATGCTCTTCGACAAAGTTTTGTTTTCCCAGTGAAGTCTCGTTTCCTCAACAGAGTTTTGTTCCCCCTGCAAAGGTTTTAACACCTCACGTCTAGTTTGTTATCTTGGTGTCATCCTCAACACGGCTGCGAGTTGTCTTTTCCAAAGATTACAGTCTTGCCCTGATCTTTTCCCACCATATCCAATATTCATTTGGCAACCCTCTCCAGAAGCTACAATGTCAATCTGATCTTCTCTAGGAGTTTGCAATTTATTTTTGCAACTTCTCTCTGTGTTTGTAGCCCATTTCTACTGGTTACTCGGTTGTTACTCCCGACGGAGTTTCAGCTCTTCAAGGGTTTCCCTCCAGCAGTTCCCCATATTTTTCTTCTCCAACTGATTTTGCAATTTATTGGTTGTTGGCTGCTCGTTTGGCCATTACCCAACGAGACATTTAAACATGCATCATTACATTGCATCTACCAAAAACACGTAGCATTTCCATTTTATGGAGCATTACGCTATAAAAAATTCAAACTTGCATCAGAATATAAGCCATTAACGTTTTTGTTTATCCCTAGTGATTTGCTAATTCTACAAGTTTATTCCCAGCGAGGTCTTCTTCCACATTATCTCAAGTTTCACCCCATACAAATATCCTTTTGATGTTAATCATTTGATTGTTTGAGTGTCTACTCTTGATCGTAGTTCAGTTTCTCCCTAGCACATTCTTCTTGGGTTTAGTCTTCACTGCCCTCACTGGTTCATTCCAATGTCTATTGATCTACCTTTCGAATACCAGTTTCATCCTGATATTCGCTTTCAGCAAGTTTTTAGGTGTACGCCCTAATCTCCTTGCTTTAGGTCGAGCTCAGAGTTTCGTCTCCTCACCTTGTGCATAAAATCCAGTTTTTTTCTGGTACTCATCTAGTTCAGTTTTGTCTAACTAGTTATAATGATTCGAGTTTCGTCTCATTTTTGTTTTCATACCTTGGACTTTATCAGTTATCGTTTACTGAACCCTGTTGTACCCCAAAATTTTCCCTCCCATTTCATCAATATTTTCTCACCACAAGACCCTTGGAGCTCAAGATCAAGTTAGGGTTTGCTCTGCTCAAGACTCCTCCTTGCACTGTTGACCCAAATTAGGGTTTGAGTTTGCACAAAGATGTTTTGACCTAAAATTCCCAAAGTAACTTTCATGCTTCATGTTGGACTCACAAGTTTATCCATACCAAGTTTCAAGCTTTGATTCAAATCTTTGCCCAGTCAATTGGACAGTTGACCTAGAAATCAACTGTATTGGGGAAAAAGTCAACTGTGGTCAATTGATAGTCAAACCTCATGATTTTTGACCCACATCAACATTATGAACTCATATGGACCATTTGGTCAAGTTTGGATCACAATTCCACAAGAAATTTGATCAGATCACCAAAAGGGCAAAATGGTTATTTTTAGGGTTTTGACTGCACAAAGGCAATTTTTGACTGTTTGACCTGGCCAATGGCAAACCAAGCTCACATATAGACTCAAGGACTCAATGACATGGTCTTGACACATTCAACAAGTTCAAAAGATCCCAAATGCACAAGATTGACATATGAATTTTCCAGTCAATTGAGCAAAATTTGACTGTGTACTGGAAAGTCAGACTTTGACTTTTTGGTCAAAATCAAGTGTCAAGATTCATTTTTCATCAAAACATGTCAAATTATGAAACTTGTTCATCAAGAAATCAAAAATTACAAATTAGGGTTTAAAATGAAGAAATTTCATAACTTAGAATTTTTCTAAGTTATGAAATTCCCTTATTTTTTCCTAACTTTGTCCCATCTTTTCATCAAGATACATTTGGATTCAAACAAAACTCAAAACATGAAAGTTATAGTCCATTGCAAAATCTACAACTTTTATTCACAAAGTTTCCTCAAAAGAATCTTGTAACTCAAGTTATGATTTTTGGAACAAGGGTGCAAAACATTCTTAACTTAGAAAATTTTTGACCTATTTTAGGCAGGATTTTTGCCCAACTTCATGGCCACTTTTCACATGCTTCCACTTGGAATCTCAACTTGCATTACAAAGATGGATTGTAGTACACATTCCAAGCTTTCCAATTTGTCCAAGAACTTCTCAAACACCCTTGTGGTTAGGGAGAATCGAATTGGCAAAGTTGGGCAAAAGTCACTTTTGTTCTTGACCAAATGCATGTTCATAACACTTTGCATTTTCAAACTCAGCATGCACAAGCTAGGTTACAGGCCTCTAATCCCTTTCTTACTCAATAATTCAATGCTACACCATTGTGCCAAGATGTTATTTCATTCATTTAGGCAATACATGTTAGATTAATCCATAATTAGAAAAAGCATTTTAGGCATTTTGATAAAGTTACACTTTATGTCAAGTTCCAAATCCAAGAGGCATGGGGGCATATCTCTGAAGCCAAATCAAATCTACAAGTTACAAGTTTCAATAACAAGAGGTGCAACATAGATTGGGGCATGGTACTGGTTTATATCCAAGAACACATTTCCTTGCTTCACATAGAAGAAATCTTGCAAACACATACCAAACTCATATTCCTGCAAGAACCAACTCAAGCAAACTATGTCCACACACTTCATACTCCCTAACTAACCTGAAACACGACCAAGCCATCCCTAAAACTCCCTCATCCACAGAAACACCATTTTGCTGCACAAAACAGGGCATCCCTGCAGATTGAGTTGCACAACTCAGTTTGCTCGTGCGTTTTCATCCAAACCAGTTCAAACACATCCTATATCATCCATAGAAACTATCCCAAGCCCTAGCTGCAGACTGTAACACCTCTAACCAAGTTCACCATTTTCATTTTTTCAGTTGTGCAGGTTGAGTTGCATAGCTCGTTTCAGTTAGTTTCAAAGCAAGCTAGAGGTTGGAGAAGCATCCCTGAACTTCAAGCAAACTGTACAAGTCCTCACACTGCATTGAAAGTGCCTCCATTGTTGTACACGATTCAAGCTGAACAGGTAAAAGTTTGGACTTCTATCTCTCAATCTAGGAAGAGTTAGGCTTAGGTTTATGAATGAAACATGTTCTACTCATGGCCCTGAAGCTACCCATATAATTACTTTTCATTTATATTGTGTGTGCTAAGAGAATTTTGAACCTGAACATTAGAAAAAAGTTAGGTCAGGAATTGGGGGAGAAGAAATTCTCTCTCATTTCTGAGAGTTAGAACAACTTCTTTATATGTTTAGAATCGTGACATGATGCTCTATAACTTTGATGTTGTGAGTTTTTGTTAAAAATCAAGGAATCAGAAGTTAGCAGGTTGAGAAGGAAACGCGTGTTTTCTTTGTTTCATAGTTGCTGGAGGTTGAAGACAACTCCTTTTGGGCTGGGCTTGGTTCTTTTTTCTGTTTGCACCACTTTATTTCACTTACACCCCCTTGGCCCATTATGTTATATTTTAATTGTTTTTGACTTTTTATTTTTTCTTCTGACTTGATATTTTTGTCAAAACATAAAAAATCATAAAAAATATTTTTTCACATTTATTTTATATTTTTTTGCATTTATTTGCTTTAGTTAAACATAAACATGTAAATAAATATATATATACTTTTATTTAAAATACTAAAAATAATACAAATACATTTTATTTTCTGATTTTATTTTATTTTATCTTTTGAAAACATTTTCTAAAAAAAACATATTTTTTTTGTAAATAATAAATATTTTTATTTTTTGTATATATTTAATATATTTAATACATAATATAAATATTTATATATTTAGAATATTTAGGATAAAAAATACAAAAATAATACATTTTTATATTATTAATATTTGACCTCAAAAATTACTTTTTTACAATATACTTCTCTTTTATTTTATTTTTTTTATATAATTAATAAATATTGTATATAATATAATTGATAAATATTATTATTTAGAAAATTAGGGTTTTGCCCTAAAAACACAAAATATCCAAAAATTGATTCTATTTTTTTTTTTTGTTTATATTTCACATAAAAAAAATACTTTCCCATACATATAAAAACCATTTTTGTGCATAAATACATTTTTGCATATTTATTTACTTAATTATTGTACAATTAATCTTTGTATATTCAATTTTGATGTAATAGCTTAGATTTTAATTTCTTGCTAAATATCCCCATTTGAACATTTGTACCCCCCATCCCATAATTGTGTTGTAATAATTTAAGATTTTATTTTTCGCATTTAAAAGATTTCTAAATATGCCATGATAGACTTAGGGTTTGTATGCAAATCAAAAAAATGACAAATAGCTTGACCTAACAAAAGACAAAAAAAGCATGAAAATGGACAATACCAATCACACTTGCACCCCTAGGGTTACTCCACTTGTTGCCTTCAATAATGGGCCATGTTGCATGTTGAGTGTCTTTGGAAAAACAAAAACCATATCAAATGATCATAGTCCCTCGATGACGCTCTCAAAAGTTGCCTAAAAATGATCAAGTCCCTTAAAGGAAAAATTGCCAAAGACACTTGGCACCATTGCAATCATGGTCTAAACGATGACCCGCGCCCGTCCCGTTAACATCCTAACACAAGATTGTCCACCAAATACAATGATGGAACAAAATTGTTAAAAGGGTTGAAACATAGGAAAGATCTTTGAGAAATTTAGGGTAGATAGCTCTTGGTTACTTGACCAAATCTTGCAAAACAATCCTTGCCATTTTTCAAAACACACATCACAACACACTTTCAAAACAACTTTCAAAAACATTGAAAACTTTTCAAAAGATACACACCTTTGTATACATTCAAACATGGATCATTACAAAGGTTGCCACAACAAATGGCCTATTTTCAAAACATTTTCAAACCCACACACAAAGCACCATTTCAAACAATTGAAAGCACCATTTCAAACAATTGAAAATGAAAGGCAAGTGATCTAAGCAAGTAACTAAGATCCCATGGATAACCATGGATAGAAAGGGTGCTAATACCTTCCCTTTCTATAATCTACTCCCCGAACCCAAGAAAACATCTCAAAGGTTTTTGCTGTGCTTTTTAACCTTTCCTTAGGATAAAATAAAAAGTCGGTGGCGACTCTTGCTCAACTGAAACATTTGCGAAAACAAACGCAAAACCTCAAGTCAGTTCTCCCACCGTATCACAAACCCTTTTCAATTATCATTTACCGAGTCTCTTTATGGTGTTCGTGGTGCGTCCCTGGTTGAATTCAGTATCTTTTGTTCCTTGGATTCTTCTATTAGTTTTCATCATTGTTTATCCTCATAATTTAAGACCAGCAGGTGCTCTGAGAAACATGTGCTCTCATCACTTTGCTTTGGGTCGAGTTTCGATCTCGTTGCTTGTGTATGAAATCCAATTTCGTTATGGTACTCATCTAGTTCAGTTTTGTCTAACTAATTATAATGAGTCGAGTTTCATCTCATTTTTGTTTTCATACCTTGGACTTTACCAGTTATCGTTTACTGAACCCTTTTCGGTTATTGTTTATCGAGTCTCTTTGCAGTGTTCGTGTTGTGTCCCTGGTTGAATTCAGTCTCTTTGTCCCTTGGATTCTTCTATCAGTTTTCATCAGTGTTTATCCATTGATCTGAGACCAGCAGGTGCTCTGAGAAACATGCACTCTCATCACTTCTCTATGGGTCGAGTCTCACCTCTTCATGCGTGCGAGAAATCCAGTTTTGTCTGGGTACTCATTTAGGTTAGTTTCGTCTAACTGGTTATTTGGATCGATTTTCGTCTCGCTTTTGTTCCTCACTCCTGGGATTCTTTCAGTTGTTTCATACTGGCTATCTTATTTTGACATTAGCAGATGCTCCTAGAATCACGTACTCTAGCCACTTCGCTTTGGGTCGAGCTCAGAGTTTTGTCTCCTCACCCGCGTACTTTTTCTTTTCCAGAGTTTAGTTTCGCCTATTCTCTTTGGTGTGAGTCTTATCTCACCCTTTTGTGGTCCGGTTTCATCCTGACACATTTTTGCGGAGGTTTAGTTTGATCTATTCTTCTAAGTTTTGGTTTTGTCTCATTTTTATCTGCGTTACAGCTTCATTCTGACGCATGTCTTGGGGGTTTTTCTGCTTTTTCTTCAAGAGTGTAAATTTTCGGGTTTTTTCATATTCAATCATCTTTAACTCTGAATGCTCGAAAGCCGTCGCTTTTCTCACTTATCCAGTTAAAGATGATTAATTAGGGGTAGTTTTTGCACCCCAAAATTTACCCTATTGATTTAGGCTTATGTTTCATCATAAACATCATATTGCATTGCATTCATACATGGTGTAGGTATCAAGGTATTTTGGTTTATCAAGCCTCCCTCAAGCTTTGGAAGATTGATTGTATTGACAAGTTGCTCAAGGAGAGCCTTATCATCTAAACCTATGGATCTTTCAAGCCCAAAGGTGTCACATATCTCAAGATATCTCATCCACCTCATTGGATCCTCAAAAGATTGAGTGTTGTGTTGTTTATAAGGAGAACCACTTCCTTTTTGATTCATCAATCAAAATTAGGGTTTTGCCGAAGTTGGAGTTATTGGGGTATAAATGAGCCAAGTATTGAAGCATCATTCTTTTATCATCATTGGGATCGGTTTTGTTCAAAAAGCCTCTCTTGATGCCCAGAGGAATTAGGGGTTTGAAGCTTGACCCGTTATCTCCTAATGCAGAATGCAAAATTAGGGTTGGAGTTTTAATCATGGATTCTTGAGAATTTTGAGTGGAAACTCTTTCCATATCCTCTATGTGTTTGTAATTTCATATGTTTAAATTTTTGGTTCACTAATTTTGAAGAAAAGTGGTTCAATTGAATCAAAAGGGCAAAATAGTCATTTTACTCAAAGTCAACAAAATCAAAGTTGACCAAATGGACTTTTGGTCAACATGAAGAATTTGACATGTATTTTCATGTGGGATGATCATTGGTGATTTATTTTGATGAGAACTACAAGTTTAAGAGGTTACTTGGGTTTGAAGTTATCTTGGTGATTGAAAATTCCACTAAGTGTCCTTGATTTTTGGCCTGACTTAGCAAGGGCATAACTTTCTCATTTTTCAAGGGATTTTGGTGGTTCTTTCTGCCAATTGAAGAGGGGAAAAGATCTACAAGGGTCCATAGAGGACAAAAAACACATTTCATACTCAAAATCGAAAGTTATGAGCCTTTGAAGTTTAAGGCAAGTTGGGCATTTGTTGAGGCACCTTGGGCGTCTGGCTAGGGAAGGCAAGGCATTTGGCCTAGGCAATTCATCAAACAGTTGGTAACATACCTATATCTTTTGGTTCAAGGCATAATTCAAAAATGTGCCTCGTGCATTTTAAATAGGACTATGAAAGCTTCTCATTGAGCTTGGAGTCAATCAGTTTGATTTAAATTTGAAAGAGTTGTGGTTTGAGGAAGTTGGGTGCTGAAATTGGATTCGAGGGGGCTCTCCCTGATTTCCTTCAGCTTAGACCATTTGAGTTGGCTTTGTGGGCTGTTCGAAGCCTCCTTGTGCTCCCTTTGGTTTTCTTCATCTTGGACCATTCGAAGTGCGACTTTGTGGGCTGGTTGAAGCCTCATTTCTTTCTCTCTTCGATTTGAACTAATTGAAGTGTCATCTTTGTAGGATGGTCAAAGCCTTATTCTTTCTTCTTCGTTTGGACATTGAAAGTGGGGTGGTCGAAGCTTCACTCTTCTTGCTTCAGTTTGTACCATTTGAAGTGGCTTTGAGGGTTGGTCGAAGCCTCTTGCTTCCTACTTTGTTCTTCTTCAGTTTAGACATTCAAAGTGCTGTCTTGAGAGCTGGTCAAATCCTCATTCTTTCTTCTTTGTTTGGACATTCAAAGTGTCACCTTATGGGCTGATCGAAGCTTCCTTTTTCCCTCTTCGTTTTCTCTCAATTTGGACATTCGAATTGATCTTGAAGGCTTGTCAGAGCCTTATTTTTTCTCTCTCTTTGATTTGAACTAATTGAAGTGTCATCCTTGTGAGCTGGTCGAAGTTTCATTCATCTTGCTTCAGTCTGGACCATTTGAAGTGACCTTGGGCTAGTTGAAGTCTCATTTCTTCTCCTTTTGTTCTCTCTCATTTTGGACCAATCAAAGTGTTATATTGAGCAGGCCAGCATGCGCGCAGTCTTGGGATATTTGGCTTGAGTTTCCCAAAAATCCTAAGCCTCATATCTTTCTCATCCCTCCAGCATTTCTTTCGAACCTCAGCTTGTTTCGAAGCTTAGAATATACTTTAATTGGCTTAAGGAAAATTTGAGAACGCACGAGCCAATTTCCTATGGCCTCATTAAGAAATCAACCGACTCTTGGTGCACGCGTGGGTCATGCAAGTTGCAGGGTGACATTGCACATGTTTGGCACGAACCACACAGTTTATTTATTACTCCTTTTGGCCATACAAATCACACTTTCCTTGCCTCCCCACGCTTTATGCATTTTTGCAAAAATTGGTAACTTTTATCACAAGAAAATCAGTACCATGTGCAATCCTTGCCACCTCACCCCCTCACGCATTGTTTGCCTCACTCATACAACTCATAGCTCATCAAAATGCAACATTAAAAGTCAAGTAAACAAATAAAATGCAAGCACATGATCTCACATTTCCATTTACCTTTTTTTGGCCAAATCCCCCCCCCCCCCCCCAACGGATTTATGAGTTATGACCCTATTGCCCTCACTCTAAACACTCTATATAAAAACTGCATTGTTTATTCAAAAAAAAAAATAGAATAAGGAGGAGGAGAGGAACGAAAGGCTGGAGGAAGTTCAGATCTGAAGTTACTTTTTTCTCTCAGAAATCCATTGCTTCGGTTCTCCAAGTTTACTTGTGTGTTTTGAGTGATTCTTCTTGCATTCTCTTCTCCAAGTGCTAAGGATTGTAGATTGAGGCTTGGTTTGCAGTTGGAGTGAAGGAGTCAGTAGATTGCTTTTGCCTTGAGTTAGGTTTTTCATGGACTTCGATTTTTATGATTAAGCTTGAATTGATGATGTAAATCGTGTGTATTGTGGTTTACCTGGCCAGACTTTAGGTCTGATGTATATTTGATGCCTTGTTGAAGCTCAAATCATGCATTAGAGATCTCTGCAACTTGTGTGTTTCAGTATTTTGTGTTGTTTTCTCATGCTTATTTCTCTTTGATCTTGGATCTATATGAAAATTTGTGAACATTATGATATATCTTGTTAATTCAGCTTTAATTTGCGCTTGATTTGGTGAAAAACGATTGAGAAATGAGTATGTAGTGATAGCCTAAACATTGAGCCCTAGCTTCTGCATTTCGCGCATTCCTGGCTAAGGATGGAGGTTGAAGATGATGTGGTGGCGCAATTTCATTGGTCCTTTTGAATTTTGAATGATTTGAATCTTGTTTTATAACTTGATCTTCCCTAATTTTATTTATTAATCAAAACTTGATGAAAAATTCTAAAAAAATCCATGAAACTAAAAAATAGTATTTCTGACCTTTTGCATTTTTTTTTCCAGAATTTTTGAAAATGTTTTGATTGGTTTTAAAATTCGTGTGATCAATTAATTGTTTGTTTGACATTTGATTTTATTTCGATATTTCTCTTGATCCAAAAATTCCACAAAAAATCATAGAAGCTTATTTTTAATTATAATATTTGAATATAATTTTGGTTGAATATTTTTCTGATTTTGATTAGAATCTTGTTATAAAATGTGAATATTTGTTTATTTGTTTGATGGTTTAAATTTTGATTTTATTTCTGACTTTTCCTTAATGCAAAAAAATATGGAAAAATAAGTTTTCTGATCCATGGATTTTTATTTATTTGTGTATGATTTTAGTTTGAATTATTTAGAATTGGAACTTGATTAATCAATAATTGAGTTTATTTTCTAAATAATTAGGGTTTTGGTAATTCACTTTTTTGAATTAATTCCAAAAATCTATTTTTCATAAGTTTCAATTGAACTCAGCTCTTGTTTAAAGTTCATAGATGAATTAAGGATCTAAAAAATATTTTTCTTGAATTAATTAATGAGGTTTGGTATTTTCCATTGATTTATTTTGAAAGTTTTCCTAGTTTGGTAGTTTTGCCAACTAGATTTGGTCTTTGAGCCTCATTTGATCCCTTCCTCTACTATCCATAAACTTAAAATATGTGTGTTGGCTTCTATACATCTCAAGGGTGTTGAGAAAATTTTTGTTGGAATTATGGAAGTCCATTTCTAGTTTTTATGAGTCTTCAAAGTGAAAGTGCCCAATTGTTGTTGCATATCTTGTTGCAATTTATTTGATGGCCAATGAACTTGTGAGAGGCCTATAATTTGACACTTAATGATCATGATGCTCCTGTTTTCATCGCACCAATTCAAATCAATTCACTTGAGTTCCCATAAGTGGTTAATGAGCCCTTTTGATTCATGCCTCCTAACTAATGATTCTTTTCTTATTTTTTTACTTTGAACTTTAATCTTTTGGTTTGATTTTGAGGTCATCAAATGACCAATGATAACATGTTGAGGAATGATACATCAAGGATAGTCTCATAAATACTTGATATCACTTGACCTCTAATGTTTGAACCATTCCATCTCATTGTGAATTTGATGTTCAATCCTTTCTTTTCTTTTGAATCTTTGAGGTATATTGAATGCACTTGTGCAACATGTATTAGAATCAACATTTTAAACTCTTTATCATATCCTCATAGAATGTTAGAAGCTTGATTTCAAGTCTTTGAATGGTTTAAGTCTTCTAACTTTGTCTTTGTTTGAATTCTTTTTCTTGCTAACTTGTGATCCAAGCTTTGTGATACATTTTGTGGAATCCCTCTTCTTTGTTATGCTTGTGAACCATAATGAAATGAATGAGTATGAGTGTGAAGTGTTTGCTACTTACTTCTAAAGTATTTGTTTGTATTTCTTTTGTAGCTTTTTTGATCCTTGATTGATATTTACTTGTCAATTCAACATGGTGACATGAAAGGAGAAACAGTTCTTTAGTTTTAACCTAGTTGTTGTTTGAGTTTGCTTGATGTTTCTTACATCTACTGATTGGGTGTTTTGTCATCATGTTCTTCCATTGCTTTGTCATACCATCTTCCATTCCTTATTGATTCATTATCCATCTTTGAAATCACTAATTTGTTTGTTGAATGTGCGAGGTACTCTGAGGAAAGTTTTTCCATTTAGACTTGGTACTGTAGTGTTCCACTTTATTTGTGGAACACAATTGGTTGTGTTTGCGCCATTCTTGTGCTTTGTATATTTGTCATTCTTTTGCAGGATATATATGTGGTCATGAATGCTATACCTCACCTGTGGGATATGTTCATATTTGGAGCCTCAATGCATATATTTGATGACGTGATTCCTGACTTGATTTGTTTACTAATGCTAGCTTGTTTGAAGTTCTCTGGGTTTCTTTTTCTTTGTCATTTGCTACGGATAGTTATCCGTTTGGTGTTACACTATTTCCTTTTTACTGTTTCTGCTCCTTATTGCTTTCTATTGCGTGATGGGATCTCCGTTGTTGATATATGTCAGGAGTCCCTCTGGTTTATTTAAAGACCTGTTTAAGGCGATTCTGCATATGTACCTTGCTTTTTACTCATGCTTAAGCACTTGTTTGCTTACTTTTTTGGTATTTACCATGATCCCTTAGGATTGTTTGTGTAGGGCTAGTCCTCGAGCTAGACCCTAGAATAGGAATCCATGTATGCTAACATAGGGTAGAATCTCCCCTCTTTTATCCTCAACCTTAGGGTCAATCATTGTATGATAACATTAGGGCTAGAGATTAGGATATTCTCTCTTACTTGTTTACTTTTCCTTTGCATTCTTGCATCCTAAAACTAAAACTTCTTCTTGGCGAATCATAAAACACCTCTAGTAAACTTAAATCCTTCTTCAAGGTAAAAAATACAAACAAATCTTATTTGTTTGTACGCCTCTTGGTTTTGTTTTATCATCTGGAGTATTGATGTTTCACCATCTTTGCCATGTTATCTTCCTATCTTTTAGCCGATGTTTCGCCATCGCATATTCTTTTAGCCGGTGTTTCACCATCGCATATTCTTTTAGCCGATGTTTCGCCATCTCACATTCTTTTAGCCGATGTTTCGCCATCACACATGTTTGTTATCCTACTTTGATTCTCGATATCATTATTAGGTTTAGTGTTTTATAATCTTATTTATTTATGTCTTTCCTTCTTCACCATGCTATCTTGCTATTCTTTTAGTCGATGTTTCGCCATCACAAGTTCTTTAATCGATGTTTCGCCATCACACATGTTTGTTATCCTACTTTGATTCTCCATATCATTATTAGGTGTGATATTTTATCATCTGGTTTATTGATGTTTCGCCATCTTTGCCATGTTATCTTCCTATCTTTTAGCCAATGGTTTACCATCTCACATTATTTTAGCCGATGTTTCGCCATCACACATGTTTGTTATCCTACTTTGATTCTCCATATCATTGTTAGGTGTGATGTTTTATCATTTGGTTTGTTTATGTTTCGTCATCTTTGCCATGTTACTTTGTTATCATTTAGCCGATGTTTCGCCGTCGCATTTGTTTGTTGTTTATCTTATGTTTTGCCATATTGACTGTTTCTTTTGTCTTCTTAACTATAAAACACAAACCAACCGAATATATGAGCCGAACTACAGTTGCTCTGATTCCTTAAAAGGGATACGTAGGCATTGGGGTAGGCCCGAGCGAGCATAAACCTTTATTTTGCCTACAATCTTTTCTCCTTTGTTTTGCATGCATTCCCTGTACAACTTAGATAAATATTTTTACACACCCATTAGATTATACAACAAGAATGGATACCATAGAGTACTACGGGCATGTGGGGTGCTAATACCTTCCCCTCGCATAACATACTCCCTTACCCGATCTCTCGGTCGCCAAGACCGTGATTTCACCCTCTTCAGGTTTTCTCGATGTTTACCTTTCTCTTTCGGAGGGATAAAAGATGTTTAGTGGCGACTTTATTGATTTCTATATCGGATGATGCTTTGGCCAGTTGTTTGGGTAGGGCCCTGAATTCAGATGTTGAATTCAGGCCCAAACGTGGGTGGGTGTATATTTGAGATATGTAGTAAAAGTGAGGTGTGTAAGGAGTAAGGGTCCAATTCCAAATGTTGGACTTGGCCCATTAGGATGATGGAGGTGTGATCCCTTAAAGTAGTAGAAAATAAAAATAGAGTGGATGTGACTAGTAATGGGCCTGGCTCAAAGGGTTGTGAGGATTTCGCTTGGACTCCATGCGGATGCGTGCACTGTAATACGATGTAAGTATGTGTTTGGAACGCTTGATATTGATCATGCGGTTATGATTAAGGGTGCATGGTAATGACCATAGAATCATGTACACCCGATTACTGAAAATATTATATTTTGTTTTTACAAATCATTCATGTCATTCTTCTTCTCTCCCTCTGACTTATTCTCTCATCTCTCTCTTCTAACAACATAACCCCAACACAAAACCCTAATCACCACCATTCCTAAGAAACCCTAATCGGAGGTAATAATTCTCTTACCCCTAAATCCAACCTTATCCCACAACCCAAATCACGAAACAAAAACATAAAAAAACAAGAGTTAAGTATTTTTACATCCGATCGTGAATGTTTTTCAATCCTCCCTTTGTGTAACTCTCTTTATGGTCTCCTTTTCTTTGGCGTTTGAAAGGTACTCGAAGGAGGTGCTGAAGGAAGTAGCGGCGGGCGCGGCAGAGAAGCGATAGGGTTTCATATTCTGAAACCCTAAGCTTATACAAGGCAGTGATGTGATAGAGCTTACGGCAGTTGCTCCTCGAATCCTCTCTCTGCTCTCAAGCTTTTTCTCTTATGTTCTTCCTCTGTAAAAAAATTATTCCTCCTTGAAACAACCGGCTGAAAATCATCAAACAATGAAGTCGTCATCGAACGTCTTTTATCCCATATGAAGGGAAAGGTGAACATCGAGAAACCTGAGAAGGGAGAAGTCACGGTCTTGCAAACCGATAGATCGGGTAAAGGAGTCTGTTACGTGAGGGGAAGGTATTAGCACCCCACACACCCGTAGTACTCTACGGTATCCACTCTTGTTATCTATCTTATGTGTGTGTCTAATTTTTGTCTACTCCTTACTACTGAGGAATAATGCATGCAAAAGAAATTCGGGGAAAATAAGGAAGTATTTACTAATTTTGCTCGGAAAGGCCCTGTGACATGTTGCCTACGGTATCCCTTTCTAGGAATCAAAGTGTCGTAGTTCAACTCACATGTTTTGTTTGTTTTGTGTTTTTTATGGGCGATGAACCCTTGTGAAAACGATTTTGAGTTACGCCCTCAAGGAAATATGCCACATTTGATTGGTTTGTGTTTTTCTACCTTGAAAAAGGGTTTAAGTGTAATTAATATGTTTTATGAATTGCCAAGAAAAGGAAAGTTTTAGTTTTAAATGCAAATGCAAAAAGGGAAAAATCCTAAGAGGGAAATGTCTACCTATGTTAGCATACCAAAAACCTAGGGGTGAGGATAACTATCCTATAGGGGATATTCAAAGATCAAAGTCGTTATCTCAATTCTAATTGAGTGACATCATTCATCATTAAAAGAATAACGATAAAGCCCTAAGGGGAGCATGCAAAGATCGAAGTCGTTTATCTCAATTCTAATTGAGTGACATCATTAATCGTCAAAAAAGAAAGCAATGAAATTCTATGGGGGAGCATGCAAAAGCCGAAGTCGTTGTCTCAATGCTAATTGAGTGACATTATCAGACGTCAAAATATGAAAGCAAACACAAGCACAATTAGCAAACAAGTGTGAAATGCTTGCTAGAAGTCTTTAAGCAGCGACTTCAGGCATACGCTCTTTATTTCCTACTTCTCATGATATCTAGAAAAGTGGTAAAGAAATACGATAAAATGTAGAAAAATATAATAGCAGTAGCGGCGACTACCAAAAGCAAGTGGATCATAAAAAGTGGATGAAAGAAATGGAGAAGCAAGGAGTACGCGTTGAGCAAACTTCACCAAGAAACAAAAAAAGTCAGAAACGATATCCAACTAAGATAAAATCAAATGCGTGTTGCAAATGCAAAACGTAATCAGAAGTTCATGTACAAAGTATCACAAAATATCACATGCATACAAACAACATATAATATAAGCCATGTGTCTTGATCACATAACAATTTTTATGTTACATGATCGAAAGCAATAAAACGTACCTTGCACAATGAACAAACGCATCAAAAATAGCCAGGTAAAATGGTGTAAAATATGAACAAAAAAACTAAAAGAAAAAGAATTTTTATTAGTTTTTTATGTGAGGAAAATTCTACCAAAAACTAAAGAATTAATTCATAAAATCAACTAAGAAGATCTAACAAGTTTTTATTGATTTTTTTCAATTTTTATCATCAATTTTTATTCCTAATATTATTATCTAAAAATTAAGAAAAGAAGATTAGAGAAAAATCTAAACAAACTATAAACAGAGGGGGGTAAGTGAATTGGAATCCAGTGGTACAAACAACAATTCAGGCGCTAGGCCCC